>VYXH01008700.1:174672-451498 GCA_013397275.1 Burhinus bistriatus | reverse complement strand
CCCCCCCTTTCATTCCAGACAAAAGTGGGAATACATGAGCTGGTTTTCTGTGGAGTGACAGAAGAGTACTAATGATAAGGGTTTTTTTCTGATACAGATCCTAGTTCCTTGAAGACTAGATCTGAAAAGTTTGTGTGTTAGCCATTAATTTCTAAGCTATACCAAAACCATCGTGGCCTCTTTTTCACCTTGTAGGTAGAAGCTCTTATCTGTGTATAGACCGTTGATAAGTATATCTGGGTGCACACACATGTGTGTGTATATTTGGAGTGGGCGACATAAGTGGTAGCAAAAAGTGTTAGGCATGTCCCGTGTTCCTGTTTGCTGTCATTTTCTCCAGATTCTTCTCTGAAAGAGAATGACACTTTAAAAAAAAAACATAATTAGCCGGTGCTGGCCCATTTGATTGCTGGATATTTATGACAGTATATGTTTTGCATCTTGTAGGAAAGGGAACGTGGATTAAGTTTACAGTATATACCTGGTACCTAAACATTTTTCCTTTTTTCAGTTGATCCTGCTTACGGTAGAAAACACATAAGATTATAACTTTAAAAGACCCGAGACTTTCATTTTGAAACTTCAGTTAATAGTCTGTGTACTTAGTTCTACTTAAGTATCTGTCTCATTCCAATTATGAACATATCTTAATATTTCATTCAAAACTAGTTTCACTGTTCCATGAGGTGCTTCAGAAAAATTCCCATGCTCCCTTCATTTTTGCGTTTAAATTTTATATTAAACCATGTGTATGAGGTGATAATTAACTTTTTTAGTAATGAAGATGGATAAAATTCTGAAATTAAGCAGCACGGTATTTTCAGTATAGATTAATCCGTATTATAAATCTTTGAAGTATGTTTTCTCTGACAAATACATGTAGAAATGCTTATGTGAAGCTGGTGGGCTTTATAAGTTAAAGTGATAAGGTTCAAAATGTAACTCCTGTCACCTTAAGCAAAATTTATCAGTTGACAATGAGCTTAATGCATGTATTTCACAAGTTACTTGAAGAAAAGGAAGAACTCTTTCTGGTTAAATATTACTGCAGTTGCCTTTTTCAGTAGCTTGAGTGTATTTAATGTTCTCTGACAGCACCAGAAATGGGAAAGTTTTTAGACTGTTATTTTTCATTTTGCTATTTCATAAGTCATATGTAACATTTTCATTGTTCAAACAGACAAAAGAACTCCTTCTGTCTTGGGCACCAGAGTTTTGGGGAAAAATAGTGCTTCAGCTTCTCTTGGTCATCGTATTTGAGGCTTTCTGTGTCTCTGTTATTGCCAACAAGGGAAAATTTTTTTCTGGAGTTCATTAGAGAAGTCATTGCTGAATGAGCTAAAAGTTACTGTTTGATTACATGTTTTTTTTCAGAAGCATTTTCTTGTGAAAGTTTGGTTTTTCTTTTAAAATATTAGTTTCAATTGATTTATTTCAAATTCATACTATTGTTTTTGCTTCTGAAATAGTGAAAGCTAACTACTCCATTTCATCAAGAATCGTGAATGATGCATGTTCTATTATGAAATGCTGACTTACAAGCAGTGAAAGGAGAAAGGGTGATATGATCAGACAAAATGTCCATGACTGAAGCTTAACGAGGCTTACTCTCTGAAGGTTTTTAGCTGGCACTGGTACAGATGAGAGTTAGATATGATGGACTGTGGTAATAATTGCGGTACCAGACTCCGTTTTCAGTTTCTTATGACTTGTAAAACTTTAATCACTTGGACTCAAAATTCTCCATATCTCTTTTGTATCTTTGTTAGGCTGGATGTTTTCAGGCAAAATTCTTAATCTGAGATTTGGGCAAGTGTATTGTCTTGCCTAGGCCACTCTGCCCCAGGCCCTTAAGAAGAAAGTGAATTGAAATCTTTGATCAGTACATTGAATTTTGGCAGAGACCTCCCTTTGCCAAGAACAGAGAAGAAATATATCCATGTCAATTTGATGAAATCTTGAAAATTGGAAGCCTTTAAGAATATTGTGAGAGGAATAGTTTCCTCATAACTACCAGAGTCATGGTACAGCAGTTTTTAGGTCTTTTGTCATCTGTGATTTGAGGGTGCTGTGGGCCAGCTGAGCATGCTTATCCCTGCAGTTGCAGCACTAAGTTGCTACAGGACAGGGCAAAGAAAAGAAATGTGGATTGAGAACAGAGAGCTCAAGGGTGGTGTCAGTGCCCGGTAATTTGAAGTTTGTTGGATTCAGATGCGGAGTGGACAAGTACTACACTAGATGAGAATAATAAAATTGGGCAGTGAATGTGGGCAGGTGTGCAACTCTCCTTCTTCTGGGTCACTTCAGTCATCTTTAGTTGTGGATAGGAAGCCTGTGTGGAAAGGAGAGGTTTGCTATGGTCCAGAGAAGTTGTTGCAGCTAAGGTGGGGAGTGGGGTGACTAGAAAATGACATCATAGTAAATTTTTAGCTACAGTATTGATATAGGTGGCAGAGGATATTTATTGATTATGATTGTGATATTTCTCTTTGTACTGATATGTTATTTTGAAAATACTGAAGATACACGGATAGAAGATCTTTGTCATCCCCAATCCTTCCTCAAAGTGTTTNTTAACCCCTGCCTAGTGGTGCATTTGATCATCAGCATGTGCAGCATCATAGGAGAATAGCTGTTCTTTAAAACAGCTTCTGTTGAAATTGTTTGCAAGTTGAGAGGCACAGAACGCAAGCTAGACAAAGTGGCCTCTAAGGTGTTTGTTCATATACATCACTCTGTGATACGCAGAAATGTCTAATACAGGTACACCAAATAGATAAAGACTAATTCTGCTGAATTTTTTTACTGATTAATCAAAATATTAGTAAAGCTCCTAATTGAACAAGAAAGTATTTATTTTTTAAAAATAAAATGCGAACAGCAAACATTAATGAAAAAACTGTGCTAAACCATAATTAGCATTGCTTATATAATTATAGTTACAATGTATTCATTTTGCATTCTTAGAAACACTTTAAATGCAGAAAAATGTTGGATATATATGACTTAACTAATCAAATATATATGAATTAGTAATATTCCATAAATAAGGTTTTTTGGCTGAAATTCCATGTTTAAATTTTTATATATATTCTGTGATGTTACGTGCTATCTTTCATCTATCTTGACCAATTAATTAAAAGATAGATAAAATAGTCAAGGCCTCATTTGGAATATTTTCATTTTCCTCTGTTCTCCAACAATAAATGGGAAAGGAGAGATTTCAGAAATCAGTTAATCCCAGTCACAGATTCAAGCACTTTACAATTTTCTTGAAATCAAATTCTTTAACTTCTTTGTATGCATCATTTTTACCTTTTGTATGCTCATCATTCCAGTGGGTTAATGCATTCACATTCTGTGTTGTTTTCTTCTTGAGAGGAAAGGAATAATAAAAAGGAACGGGGCGGGGGAGGGTGTACAAGGGCATTTCAGAATGACCACGACCATTAGTAAGGCAAAGGGACAAATCTACTGTGTGTAGTTCTAAAGTCATGCAGCATGATGTACAGTCATCTTTTATTTCATATTTTTCTCCCCAAATTCTTGTGCCGAAGACAAAAATATATATAGGTGCATTGTCTGAAATGAATTTAAGCCTGTTAGTAATTGTTTTTAAAAGCAGTTTCATCTCTGCCTGGACTAAATACTGAGTATGTTGGCATGTTGCAGAGGGAACTGTACTGTGGAACAGATCTGTCTGAAAGTGCCCAACAGCAGCAGTAACAAAAGTTTAGGAAACTGGTAAAATTGAAAATTAATTTGATTCACCTTACACCCAGCATGGCATGGAGTGTTCACCCTACTGGTTTGTTGTGCTTTAGGTTTGCTTCATATAGATTTTACTGCCAAGATGTAATATAATGACAATATATATTACAGATAAAATATTATTTTCCTATCTAAAAAAGCCACTGCATCTTTTGATTCAGTTGAAACAAACCACACTTCATGCTTCAACTACATGGTGGTGTTGATGTACCTGCTGAAAGTAATATTCAAGAATACACTTATGTGGTAATGACATTGTGAAAAATCTGCATTTTTGTCATAATGAAATAATTTTGTTGAGGTCCCTCTTTTATATTATTTGAGAAAAAGATTAAGGAAATAAGTTACAATGTATATCATGGTATTACTTGACTGATTTTTTTCTTTCTTTTTAGTTCTCTTGGAAATGGGTTTTATAATACTTAGCACATAGATCCACAAATAGAGCACATTTTAATCGCACTTCTGGCATTGTCTTAAATGCTATTAATTAACAGATTTTTTGGTATATAATACAACTAGTCTGTCATTGCTGTTAAGATTTATGTATGATATCTGAATTTTATTTGCATGCACACTTTCAGCCATGGTGTAGAACAACCATGTTACAACAATTGTTGTTCTAAATATTTTGTCTAAATAGTTATTTTCAGAAGTGCTGTATGATGCTTTTTGTATATAGCTTTATTATGATATATATGTAAATGTATCTGTTGTTTATACATATCTGTTAATGTATATGTATACACATATACATATTGGTTAATGTCATTGGAAAAAACTATTACTAAATATCGCATGCTCCTGAACTAGTTTGAAAGAAAACTGTAATTCCTGTTTTTGTGTATTTCAGATTTATTCTTAGTCCTTTTCCACTTAGAGACCTGTCATTTTTGTTTTTGAAAGTTTTGAAAAAGAAGACTGAAAATAAATTATGAAATTCTAATGCAATATATGAAATGTTTGCCTTGTAAGTTAAGCAAATATATTTTGAAACACACCTTTCCAGTCTTTCTATATCTATCAATCAGCTTGAAAAACTTTGTGGCCTTTAAAAAAAATTGTCCAGTGTTATGATGTGTATTTTAAAATACAGGGATTTGTATGTACTGTGCAAGTGAATGCGTTACATTTTCAGTACTTTTCTTTTCTGACTTACTTTATATTTTGTTTGTAAACACATCTGGGAACTTTTTACTTAGGCGTTTCATGTGTAAAGTTTTTATTGTGGAGTTGTAAATACACATGAATAATACTAGTTTTCTGTTTTTTATTTTGTTGGCTACAAATATGCTTTAGATATGCTCACAGTTATAAAACTTACCCACATAACCTTTCCTGGCTTTGAGTTGGTGAAATGTTTATAGTATCTAGGTTTCAGTAGAATATAAAATCACCTTTCAGTCAAAGAAAAGGGCCTTTATTGTGACAAGTAACATTGAATTTTAGGATGGCATCAGGGACACAATATTTTCCTATTTGTGCACGAGACTCATTATAAATTAGTCTTAGACACCATGTAGAAATCTAGGATTGGCACGTGGACAATCAGATGCTGTCTAGAAGAGGGCTGGGAAGCAAATTTCTTATTCCTTGTAACTGACAGAAATCCACTACTGGCCCAGGCACTGGGCGTCGCAGGGTGTTTTTCAACATAGCTGCTTCCCATCCCAGTCACAGGAATCGGCAATACTTAAAAATAATGGCTGATGTAGGGTTGTCCAATACCTGAAATGAAAGCTTTTAGAGTATCAAGAACCAAATTATCATAACTTCTTAGTTGACTGTTCCCATACAACTGAGTCCTGAGTATCTCTGAGCTCACTGCACCACTCCTTGTAATGAAAAAGCATCTGTTAATGTCCACTCTGAACCTCCCAAGCTGCAGGTAGTGGCTGCGAGCCCATACGATATCGTCGGTCGTGAGTGAGAAGGGTTTGGCCGTGCTGTCTGCATAACTGCCCTTCAGGTGGCTGTGGGCTGCAGCTTGATCCCCCCAGCTGGCCCCGTAGCATCCTCTTTCCCAGACTAAACAAGGCCAGCTCACTCAGCCTCTCCTTCTAGGTTATATGCTGCAGGCCCCCTGCTGTCTTGGTAGCTGTTAAGTGGACTCTGTTTTCTCATCTCTCTTGAATTGGGTGTCTAAAATGGGTTATGGCGTTTTAAGCACAGTGTCATTAGCTGAGGAGAGAGGAATAATAACCGCCCTTGATTTGCTGGTCCTGCTTTCATTTGTCAAGTTTGATGTTCACTTTAACCCCCAAATCCTTTTAGTGGGGCCAAGAGCAACTCAGCCATCTCAGTCTGCACTGATGCATGGAGTTATCCCCCCTCCATGGAAAATTTCATTCTACTTCTTGATGAACTTCATGATTATTTGCTGGTCTAGTCCTCAAGTTTCTCAAGCAAATTTTGGATTGGAGCTTTACTGTTCAATGTTGTCAGCCACCCTTCCTAACTTAGTGTTGTTCTGAAAGTTGCAGAGGATGAATTTTGTCTCATGATGATGATTCTTTATGAACTCTGTTAGCCCAAAAATCACCCCCGTGGTACTTTTGTATTGGACACCATCTAGATCTCAAGCTATTGTGTGCTGCTCTTCGAGTCCAGATTTCAACCTGTTCTTCCAGCCTTGTACTTAACTTGATAAGGAAAGTGCTGTATGGGACTGTTTGAAAAGCCTTACACCGAATACGCTTTGGTATGTTACCACCACTGCTCTTCCCTCTTTCACATAGCCAGTCATCTCATCATGATCATTTCAAACATGACCAACTCATCTACCCTTGTTAAATCTTTGCTAAGTGCTCTGGGTTACTTTCTTGTCCTTCATGTGTTTGAAAATGGATCTCGAGAGGACATGCTCCTTCATCTTTCCCAGGGCAGGGGTGAGGCTGACCAGCCTGTGATTTCCTAGGTCCTGCTTTCTACTTTTTTTTAATGGGCATGTCTTAACTCTTTAAGATGGGCTTGTCTTAGCATTTTTCAGTTGTCAGAGACCTGCCTTGCTTGTCCTGATGTTTCTTAGATCTTACAAAGGAGTCTGACACAAGTAACAAGCATCCCTTTCAGAACCATTGGATAATCCCCATGGATTGGAATATATTCAAACTGAGTAGAACCTGATGTTTTCCTGCTGTTGGCTGTCCCTCTCTTTCCCAGGTCACACTGGTAAGCATGGAAGTCAGAGCAAGTTTTTGCTGTGCAGACTGAGGCATTAAGCACAAAGGCGTCAAGTACATCAACCCCTTCTGTGTTACCAGTTGAAATCCAGCCCATATTTTCTCTGAAGTTGCTTTCACTGCTAACATTCTTGTAGAACTACTCTTTGTTTCTCATTGAATCCATCTGGGGTTTTTGCCTTCTGAGTTTTGCCACCGCTCATTTTGCATATTTAGTTCATTAAGAAGCTTCTTGCTTAACCAAACAGACCTGCTGGATTTCCTCCTCTCCTATGCAATAGGATGATGTGTTTCTCTCAGCTCTGAGTAAATTTTCTTTTAAAAATTATCCGTCTCTCACTTGATAACCTTCCCTTTCATGACAGCCACCTGCAGGATTCTGCCTAGCAGTTCCTTTGACAAACCGAGATTTCCTCTTCCAAAGCCATGATACAGCTTTTTGTAGCATTCATGATTAAGAAGTAGTAAATTCTTCTTATCACTGTAACAGGGATAAGAGACTGTACTTAACCTCCCTTTGTTCTCTGGGTACAATGTTCCAACAAGCAATAAAGCTTCAGTAGTGCCATTAATCTTCTACATCTAAACTATAAATATAACCTGATATTAATTGATTTCTGCGTTTCTCAGACATAGCAGCAAGTGCATCACAGATTTTGACCTGGGCTATGATATACAGCAGCTTGGCAAAGAGGTTCCACGGATGCTGTAGGCAGTTGAATGGCTCACAGTAGAACTGTTACAGTTTAAAGGTTTCTAGGAATAGGAGTTTTGGGAGGAAAAAATGCTATAAATGTCTTGAAGAAGAAATTACTTTTAAAAGGAAGAAAAAATACCCATCTGTTAGCCCTGAATCTGTGTTTCAGACTGAGCAGACCAATAGAGTTACGTGAAGACTGGTACCTGCAGCGGGACAGCTCACACTTAATGTTAGACATGTGCTTGATAGAGCAGCAGAGCGGGAACCACAATTCTTACTTTGGTTCATTTTGTGGTACTCTGATAGTCACGCACAGATTTTAGCATATTGAAGTCACAGAGGAGGTTCTAAATGCTTCACAGATATCAATAAACCATCAATAACTGATGGCTAACTTAGTGGCTTAGGCCTACATTTTCATTAACAGCAGCATGAAAACCATGCAGTTCAGTGACTTTCCAACTCCATCATACCCTGATGGTAACTGTCAAGTGTTAAAACTTAAACATTGCAATGAAATTTAGGTTTTCTTTTCAGAAGTCATCTCTCCCCAGTGATAAAGAGCCAACCCACAAAAATTACTTCATCTACTTTTCTAAACAAAATAATAATAATAATAATTTAGATTTTATCTGAAAGATTAATGGTATGTTGGTATATCCATGTAGTACTTAAAGAAAGAGTACACTGATCTTACAGTAGACAGTGACAGTACTTGTAACAAAAAGAAATTGCGTAATACATAAAATATAAACATTTTTATTGGGTTTATGCTGTTGATTTACTTCAGTGATAGATTAAGTCTTAATTACATACAGTTTATGCAAAAGATAATTTTGCTGGGAAGATACTCTGTGCCTATTATAATCAACAGAATCTGAAGCCTTTTTAGCCTGCTTTGGGCTTAGCAAAGTGGTTGATGCTGAGGGTGGGATTGTGGGTTCTCCGTGCTTGTTTCTATGGGCATGTCTGGGGTGCATGCTGCTTCAGAGCAGCCTGAGTGTTCCTGCCGCTAGAGATACTTCAGAACTCTTAAAACTTTCTTGTAAGGCAAAGTTTTACTTTTCAAATCATATGCATACTTATGTAGGGGATGAGAAGTATTTTGAAAACAACATTTCAGTTGTTTAAGAAGTACAAAGTTTTGATTTAAAAGACCAACTTTCACATAATTAAAAAATAAAACATTCTGTCCTTAAATTGGTGTGTACTTCTGTAGATAAAATAGCTTTTTTAGTTTTCTTTGCTTATATTGCCTTTCCCTTTTTCTTTTGTTGCTTTGATGTTTTTATATGTTCAATCTGTCTTGTTGGGTGAAATAATTGAACATAATGTGTAACTTTGCATATCAGGATAGATATGCATTTAATAAGACTAACCATCTGTTCGCTTTCAAAACCAAGACAGCATACAAACAGAGAAAAACTAAGCATGTACTAAAGGCATTACATCGGAGATGGTGCATTAAGCTGCTGAGCTCCACTGTTTCAGGTCAATTTTAGTTGTGTTTTATCTTCCTGACTTTTGACTTATTTGTACTAATGTTCCAGTGATAAACTTGCCCTGCATCGCAGTATGTTAAGGAAAATGACTCTTAGTCATTTAAACAGGAGAGTGAAAAACAGTTTCATATGTTAAAATATTTTTAAATATAAAATTCTGTTTTATATTAAAACTGAAGGCTTCATTTCTTTTTTTGAATCTCCATGAAAGGCTTCTTTTTGAAGCAACACATTTTTTCAGGCAGCAGTTAGGCCTAACATGTAGAATTTATATTCCAGTTACTAGTCAGTCATTCGTTAAACTGAGAGACCTTTCATGAAATTCTGTTTTATAATCTTAAAAAAGTGGACCTACCAGCTACATATTGCTGGCAGCATCTATTGCCACATCCTGCTTCAGCTATAGTTTCATTATCATACAATGATGATTACATTATTCATCAATATTCAGTTATCCAAGCATCTGAAAAAGATCACTTCCTGAATGAGAGAGAAAATGACTCAAGTTGAAAAAGTTGTACTGAATTTTGGAGAAAATATCTTTGTTAAAGAATACACGGGTACACGTAAATCACTTGGAGTCTGAGATGCACGTCAGTGTTCCCCTGAATTCTGATGAAATGTTGAGCAGGGTGTCTGATGTTTAGTAGTGCAGCAACCCTACATGAACAAGATCCATGGATAGCAGCCCACTCATTTCCCCTCAAGCTTTTGTTAGCTCCCTGTCTAGACCACAATTTTTTTCTTTGAGATTTATGCTGTTTAAACTTAACTTTAATTATGAAGTTCCTAGTGGTATGCCTCTTTTCTCTTAAAACTGTTGTAAACCAAACTTGTATGGGAAGATTTGATTTCATAGGTATCGTATCCGTGTTTATAAATGAGTATGCTCATTGCATACCAAGAATGCGTTACAGGGTAGATTACATGATATTGTGCAGTTGGGATTGAGAATTAGTTTGTACTGTCATTGACCTTGTGTTATACAAGCCCTAATTCAGTATTTTGGTAAGTAAAAATAATAAACTATGTTCTATGACCTGTTTTTCTAGCTGCATAGTGAATATGCTAGCAGTCACAAGATTCGGTTGAATTCATGGGTTGGCATTCAGTTGAGTATATTTTTTTTCTTACATTGAGGACAGAGATTAAACTTGAAAAAGCTCTCCTCATGTGCTCATTCAAAATAATAGCAGGAGGAAGGAAGAGTTTTGCTTTAAGTGGAAAGGGATAGTCACTCCTTGCACTCGCACACTGAATCAGATAGAGACAGCTGCAGAGGGAAGATATGCATTGCAAAAACCAGATCAATTGGATTCAGTCACATCCAAATGAAATTACATCAGTCAATAACCTTCCTTTCAAGTTACTGAAATCTTCCTGGCCCAAATTTCTCTTGTCAGGTTACTGAGTTTTGCCAATGATTAAAGTATCTTGAAATTGCTTCGATAACATCAAGGACCTTGTTGTGACAAGGTCTGTAAATGCAGTCTCTTAAAAGAGAAAGCTGGGTTTCATGTAGAATATTGAGTGTATTGACTGAAATTTTTTTCATGGGTTCTCAGAAGCTTGTATGCACAAAGACAGTGCAGAATGAAGGAAAATGACCCTTTTATTACCAAATGAAACCATTTCACATGTGCGATACCGATATTTTATTTAATCTTTTGTATAGGATATGTTGTTGCTTCTAGGCTTTGAAATAGTTTGAAAATGTGTTCTTGTTTTGAAGTGGATGTAGTAGTAGTTGGAGAACAGAATTCTGTAAATCAGGACTACTGATAGTCTTATTTGTTTACCTCAGTCAACATGTTTGTGCAGTGACCACCTTTAAATGTCACAATTTATGCTCCAGCAGAGCTTTTCTATTCCAGTGGGACCTCATGTTCTGTGGTGTTTTTTTCCTGCAGATAACTTTTTTTACAGGCTAATTGGTGCGTATATTAGCAAATAGAAATCTGTAACCATTCAGGAACCATATTTATAACTTGATCGATAATGAGAAGAATTGAAGTAGTTAACAGTGTCTGGAAGATACATTGCTCATCATTATTTTGGGGGTCTGGTGGTGGGTTTTTTCCCCCCACTAAAGAGCTCTGTAACTCTCATCCACTTAGTGTAGTTGTGGGTGCACATTAATTCCTGGGATGAGTGGCCTGAGTTTTAAAAATGCACATTACTTACATCACCTTCAGATGGTTTGGTGTTTACTGCAGATACGGTTCCTTGCTTTCTAAAATTGGTCTTTGTCAGCACTTCCTCTATAATTAAATAGCTCTATTTTCCTTCTCATTCGTTACCGTCTTACCTCATTGAAGTTTTTTCCCACATACCCCAAATACCTCTTTAGGCTTGACAGACTTACCTGGTGGGAGAGTCCTAATGCTTCCGAATTGGTAAGGTATGCTGGAGCAGCTTCCTACCTTCAAACTTTTGAAGATAAACAGAGCTTATGTTACGGTTGCAAACGTATTTTACTTGTGCCCAATTAGCAGCCAAAAACATTGTTCTCACAACAGCATTTTAACCTGACAAAAGCAAATATTACAATGGCTAAAAAAGAACAAGGATCAAAACTACTAACGTAAGCATTACATTTGTCTGCAATTTGCTCTTTTCAGTGACTGTTACACAAATGAAGAAGGCCTTTAGCAATTCCAGTAGAAAGTATTTAAATAATTTGTGGGGTTTCTTGTGCTGTAAATTCCTTTGAAAGGGAAATTTGCACATATTCATAGACCCCCTCCCTATTACATAGTGTTCGCTTAGCGGAGGAAGCAGATTACAGCCGTGTGCGGCGAAGAAGGAGAGTGAGAGAGGTTGAGGTGTTTCTCTCTCTTTGTACCAAAACTTGAGGGAAAGTGCTTTCACAGTTGTTTTTGTCCTGGAATGAAGGAGAGCTGGGAGAGAACAACTCTTCTAAAGGACCAAATACGCAATTGAGAACCTCTCTGTTGAAAGCATCACCTACTGGTGAGAAAGGAAAGCTGTTCAGTTTTGCTCACCGTCCTTATTTCAGATTTTTGTGTTCAGTAAATCCTTTTCCCAACTAAGGCTGAAAATGCAAGTTCAGATACTGCAGGTAGCTCTGGGTACTGCAGTCAGTAGAAATTGGAGTAGATGTATAGGAATGGGAGCAGTTCTTTGGATGAGGGAGGGTTGGGAAAGGGCATGTAAGGGTGGGAGAAAAGCAAAAGCAGAGCACAGAATAGGAGAAACGTCATCAATGCGAGAGGTCCCAGGAAAAATTTTTAGTAAGTAGTTCTCCAAAATCAGTAGTCAGTTATCAGATGAGTTTGTGGGTTACAAGCTTAAAAAAAAGGCTATTGTATTTATCCGTTTATATTCTTTGGTCTTTTACCAATCTGTTGCTGGTTAGTACTGTGTTTGAAGAAAGTCAGTAGTAATTCCTTAACTAAATAATACTTCGGAGATGACCCTAAATCATGTAAAATAAATTATGTCAAGTCAAATTTTAAAAACAGTAGAAATGGAAGAATTGTCCAACCATTTAAAAAGTAAATTCCCTTTAATGTATCATTAAATATTATAACATTTTAAAAAAATTTTTGATATGTTGTTATCAATAAAAATGCAATACAGAGAAATATTATAGGAATCTCTAGTGCAGGTATAGGTTACTTGCACTTCCTACTTGATGCCTGTTTTCTGACAGCCTTACCTAAAGTACTACAAAAAATTAGGATCTTGGCTTTTTGCTCTATAGTTACAAGTTTCCCCTGTGAGCCTTGTTTGTCTTTTATTACATTGGTTTGTGAGCTTATTGTTAAAATTTAGCTTATTATTTTATTAGTTCAACTATGAAGTTTGTTTCATATATAAAAGCATATGTTTACATATATTTTAATATAAATTTATTTTTATATAAGTGCAATTATAAATACATATATATGTGAGTACATACACATACATACACGTGTGTGTATATATAGACACATTCATTTTGAGAAACAGAAAAAATTGCATTAAAAATATGGATCACTGTATTCATGTCCAAACCTTGCTAGCCCAGATAGGGCATAGCCCGTCACATTCTGATGACCCGACTCCAATGGTACAGTTGCAGCTACTCATACTGTTGCCGAGAGGATAGAGGTGGCACAAAGACCTTGAGCTTGTCTTGAATGGTTTGCTGATGCTGCTCCTCATGTTTCTGCACTTGGGTGTGCATCCTTGTCAACCTCACCCACTCTGAGGTGATCAGAACAAAACCAGTTGCACTCACTAAGGGAAGGGGATTATAATAAGATGACTGTTAAAAGTATTTCTATTTTACAGTTCAGCTTTTCTTCAGTTTTCTTAAAAAGTTCAAAATTGGACTCCAATATTGCAGTTCAAAACACCTGATCTAAAATTCTGATGAAGTGAGAATTGAAATGGCTTTACAGATGCTACTTCCTTGCTATCCCTCTAATTCTTAGACTCAAAACCCTTACACTCAAAATTGAAATTAGTTTGCAAAGAACTGTTGTTGGAACATGCGGCGACACTATGACTCCTGTTCATCAGATCATTTATTTTATTTTATGAAAGTATGACAGCAGTTTAGAATTCCTTTTTATTTACAATTCTACTTTAATATATTTCAAAGCAGAAAACAAAACAAATGCAGTGGGGACTTTCTGTAGGTCTGTCATTGAAAACTGATGTGTATTTGATATGCCAGCACAGCTTAAAGACAACATGGATTTTTTTCTACTTAAAAACTCACAATGCTATCAGTTACATTAATTTGCTGTACTGCAAGTAGTTTTAAAGAGTTTCAATGTAGAGAATCAACACTTTCAAATTGTATTTATATTTACAAAAAAAAGCATCCTTGAAAAGTACGTATGTCATGAGAGTGTCAAAAGACAGGAAGCACAAGTAGGGAAAAAAAGCTGTGAAGACTTTTGAATTATTGCCTCACAGACATTGTTTCAGAAGTGACTAAAGCTTTCTATGTACTGAATTATTGCATTGCATTATGAAAGAAACCCTCTCTCACTTAATGCTTCCTAAATCCCAAGGCTTACTTTCTTTCAAATGCTATTCTATAAAACAAGCATTTTTTAAAGTTGTAACACAGTACCCATGTTGTTTGTGCTTGTCATGTAGCCAGTCCCACAGCTGCATTTGTCTGGGTTTCAAATCTGAGGAAAATGCTACCTTCACAGTCAAGCCTACTTGTATTGAATTGTTGCTTTTATGATTAAAGAAAAAAGAAAATTATCTTCTCTGTCTTACGGTGGACTGCCTTTGTTCTTTGAACCGTATTGAGAAAAGGTTAAAAGGATGCTATACTTAACTCAGTTTAATGTTTTGACTCTGAGAGACTCTTGGAAGTCTGGTGTTAGTGTCTTAATGTATTTGGATCTGAGCATACACATTGCTTGAATTTAGTGTGATGTTAAAATGTTTCATAAGACAGAGCAGAGCTGCTATGATCTTCCAATGTTAATATTTTTTTCTTATCACTTTACTGTGTAGATACCCTTCATGAGACACAACTCTGCCACAGCTCATCCTCGGAGGCAATCGTGGAAACCTTTTATAATATGATTTTTAAATGTGGATAAAGCTCTCAATAGAGTACCTAAAGTAAAGGAGAACAGCTACCTTGTCTCTACTATAAGCTTATTATGACAAAAAGTTGAGTTTGCTTGTCAGGCTTGGATAGAATGTAATTGATTGGTTTGTTATTTGGACTGACAAGGTAGTTAATTTGCCTGCGTTTTTTTGCACTAATCAGGAACATTTCGTATGTGCATTGTTGAAAAATCCTGGATAAATGTCTTGTCAGAATTGTCTTATTAAGTAATGTCTTTTTCCCCCGTGCTTCGTTGGCAAATGATGTTATACAATGCTTGGATTCACTGAAGAGTGACAGAAGCCTGTGGGACTTAAATATTGTGCGTTCCTCTATGGTGATATGGAATGAAATAAGCAACGGTTTGCCGTCTGCCTGCCGCTCTACTTATATGCAGTTTAATAAGAATATTTCTATATAGAACACCGTGCTGTACATAGACCTTACTGTAAAAAGGATTGTTTCCTAAAAAAAAAAAAAAAATGTTCAGTGATAATGAGACCTGTAAAACACCTGAGACTTACTATTCTGAAGGAATAGATTTGCCACGGAAAAATTGATTTTATGCTTATCAGTATGAACTAATTGTTTCTGACTTCAGACACTCGAGTGAATAGAACTATACCTATATTGCTTTCTGAAAAATTTTTAAGAAAAGGAAAAATTTGAGTGTATTGCAGACATTTGTTTTATTTGACTTACTTCTCTGGCAGTGTTCAGGACAAGTTTATCTCCTCACAATACAAATACGAAATTGTTGTGTAAGTTGGGGAAGGAATGAAGAACTGATCACACAGCGTGACAGCTGAGATCTTCGTCTTCGTCCCTATATATCCTGGTAGATGCAGACATAGTATTTTGATCTACAAATGGTACCGATCCAGTTCTTAAATCTACAGTAGCAGTGTGTTGACATCTTCATCGTTTTCATCTTGAACTTGCTTGGAAAAATTCTGCTCAAATGCAATCAGACTTGTAACTTTATGACATACAATCTTTGAATTTCTTGACATATGGTGGTTTTTGTCATCTATCAAGGCACATTTCCGTTTGAAAATATTTTTTAAATTTAAGAAAGAAATGCTGTAATAAGTAATAGGAGAAATATACAAATTTGTGTATACTTATCTACAAGTCATATCTTACCAGGGCATTTCATGTTTGGATATTATATGAAATAAAATTAACCTGATGTCTAACACGTCGTTTTGTTTTAAAAAGGGTGTGGGATGATATCAGAGTAAGATTTTTGTCTGGACGATCAGAAATGCTTACCGTTCTGTATTGGCAAGGCACACAAAGTCACCTTAAAAATAAAGAAATTTGCACTGGGAAATAGACATTACTGCAGGAATTTGATCTTTAGGAAACCATTAATCTGTTTTAGGAAGAAAAGACCAAGTTTAGTGACCACTTGTCCAGAATTCTGGAAGTAAAAATTTATATCCAAACGCTGTGCTAACAAGGGGAGAAAAAAGGTGTTCGCCTGTACGTCGTGCTGAGTTTAGGGTGGAGAAAAAAGAAAGTAATGTTTAGTGTGATTTATGCTCTCTTATTAAACTAACACAGTCTAGGTATTGTGAGTAGGAGAGAATGATAAATGTAGCCTATTTTGGCGTTAGTAAGAGTTTTAAAATACTTTTTTGTGTGACATTCTGCTAAATAAGCTAAAGAAATATTCTGTCAATTACGCTGCAATAAAATGTAGCTGATTAGAAAAGTAGATTAGTTATCATGGTCTCACTGCCAAATTGGAGTAATATTCCACTCACTGGGTTCCACTCAGGACTCTCCTGGATTCAGTTCAGTATTACTGTATTTTTGTTAGTTTTTGCTTTAGTGTATTAGGTGCTGGTATAAAGTGTTTGGTTACATTTGCAGGTGATACCAGTATGATGTGAGGGACTACGGGCTTACAATTAAAAATAAAATTTTAAGGTAGCATCCAAAAAACGCATACAGTGCAGTAAAGAAAAAGGCAAATCACTGTTTAGTATGTGATTATAATACAAAGAGTAACTAGTTAGGAGAAACGTCTTCAAAAAAGAAGGTATGGGGGACTCTGGATCACAAACTTATCATGAATCAAACTGTTTGTACCTGAAATGTACGAAGAGAGATGTTACATTTGACCCGTGAAAGTATTCCTCCTGAATATTCAGGAGACCAGTATCTCACCCTTGGGAAAGCCTCAGCTAGCATATTCTGTCCACTTTGGCAAGAAATATGTAGAGGAAGTCCAAAGCAAACAGAATTGAATGATAAGAAGACTACAGGAGACATAAATGAATAAAAAAGCTTAAAACAGTTGGACTTCTTTAACCTAGAGAAGACTGGGGAATCTGTCTTCAGACAGCTAAATGAATACAAAGATGATGAAGAGAGAAGTTGCTGCAAAGAGGGGAAAAAAGTTGTTCTTCAATTCTGGTCAGACCAAAAATAAGTTAAATTGTAGCAAGATCATTTGGGTTAGGCAAGCGAAAGGTTTTTTCCAACAGTAAGAATAATTGCACTAGAGAAGTTTGTTGGGGAAGTTGAGTAATCTGCTATGGGAGGATTTTAAGGACAGACTAATGTGTGTTAAAAACTGAGTATTATTGATACTCCCCTGGGCATGCTTGATATGCTAAGGTGATTTCCTGCTGTATTTTATATGTTTGTTCTCCAGTACAGCTTCTTTGTAGGATTTTGTTTCTTCCATGGCACTTTCTTTGAACATTAGGTTTTAGTTTAGTTTTCAATCCCTCTCTCTCTCTTTCTGTCATTCGTATGAATCATTATGTCACTTGCCTCTCTTTTTCTGGAAAGCCAGATGTTCACACTTGATATTTCACCTTTTGAAAGAAGTTTGATGGCAATGTTCAAAACTATAATGGACTTCTCTAGTAGTTCACAAACAATACACCATTCAGTATAGTTATTAGTCTGAATACTTGAGAACAGCACTATAGATGCGATCATGTATTACAACTAGAATGTGCTTCAGAAAAACTAACGCAGCATTTGCTAATAGCTTTCTTAAATTTTATACTCTTCAGTTTGTCAAGGGGGTTATCCTGGTTCTTTCAGAATTTCCCGCTTTTCCCAAGAAACAAAAGATTTTGGACATTTTTGGGGCTGTAATTTCTGTAGCATTATCTTAATACGTGTCTTGGAGGCACTGACTTCACAGAAATACTTAATTTAAACTTCAAAATACTCTAAATATATGTTCTATGCAGTAGCTGTATAATATGAACAAAACCAAACACATTTGACATAACATTTACATCAATGTATTCCCCTTGTATGTGTGGGCCCTTAATGGATTTTGCAAAATAATTTGTCAAAGCCGTGTGTTTTATAGTTTTGAACTACTGAGAGAGAGAGGGAGAGAGAGAGAGGGAGAGAGAGAGGGAGAGAAGTGAACACTTGCTGAAAGGAAGCTGTTCACATACAGGTATAGTAAATAAAGTTTCTTTATAGTGTTCTTATAATTCATTGTGTACATGCAAACTAAGTTTCATGAAACAGATGACTTGTGGACCCCTCAGAAAAAAACAATGTAGATTCTTCCTTACCCATAAATAATCAATGTTAGTTTTTTGGATTTGGGGGGTTGTTTGTTTTAGTATTAAAAAACGTTAATTAAATCAAGTAGGAGAGGTGGCAGGTTTGGGTTTAGCATAATAAATTTAGCTACACAAATGTCTGCCAGATTAATGCTTATTTTCTTTTGCTCATTTGTGGTATAATTGACGCTATTTGTCAGTTCTGTTAAAATGAAGTGTTCGATGTTTAGGTTGTGTGATGATAAGCATCTGTGGAGGGGTAGGGAGTAGAAGCTACATAAAATGTATTTTTTCTTTTGAATTTATAGGTAGAAAGTTTTGTTTACCTTTTTGCTTTAAAGTAGAGCTTCCTAGAGGTCAAAGCCATAGAAATTCCTGCCGTTACATATTATAACCAGTGCTAAATACAGGATTTTTTAAAAACTTAATTCATATAGCAGATGCTGAAAAGGGTAGCATAGATCTTTTGAGTGAATGAAGGCTTTTCCACAGGATTATTGTATACTAAAGAGAAAAAATAGTCCCTTTATTAATGCCCTTGAGTTTGGACAGAAATTTGGGTAAGGTAGGGATTATACAGTTTCCCACATCCAAACCCGTATAGGTACTTTATCGTGAAACTACTGTTAGCTGAAAATCGGTAAGCTCATCCTGCTCTGTCAGGCCGTATGTCCATCTTGCGCATACAGTGTCTTCATCAGTAGTAGGTAGATATAAAAAATAGAATGTAATAATCATCCTCTGTCTGGTATATTCTCTCACCTTTCAACAGTCACCATGCCTCTCTCCCTTCCAGGCATAACAGAAAACAATAGTAGTCTACTGTCTCATCTAATGTTATGGAAGTCAGGGACTTCTTTTGTATGCTTGCATTGTACCTGGCATAACAGAAATTTACATGTGGCTTTTAATTACTTTGTGTAGTACCATAAGCATTATCCTTCCTAGAAATTCAAAATTATGAAAATATTAGAATCCAGAAAGATTCAGGTTGAAAGGAGTCTCTGGCAGACATCTGTTCTAGCCACCCACTCAAAGCAGAACTGACTGCAAAGTTAGATCTAACTTTGAAATTAGGTCGAGTGCCTTGGAGTTATATGCGGTTGAATTTTGAGCATCTTTGGAGATAGAGAGCCTTTCAGGATAACCAGTACCTGTGTTTGAACAGGCTGTGTTAATTGGGCTACATCCTAGTTTATATTCAACATTGTATGCATGTGCAGTCACGTAAGAATATTAGTGCTGGAATCTGCCATGCTCCCGATGATGAAGTCACCTAAAGCTTGGCTGACCTATCTGAGAAGACTTTTAAATTATCCTGGTGCTAATAGTTTCTTTAAACTGTTCTGTAGAGCAGAAACTGCAAGATGACCTGACTGTCCATTTTTAGTTGTTATGCAGCTTACAGGCAAGGGAAAAAGTGTAGAAATCAGGAAGAGGAAAAACAGCTTTTTCCATTTTATACTTGATATTTTTTTCTCTTTTGACAATATTCCGCCTGAAAACAAAAGATTTGCTAAGGATCTAGACCTTATATTTTAAAATAAGGTCTAAACACAGCACTGCATCACTTCTGGTTTGTGCTTGGCCTATGACATATCACAGCAAAATGAAAGCAATTTCTGTTGGAATCCATGGGGCTGAATTGAAGAGTTTTGGTGTAGAATGGCAGGGTAAGATACAAAGACGTGTCTTCACTTATATTCACTTTGTTTCAAGAGCTGTCAGAAGAGAAAGCTAAAAAGAAGAACGTTTTCCACGTATTCCATAATGAAAAAGTACTATTGTCTCAGGTCCTCTCTCAGTAAGTAGAATAAATGTAGTTTTTGGACATCATTAATAACAGTGCACTAAATATACAATTGTACTGTTATTTCACCATTAGATCTTTAATTAATTTTATTCTTTAAATAAGGGCACAGGAAGGTGCCGCCTTTGACATTACGTGTAAGAGCTGCTGATACGATTCATCCCATAGTATTCATTCCTGTCACCCAGAGTTTATCACTTTTATGGTCTGGTTGCAATTAGGTATCACAGGAGGACTTCTCGCCTGCTCCAGTCCAAAGCCAGTCACTTTGGTTCTGTGGTTTGAATTCACTTGAGCTACACCAGCTTACGCCATTTTTTGGGGAATGCTTACATGCTCCTTTCCATCGCATCTATCGTACAGCCACTAACAAGAAACAAAATGATGACAGTGCCTTAAACTGTCATAGCTGGTTTTAAATTGTTTATCTGAACCCAAGAATGTGCTGCAATCTGGAATGAACCTGCCTGTGCATGTCTCCAGCTGTTTGCAGTTTCAGAGGGGCCCAGCACTTGAGACTGGGGGGTTAAAGGGGAGAGAGGCCAGTGCCTGAGAAGCATCATCTCTTCCTCAGGTGTTAAGAGCCTTTAGTCAGAAATGGGGTCCAGAACAAGCCAAGGAGGAAAGATGTATATCAATAGTGAAAGTCAAGTGCACACAGATGCTGGGGAAGCCATCGTGTTGCGTCCCCCCCCGCTAACGGGTGAGTGAATGCGCACCCATCCTACTGCAGTTCTCAGAGAGTTTAAAAATCCCGGATTGAATTACTTCTAATTTTGTTCTAACTACTTCTGAGTTTGCCAGAGTAAGGCTTATACGACACGTTTTAATGGTGATGATGGTTTGTCAATAGTATATCAAAGTTTTATATCTTTTTGCCATTAAAGTAAATCTTTCTGAGCTGTCGTGATGAATAAGGAGTAGTATATGTATTTTGCAATTTTGTATTTTGTTCAACATGGTACCTTTTGGCATGACACCGCAGACAGTGTGCAATGATGTGTACATAAGTGAGAGATTTTCTGTAGTCTCTGAAGCATATTTGGAAAGTTGTATTTAAAGATTAGCTTATTAATGTTGTGTTTCAGGGACATGTAGGTAATTACTTTTACAGCTATAGATGGGTGATGCTGTCTTGTGAATGCAAAATAGGTTTCTTCGCTCTGGCTGAATCAGCTCTTTGTGGTTTTCGATGATATTAACCAGTGACTTACAAACGCGCCAGTGATGGGCAGGTTTTGCATTCACTGTTCCTCTGTAAAAGCACAGGTCTTTTTCCCCAGTGCTCACAGGAAGACTTCTGCAGGCCAACTGATAAGACTCCCTCCTGTGCAGGTAGATGCAATGTAATGAAATTGGATGTGTGTGCTGGGCTTTGTAAATAAAATGAGATTGACCCCAGCCATTATCTCATTTATCTCATTTACATTGTAAAATCAGTATCTACACTATTGATTAGAGCGTAATTAGTTAATTATAAACAGGAAAATGCAGAGTGATGTAGGGCTTGAGCACAGCCAGCTGTACTGCCAAAAAACTAATAAAAACAATCCAAGGGCATGAGCAGATGGAGATCACTTTATTAAAGAACAAAGCAGATGTATTTCAGGTACGGAAATGCCTAATCAAGCTTTCTTGCTGTGAAGTTGTAGCTGACCTGCGTTCTCTACTTTTATAAGTGAAAAATGTTTTCTTTTATTCTTTTTTAATTTATTAACTCCTTCAGAATTCACCTTTCTTCTTCACACCCCATTTTCTCGGTATATAGTGGGCATATATCTATCCTCATTAATTGCTGGAATGAGGGACACCGCGATTTCTAATTTTGATGCATAAAGTAATTTCAGGCTTGTTAAAACATTGATAGTAAGCAATTACCTGTCAGTTAGAGGTAATTTAGGAGGTTAGGTTAGCTTGTCTTTGTGTGGAGCTCTGTTTTTCTTTTCACAAAGTTTTCGGTACCACTGCTAGCCAGGCCACTGAAGGTGGCTGTGCACTTAATTGCATTTGTAAATCATGTACTTAACCACAAAAAAAGTTATCCACAAATAATAGCGAGATACAATACTTGCTAGTTTAAGGACTGGTTTGAAGGTGTGACCTTGAATCCACAAGGCTACAAATTTTAACTGAACCTTTAAAACACAGGGAATGGTTTCTTTCCCTTTTTCCCCTCCTAGCCCCATAGTTTAACTTGTCCTATTAAGCCATCTTCAGGATGGAAGTCGATGATATTTGTAAATGACAGGGCCATGTGGCTCCTTTGCTCTGTAAATGTCCGTATTGTGATTGATATGTGAGTGCATTTACCGAAAGGTTGTGAGACTGTTGGCATGACACCTTTTGTGACCCAACAATTTCATTCTCTAATTAAGTTGAAAGCACTCCTTATTCTGTGTTGCTTTCTTATTTTCTGCATCTGACAGTGGATTTTCTATCATTTTATGTCACTAGGCAAAAGAACAGAAGTAATTGTATAGACTTGAGGGTTTACTCTCATTTTCCTAGTGCCATTTTAACCTAGATACAAGGTTTTCTTTCAGAACTAGCAATTAATAATGCCAGTTTTGTTTCCTTTACTGTGGTGTGTGTAAGCTTCACATTTTGACCCAAGTCAGTCTCAGCAGACGAGAGAGTTGCCAGACAGCTGGGGTGTCATCTTGAACCAAGGTACGCTGTGTGTTCATCCATTTTCCCAGCATCGTGCTCTGGGAGCTTCAGAATCAGTGAATTTGCATTCCACAACACAGAACTTGTATTCCAATGAAAGGCAGTATGAAGGAAGTGTTTAAAAATATTTGCTATAGTTTCATTTTTATCACCATGCAGCTTTTTATGTTTTGGTACATGAAAATACGCTTTTGTTATTTGCATTTTCTCAGCTGTGCAGATGCAGATAGAAGCTATTAGTATCTGAAAACTTTCGTAGACATATTTTTAACTCGTACTAGGAAAATGCAATTTTTCTTCTGCCACACTAAACAGCTTTGAAGTGATAAAAATTAATGACAATAAATATTAAAAACATTCGGCTTTAAAATGGTGTTTCCAGATCTGTATTTAATTTTGTAATATTCTAGTTATTTCGACTCAGCCTTGCTAACTCTCCCAGCGTACTTCTGAAACGTGACCGAACGTGCGGTCGGGAAATACGACATTCTAGATAAAAAATGGAAAAGATGTAAAAAGAGATCGCAAAGCATAGTTTTAAAGGAGAAACATTTTCTTTTGAATGTATAAACACTTGTGTTCATAGACAATCTCTTCAGAAAAAATCTAAATTATTACTGTTTGAAGTCAGATGTAGATTTTAGGATTAAGCTCTAAAAATACACTGTGTCAGTCAGAAATAGCGTGATGCTTTATTTTGTGTTACTTAGAGGATCCCAAACAGTTTACAAGAAGGGAGTTCTGATAAGCACTGCTCAAATGCAAGCACTTATGTGAGTAAGATTCTAGATACAGAAATAGGTTAGTAAAAATATATTCCTTTACAGATGAGAACGTTGAGGCTCAAAGGAGGCTTAATCTTTTGCTGAAGGTCAGATACGCTGTTGGGATGTAGGAGTGTAACCTATCTCATCTCCCTCTCTCAACCTTTGTATTATTTTAATATATCTTTCACAAGAAATAAAACTGTGTATATTCCTAACTGTAAGTAATATATTTCTACGTTAGAACTCTTCTGTCTTTAAAAACTGAGAATGGTTTCATTTTTTTTAAGTGTTTTCTTTGTGCTGGAATTAGATTGAGTTACTACTGAACAAGTCTAAGAATATAGTTTGTAATATGGTATATCCTATTTTTTTGAAAACACCAAAACCAAACAGTCCAGTGTTGCATACTGGGGGTAGGTAGATTATTGCTTTTAACTTCTACTTAGGAGAAGACAGTACATGCCATACCCTTAACCAGTGCTCATGTCTTACTCATAACTGCTAATAACAGAAGGCTTCCCTAGAGAGCACAGCCTTGACAGCAAGAAAAGAAGTATTTATCTAGGTTAAACAATCATAATCAGAAAACGGTTACTTCTTTTTATTTGGAGACTAATCCCTGGAGAAAAGTCACATGAACATTTTCTTTTGTTCATACAGCAGTATGTTCTGTTAGCTGAATCCTCTTTCTGTGGTGCACTCTGTGTTCTGTTGATAAATTATATCCCTCTGTCTTTGATCGGATGATGCCTGTGCCATGCTATTATTGCAATTTTTGGAGATGTTTGTGTTTGCGTGTTTTGTAGAGGAGAAAATGAGCAGCCAGGGAAGCAGAGAAAGAAAGTGTAGAAGAATTCTTAGAAAATTTTATTTTTAAACTTTTACTTGGTTTCCTATTTTTGGATAATTTATATTGGATTTAATTCAGAGTTTAAGGACATTTAATGAAGAGAATATCGCAAAGTAAATTTGAAAAAGCTTTCTTTTTCACACAAAAGAATACAGGGGGATATGCAAATATAGTCAAGTGTCAGTAGGATATATGAAAATCTCTATTTGGATTTAAAATCTTTTTCTCATTTTGAGCATATTATTGTACTGATTTAAAAATCCTTTCGTGAAGCACTTGTTACACTGGAGCATTTCTTCAATGCTGGTGCATTAAGAATGTGTGAACAACAGCTATGCTATATGTTTTAAGCTTTTTACGTGGACCGTTCATAGTACAAAACATTAATGAAAGGTTTGTTAAAAAAGAACATAAAATTGTTGTGTGTACATAGGGCAGTTTTATAAGTGAAAGATCACAGTGAAATCCTATTGTATTAATGCCCCTTTCCAGAAAATTCAAAGTGAATCAAAATATTTATGCCTTTATTTATCAACCACATAGTCCTAGTGTAAAAAATATAATTCATAGCTGTAAATTGTATTTGAGTTGTTGAATATGTGAGCAAACAATTCACAGTTTTTCTTGAAAGAGTAAATGTGTAAAATAGTGTCTTAAAACTGTGAAAAATCAATATTGTCACTGTCTAAAAAAAAATCACAAATTTCTGAAAATAAATGGCAATGAATGACATTGAAGTATCTAAAAAATTGAGCTGGTTATACATTTTTTTTTTCTTTAATTTGCAAGTCTCTGAAATAATGTCATTTATATAAGATGATGACAAAGGTGATGTATAATTGTCTACATCAGAATATTCCAAATTCGGCAGAACCTACTTGAAGTGATTGTGTTTGAAAATACCCTTTATAGAAAATGGATTTCCTGTATTGTGATAATAGATCAGGAAATCTTGTGCTGAGAATTGCAGGGAAGCTCAATCTAAAATAGTATAGAAGTGCCATTTATATATAATTTATTTTTTTTTTAATTTTTTTTTTTCCTGTGCCAGGTGTGATGAATGCAGGCTTTGCTACCATTTTGGCTGCCTAGACCCTCCCTTGAAAAAGTCTCCTAAACAGACTGGCTATGGATGGATTTGTCAGGAATGTGACTCTACGTCCTCCAAAGTAAGTTAATTCATCCTGTGAAATAGTTGAAGTATTCTGGTTTTAGCAGTGTTGCTTAGCGTCTGAAGTTTTTGTTGAAATGCTATACACAGGTTTGCTCTGAAAAGCACTAGAAGGTCATAAAATAATGATTTCAGATTCTCTGTAAAACAGGTAAAATACAATGTATGCAAAATGGAAATAATCAATAAAGAGAATTTTATTATCCCAGTTAAATGCTTTCTTTTCACATTATGTTCTTTCTGAGAAAGGAGTGAGTATGGATACTGTATCAGGATTGGTAACATTATTGACAAGTGAAAGTATTTCAGGAGTAGTACAGAATACAAACCTCTAAGGACAGAGATAGAAAATACGTTTTTCTAAATAAGTGAAGATGATTTGAATTACTAATCCTGTTTTTTTCACTGGAAAAATCATATGAAGGTTGTTAATACTTTATACCGATTGGTATGCCTTGATCAAATATAACATTTTAAAACTAGTACTTAATTTTTGACATGGATTAACTCTCTTTAATAATATTGACAGCAATAGCATATTTCTGTAGTACCAACTTTTAAAAAAATAAATATTTTGATTCTTTGTCTGCACAGAAGCTTCTTTAGCACTGGCATTCTTTTCTATCATCACCATAACCTCTGAAGAGACACCTTCCAGTTGATTTTCAAAATTGGATTTATAAATGCGTCTGATACCTCAGTGTTAAAATAACAGAGCGTTCTAAGAGTCTTTAAAATTTTACAGGCTATTCTGCCACTTTCTGTATACTTCACAGAATTTTTTAACTTGTAAGAAAGTGACTCAGTATTTGAATACACAGGGACAGAGCTATGCAGAGATGCTGTCATAAGTTACCTGTTAGCATACTTGGATACTTAAACTCTTTCATGATGTTTCTCTTAAGAATGGAAGATACAAAATGTTCAGAGAGAGGTATAATTTTTTGACTTGCTAGTTTCCCTTTCCAACTGGAAAAATACGGTGTTCAGTTTCACCTGGGGGTTAATCAAATTGTGCTTCTGTAAGGAGATATGAAGACAGACATCGGAAATTAGCTGTCCACTACAGTTTGGGCATCAAGCAATCTTTCTTGAATAGCACTTACATGCAACGGACTTTCCAAGAGTGAATTAAAATTGTTATTGGATTTCTGTCACCTGCTTAAGCTTAAAAAGGGTTCTTGATAACATTAGTTAAAATCTTCTGTCTCCTGTTTTCTTGTCGTCTTTTGAGTAAACAAGAAAGCCAGGTTTGTAATTTCTAAATGTATTTTCCAGGACATCAGCACACTATGTACCCGATGAAATTTTAAAAATACTTTATCATGTAAATTAAGTATGATTGACCTCACTTAGCACAGGACGTGTGTTAGTTTTAAGGTGTGTGTTGAAAAATACAATGTTCTGGAGAGTAAACAAAGTTTATTGTTAGAATAATGTTATATATTGTGTTATCTTAGTGATTATTACAAATTTTAAAAAATGCTTGTTATTGTGTCTAATTTTCTTCTTCATTCATAGAGATTTTTATTGTGTAAATTTAAATAAAGTCTTTTTGCACTTTCAAGCACAGGCAATTTGAATTGTATTTGAGTGAAAATGTAATGAATTTGAAAGATATTGAAAAATTGTCTTATGGGGACTCCTTGTGGTTTTGTTCAGTCACTTTCCCATAGCTTTTCCTCAGAGCTGTGCAGAGAAATTTCTCTGAAAAAGCTATATTGCTCTCTATGTTTTAAGAATTTTTTTTCTGTAGCTTTTTTGTGGTGATATTTATATACTACATAACAAATTCAAACAACATCGTGTTGAGTTAAACTCCTTACAGACCTTCCTTAGTTGTGAACGTATTATTTAAAGGTTTAGGGCTTTGTTTATGGACTTAGTAATTTTCAAATTCAATATTCTCTGTGGCTTTAGGATTGTGTATTATATATCCGCAGTTTTGCACAGCTTTTCACAGCCAGGAGGCGCTAATATGATAAAGGTTTTTTCCACCCATTACTAGAGGGGGTGGTCTCTCAAATGCGTACTTAGAGCTCAGAAGAGGAAAACCGGAGAGAAAGTTGCATTGTTTGCTGCACTCTGCCTGACCTGTGGATGAATTGCAAGCCCGAGCTACCAGCAATTTCAATCTCTCAGTCACTCACTAAATCCAATTCTTGGTATGTCACAGTGAAGTTTTGTGTATGGATTATAGCAGCAGAATGGGATTGAATTTCCAGCTTTGGCTAAGGAGCCTCTTGTTTAGTTTTCGATCCTTCAACTTTGTTCATCTGTTTTGATCCAATTTAAATCACTGTTACAGTATACATTTTAAAATTCCCCAACAATGTCTTCTGTAGCAGTGCTGGGCCTTGAAAACAAGGGGTAGGTAAATTACACTATTTCAGTGACGAGTGAGATTATAGTGCGTGGCATATAATGGTTCGGTTAGTTGTTATTTCTAATTATGAATTTCAATTTTAGATGTTCAGGAAAAGTTGCATACTGCTGACAACGAATAATGTGATTTTATTTTCAGATTTTGCTAAGCACTTGCAGGTGTCAGCAGTACAAGCGATGTAATTTAGCGGTAATAAACATATACTTTAAACTGTTATCTATCACAAATGTTGGACATGCTACTTCCATTTTGCTCGTACTCATCACAGGACTCTCCAGCAATTGTGTCAGTTTTTCCACTGGCGTAACATATTCCCATATTACCCTGCCTGTCAAATAATAGACAGACAGTGACTTTGCTGTAGGGCATGAGGGCAACAGCTTCTCTGCTGCTAATACTTGCTGTCACTTTTATGGAATGGGTGATGCTCACCACTAAGGTCTGACAAGCTCTCTCATCTCAAAAACATTGTAGATTTTGTTACATCACATGAAAGCTGAAGTAAACTATAAGCTCTCCATGTCTATAACATTATCCATCTACCCTGCGAAAGGATTACGGTGCGGTTTCAGGATTGCCAAATCATGAAATCATATATTTGCTAGTAGTTTCAAATAGTGGTATTCTGAATGAATATAGAACCTTATTTCAGTTGTATTTAATAAAAATGAAATAAATAAAATATATACAAAATTATTCAATATTGTAATGTGGTGATATTCATTAGGAATAAATGTGGCCTGAGCATTTGTTCATTATGTACAATAAGAGTCTCGGTATGAGGTCTCCTTATTATTGGATGTGGACTTCTTTCTATTGCCTTCAATTTAAAAAGTCCTGTTTCAAGTATCTCCTCCAATTGAAAAATTTTGCAAAGGACCAAGGCAGCAAAGAGTTTAAACATGCATCATGGTGGTTACAAGGACCATGCTAGTTAGGTTTCTATCTGCTCATCTTTGCATACAATCTGTTTTGCAAAACGCTGCAGAGCGTACATGTCAGGTCATTATTTGAGTGCTGCAAGATCAGCTGCCTTGTCTCTTGACTTCTGTTTAGTTTGCTTTTATTTCATCTTTTTACTGTATTGCATTTTTTCAGCGGAAATGAATTGTCAGTATATATGCATAGAACTCTCATCTAAGCCCCTCAGGAAATATTTTCTGGAACTACAAATCCATGACACGCCAACCCTGGCAAGTAATATTTTTTGTACACCTTTTGTGTTGGAAGGCAATCATGGAGGATTTTACTTATTAGCCAAGTAGAAACATTTATTTGCGTATATCTCACTTTCACATAGTGAATACACAAATGTAATTGGACACTGAAATATTAAAATACTGACTATAATGTTGGAAATAATATTTTTAAATTAAAAACAATTTTTAAAAACTAAAATGTATTTCCAATCTTTTAATTTGGTGAGAGAAAAAAAGAGAAAAAAGAGCAATTAGATTTAATTCGTGTAGTCTGTGGAATTTTATTCTAGTAAAATATAAAGTGGATGGCTGAGAAAACCTATGAGGAGTGTAGAAGTTTCTGATCTGCTTGTGAGTTGTGCAGGTGACAATCTCATTATGTTTTATGGAATTTAATCTTTTTCATTATTCCTTTTTCTCAAACTCGGGGAGCATTTTCTCACACATGCGTGATTTCACATAAGTGCGTTAAAAAATAAACAGCAGAACTAAAAAATCCTGCTGTCAAGCTCTCAAAATTTAGGAAATATCAAAGTTAAGGTGGCATGCAGCACTTTAAGTCCTTTTGTGGCTATATGTGAATTTATAGCCTTTACTGAGTTCATGCTGTGATATTTTATTTTTTTTCTACAGGACCTCTGCCTTCTCTGATTTAGCTGTTGGGAGTCACTGAAAGGGATTACTTTGGGTTGAGTGTTAGAAGACTATACTATCTTTAGGTTTTGCAAGACATGAAAACTGAAGTGATGATTTCAGGAACGGGAAAAAAAAAAAGGAAGGTGGACCTTGTGTTTGGAGTACTTGAGTTGTGACCAGAAAATTGAACTTTACCTTTGTGTCATCCTGGAGCTCCTGTGCGTGCTAGACAAATTAAAATTTTCAAATGTTTAGTAATTTTTTCTCCTTGTTTGCTGTTGCCCGGCTTGGATCCCGTGGTCCAACATGTAAAAATGCTGGATTCTCAGAGCTGCAGTGGGTGATATGTGCAAAGCTGTTTTGAAAGTACTAAGTCTCCTTAGTGATGTGGTCCAGACTACTGCAAATTGAGTAGCTAATGTAATAGAAATTTTAATTCTTCCTTTCCCTGTGTCTTGGCTTCCATTTTGCAAAATGTCAATACTGCTCCCTTATTTTAGACATTTTCCTTAGATTTGGATGAATTGTTCTCTGGAGCTGTCTTTTTCCCGTCCACTGACTATAGGAGGGAGCTGAGACAGTTACTTTAGATTAGCAAGGGTTATAGTTTAGGTGGGATTCTCCTCGCTTGAGTACACACAGAAGATGATTGAATCAGCGTTGCGTGGACAGACTTTATCTGGGCATTTACTAAACGTCTGGAACAACATATTTTCAATATTGCCAATATCTTTAACATTTTATATATATGAGAAAACCCTATTTGAATATAATATATGAGGTTGGCTCATGGTAGTAGTATTATATGCATGCTTAATCATGTCTTAAATATGTTTTATATATAATATATTCTATCAATACAATGTGATTTGAAGTAGTTACATTTAAAATACATCTTTCAAAAAATAAACCAAAAAATCCTTCAAGGTCTTTTGTACTAATTCAGGCTTGTTTCAGTTGCATATTCTGACAAAGGGTGACTGCAATTGTAAAGAAACTGTGACCGTAGTTTAGTCAGCTTACATCAGAGAGACAGTTGCACGAGAGCACCTTCTTTTGAGGACATAACATACAAACAAATGCACTGCCACCATGGCAAATGGCATTGCAGCTGAAAAATGATAGAAGAATACTGCTAATAAATCTGCTAGCTGATACAAGCAGAACATAATATAATGGAAAAAAGTTCAATTTTTATGCAACATTTTTCATCCTTAAGTTAGCAGTATTTCAAAGTGGTTTACAGAATACCAAATTGTATAGTGTAATTCAGGCACCACATTTGTAACGGTAGACTCTGTTTTCACTTTTACTAGGTGTGGGTATTGTGATCTATTTTATTACATGGTCATCAAGAACCATAGAGTTAAACATTTTTGTGTGTATTCATATATTTTAAAGTTGCTTGAGGAGAGTTGAATAATGCCACATAAAACAGATTAGCACTTTGGTTTCTTGTGTGACATGGAACAAAAGATTTATATATATATATATATCTTAACAGGGAAATACGTGTTTATTGTGAAATCATTGTTGACCTCCTAGGTTTGTGGGGAGCAAACACTGGCACTGGAATGATTTTCTTAAAACTGAACTAGAGAAAATTATCCAAATCTGTAAGACTGTGTAAAGATTTAATACGAAACCTTACACCACTTATGCCCTGTTTTAAGAACTTCAGTAATGCCACACCTTGGCACAGAAATGAATTTCACTATCAAGAGAGTAAAAAAAAAAAAAAAGGTGTGTGTGTGCAATGGCAGTGTATGGTAATTCTTATCAGTTGGCTGAAATACTTCCAACTGTTTTTTAACGTTTCCTCCCCAGGTATCATATTTTAAAAAATGAGTTGGCACGGCCTCTGTTATGTTCTGGCAAACAGGTATAATACATCTATGTAATGAATAATTTATACCATAAAATGTTCCAAAAACAATCAGCCCTGAAATTAACTTAAGATGGGACTTGATTTATGAATAGCAGATAAGCTCAGCATAAAGTTAGTTGGTATTAAATCCCCAGATTAATCCAAATAATCAGATACACTTAGTTGGCAGAAGATTCCCGTAGTATAGGTGGGAAGCTTAGGTTTTAATGAAAAAAAAGGTTAAGCACTGTAAAATATTTCTGGAACGGATGCTTATTTTAAATATTTTAATTCTTCTCTACATCAAAATCAATTCTACCAGTTCCAATACCCCATGTTACTGACTGCCAGATCCTCATCATGGACTTCTAGTGCTTGTACTTCTTAGGTGCACCTTAACTATATCAAAAAAGTGTAGCAAAAAATGGAAAATACAGTACAGCATTATCTTTCCCATAACCTTGTCTGAACAGGTCTCTTTTTGACTGGTTACACAGATGGTAGTACATCTAATACCAGCCAGAAGTTTAAAGAAATTGGATCTTTTTCTTAATGAGGTATTGTTGTTCCAAATGCAAAACCAGATTTCTCATTTTGAAGGATAACACTAGGATAGATCAAAGAGTATTAATTGACATGTTTGAAAATTAAAGTACTAATCAGGAGTGCATAGTGAAATGCGTAATTTTTTCTTGCATTAAACATTGTCAAAAACCAGCAGTTATAATAAACCTGATAAGAATCTGTTGTCCCAATGGTATATTCTTAGAAAATTAAGATTTAAACTATGCGCAGCAGTTTTAAATGAGTATTTTTGTTGAAAAAAGCCCTATTTTCATGGTATTTGGCCCAAAAATAATTTGGTTTCCAAGATTCATTTTATTTTCACCATATTTTTTCTTAGCCAGGAAGCTGAAGAAATCACTTGCTGCTTAACTTCACTCACTCTTTTTCATAAACAACCTGACAATGCAGAATTTTTTCCAAAGCCGAAACTTCGCACACTGTTGTAAGTTCTTTTTCTTAATAGGAGAGCAGTAGTATCATTTAATGCCTTCCATAATGCTGAATATTTTATGACAAAAGCAGGAACAAAAAATGTTTTGAATACCACTGAAAAGAGTGATTCATTCTGATGTCACTATACACACACACACACACCTTATACTACCTTTAAAATAAATTATTTTTTCAAGAGGCTTTGTGAGGGTCTCACGAATCAGATTACTAGTGAGGTAGTCTTGCTTTTCATAAGTTGTCTTGACAGTTTTGCTTTTTTGCGACTAAAAATATGTTACTGAAGTAAAAACAAACAAGGATGGCTGAAATCAGAAACAAGCTTGGTCATTAATTACTGCTTTGGTTAAAATACACACCCATGTCTAATTTCCACTGGAGTATTTAAGAGGTACCTGAATAGTAAAGGACTAGACTTAAAAGAATTTAAATTACAAACACAGCATAGTGATTATACGTTTTTAATGCATCTAATGTGGATATACACAATCTAGTATTTCAATGTCTACACCGCTAGTTTAGATGTGGTTAGTTTAGATAGAATAACTATTACCTACGCTAAGGTAGTGGTTAAGGAAGCAAAATCCTGGGCAGCTGTTAGAAATGCCACTGCTACTCCTTGCCTTCTTTAGGTTATGCGTCTAACAAAATCTGCTTACAATTACGGTTTATCTGGGAAATAGCTGTTTTACTGAATTATGACTTACGCTTCCTAAGCCATGACAAAATGAATTTACAGCCTACGTTGCCCGCTACTGTTGTGCTGAGTGGCAAGGAATCTCTGCTGGGACCTGCTTGCAATTGGGACAAATCCAAAAAGCAGCTAGCATCGTGTTTGAAGTACAGCCACTAAACCTGGTTTTATGCTAACGCAGCGTGAGAGAATAAAAAATGAGAGCACTTTTTCAGCCCTGAGCAGCACCCTGCAACAGGAGGATTTTATACCTCCTCTTTGGTATGCAGCTACGCGTACTCTCAAATGATGAGAGAAGGCTGATAGAAGAGTAATGTCTAGGAAGGACAGGGGGAATGCTTGCTCCTTAAAGAACTGGAAGCTTTCTGCTTCTTGCTTTTGAAAATCAATATCCAGATATTTACAATGTTGAGCAGCATTGTGACAGTGAGTTTTACATATTGAAGATACTATACTGAAATGTAGAAGACATGGAGATAGCAGTTTTAAGCCAGGTTTTCTCAGTTTTACATTCCGTTTTAAGTGAAGTCACAAAAGGAAGATGGAAGCCTGTGAAAGTCACCAAACTGTAGTTGCCAAAGCACCATATCTTACAACACTGATATACATTCAGATCTACTTCATCAATCCAGTTGTCTTCCTACTTCTACAGTTCCTAAAATAATGAGCCTTTTGAGTATTGATAATTAGGGGCTTCATGCTGACAGTGGCACCATAAACAAATTTACCAATAAACTGTAATTAACCATTACTTCTTCCTATTAACAACCCTATTGGAAATTTTGATTGTATTTACTTAATTAGTAGAACACATGTTGATTTTGAAAGTGTCTGAAAAAAGTGTGAATGAAAAGTTTGTAACTGACTTCTGACTTTTTTAACCTTTTGAGCCTTGATTAGATTCTTGGTTTAGATGATATAAGCTGCCAGGAAGGCAGTATTAAAAAACATATCCATTGCGCATAATCTTTTCTAATTTGAATATTCATGAAGAATTGAAGACTCAACAGAAAATAGCAAAGGGTGTGTGCTGTGCAATGATATAAACAAAGGGAATTCTGAGAGATGCAAAGTTATATGTCTGGAGTCTGGTGGCATTCCGTTCCACTCTAATTTTGCAAAGTAGTGTTCTGTTTCTACCAAATTCCTGACATAAATTTCTTTACCTAGAAATATATTTCTTACCTTATGTTTTATATAGAACTAGAAGGTATGTAATTAAAGAAGAATTACGTATCTTAATTCCTCACTAGTCCGACTTTATTACCGTGCAAATCATCTTAGCACATCACCTGTAATCATATTCTATATAACGGAAGAAGGATTAGATCTTTAATTGTTAGTCTCTGGGTAAGATCTGAACACATTATCATAGTTGCCTAATTACCTGCTCATGTTTACTCTCAAGGTTGATTTTATTTTAAAGTCTTTCAAAGAAATGCAGCCGTATATGTCGCTTTAAGTAATGGGTCACTCAGTATAAATTACTAATACTGCCTGGGCAAAATCTAATCATATTGAACCAGGAGGGGGGCGGGGGGGGGGGGGGGAACAAAAAAAAGTGCCATTTTATGAAGTGCTAAGCAAGTAATGAATTTTAGCAGAGTCAAGATTTGCTTTTCGTCGCAGTGTTAGATAGTGGTAGTGAGGTTTAGTCACCATTCTCAAATAGAGATTCTCTTAGTGCCAGCCACATTTAATCACATTTTGCAGAAGACAGCTGGGCATTGCCGATTTGTGCTGTGTCAGCCACTTTCTGTGCAAAGGAGTGTCTCATCACTTGGGTTTTAGCATTCTGTAGCAAAAAAGTTCCCTTTTAGAATTGGCTCAGCAAATAGTTTGTGTGGAAATATAACTGTAAGAGCATTACAATCAGCTCCACCAAGAAAAAGCACAAATACTGTGTGGAATTTTAAGATGGCTTCTAAAAAGATTTTTACAAAACCTTTAAAATGTATAGTGCATTATTAAATTCTGGTGGCAGTTAAGTTTATCTTGGATTTTTTACTAAATGTGTCTGTGGTAACGGTTGAAAATTATTATCTGGTTCGGTGGTTTGAAACACCTTTGAGCATGTTTGAAAAGTCTTAAGTGTATTTCAGCTGCATCAAACAGTACCAAAAGATTTCATATATGGAAAGCCTTGGAATCTGTAGATATCAAGATTTCTTCTAGCTACTAATCTCATGAAGACTGAAGGGCAGATGGTATCTTTTTAGGTGGGGTATAAATAGCCAAAGAAAAGAAGTGTCAAAAAGGAAATAGCAAGATAACTCAGTATTTATGGAAGGTACACACAAGTGTACTTGGAGTAGGTTAATCACATCATGTATTTATTTTTGGAAGTAGAAGGGTGTCAGCAGATTGATACAGTGATTGACATAATGAATATTAAATGTGTAACCCATCCTGTGCAATAAATAAGGATACATATTAGGTACTACTATTTGCAAGTATATTGTGTATTAAATGATATGAAGTTTGTCCTACTGTTTTCTTCTAGTGCCTAATATTCCCACTGCTTGTTATAGGTTGAAAGTATTGCAGAAGGCGGAGGAACTTCAGAGCAAAATGATACTCTAAATACTTTTTTTTTTAAATTGCTGGTGGCAAGGAACTTTTTGAAGGCTATTATAAGATGTCTGTATTCATGTAAAGATAGCTTCAAGAATCTTACATTTAAAAGGTAACTGAGAAAATACAAAAAGTTTGCGATACAGGAGATGTGATTTATTAATCTGTTATTAATTCTCTCACTGGAATGACCTACAGACCTGTTGTTGTTTATGTGCTTTCTGGGTACAGCATAGACAGAGCCTGAAACTTCCTTGATATAAAATAGTAAAATATTCAGAAGACAATTTCTACCCTTTCTCAGGTACCCTGGTTAATATACAATGAATCATTTTACCTAGTGACTCATTCTTCCATGCAAAGCGACCTGCTTCAGCTAAAGAATAGTAAAATGGCTTAAGCAGTCCCTTCAGAAATATGATTTTGAACCCTCTTAAGAAGAGGAAGAGGGAAGTGAACCAGGGTCTTCACTCTGACAGTTGAATGTGTTCACCAATTAATTTAAGGAGCAATCAAACCATCGTCTAAAAGTAAGGCATTGAATGTGTCTGTCCTGCTCTTTTTATTTTTTTTTTTTTTCATTGGGGAAAAAAAAAGGAGAAGGGGGGAGGGGGAAATGTTATACCCTAGAGAGCTTTCAGTGTAGCGAATCTCCAGAGGAGGAAGGGAACTGTTGATAATCCAGGGTAACACTGCTGGATACTGAGAAAAGCTGGTATTTAAAATACCCTGTTATTTTGAACTTTTTCTATTGATGAGCTTAAATGGATCTGCACTCTGGTATGGTTATTTTCATGGATCTTAATTTGAGGTATCTTAGTGTGTATTTATCTTAGCATTTTGGGCAAGATCAGGAGTGCATTTTGGAAAGGAATCACCCAGTTGCCACCGGTTGCTGCGCTTTGGTTCACATTATGGAGCGATCTCAAGAGTGTGCAACCCAGGTTCCCGTCAAGGGACACTAAAGCTGAGGATGCATTCTGACTGCGAACGGGCAGTGACCAAACTAGTCGTGTCTCTGGAACACGTGTAGCACATCTGGCTGATCTTCAACACCGACTGCTTTGCTCTACAGAACCGTTCCTGTCGCACCACGTTAGTTACTGGTATGAAGTGACTATTAAAACCACTCTTATGTTTGCTATATCTAAGGTATATTTGTGTTTTAGTTTCACTGACTACAAGAGTTATTTCATTCCTATTTTGATAAGAGATTTTGTGGAATTCACCTATCAGTCATCTCAAGGTCAAAAGCCTAAAAGTTAATACACGGATATATACTGCTAGGGTATTAAAGTTTATCATTTGTTTGTTTGTATAGGCACTGTATGCATATGCTTTTAACTGAAAAAATCTGCCTACAATGTTGTTAAGCAACTATATTTAAGAGCAAGGGACTTGGTGTGTGTTTTCTATGACAGGTGAGAAACATGAAAAGGAATTTTGTCTCGTAGATGTACTCTTTTTAAAAAAAAACAAAAACAAACAAACAAAAAAAACCCAAAAACCAAACTCCTAAAACAAGGCAGTAATGTTGACATTTGGAGTGAATTTAGCCTCATCATTCCATATATCATTTACAGCGTTCTTAATTAGGGAAGAATGAGGAATTTCCAGGCCTTTGTGAGGATGCTTTAAAACAGCAGCACTAGTTGTGACCTTTCAGTTCCTGTGGGCTCAGCAAAAGATGGCTGATTAATGTCACATCTTAAACTGTGTCAACTGGGCTGTTCATTCCCTTTTTAGTAAACAGCCCATTGTCAATGTAGCTAGTTTGACAGAATAAAATATCATTGTGTTTTAGCTTGCTACTTTATGTTAATAAGAGTATGTATCTCTATTTAGTAGTATGAAGTTATACGGAAATTTTCTTTACTTATTCTAGTGATTAGCATGAACAAGTAAGTCAGGGGCACCCGCAGAATAGGGGTCCTAACATTTATTTGAAGCTCCTTAAAGGATGTCTAAGAGATTTTTTTAATTTGGCATATTCAGATGTTAGAGAGGTCTGAAAAGGAGGGTATATGAAACATTTTTTATAGAAAGCTTTTCTATAGATAGATTCATTCTTTAAAAATATTTTTATGGCCTTGAATTAATGTTTTATTTTTCTGCTTTGTCAGTTGAAAATAAATGATGGTATTTTTTAAAGAAGAGAGATTGGGAGAGGGAGAGAGAGAAAAGGATGGGAAAAAATAACGGGACTGCAAGAAGCACCCTTGGCATAGAGGCGGAAATGTGAGCACAAACACATTCATAAGAATGAGGAAATTCCACTTGGAGAAACACACAGAAACCCTTATGGGAGAGAATGGGGTGAATTAAGAAATAGGGCCGTGGCGAAGTAAAGAGAGGGATGTGGAGGGCACACAGAGAGCCTTCCCCCAGAGCAGGGTAGAGCGTTTCTAGAAAACATACGAAGCACAGGCAGATAAGTGGGAGCTGTATAAGGAAAGTTTAAGGAGCTATAAAACTTGCATAGTAAACTTACACTGCAAAAAATAATGTACTGTGCAATCCCTTTATTTCATCTTGTTACTGGAAAAAAGTTCTGGAAGTGGGCAGAGATGAAAACCATTTTTAATTTAATAAGTAGCCTTCGACGATTTTGTGATGCTTTTGGTGATCACACATTTTAATATCACTCTGTTTTGCATTATTTTGGGAAAATCTGGACTTCAAGGAGTTGAAAAGCAAAAATCAGTGCTGATGAAGATGTAAGGAGCTAAATAAATATTACTTAAAGGACTTCTCAAAGGGAAAAAAAACCCCACCCAACCCTACAAATGTGCTGACCCTGTCTTGAGAATTAAGTTAGATGGTACAATTTAAAGCTTTGTTCCACCATCTGACAGACACGCTCTGCATGCTGATGCATAATATCTGAAGATTGTGCGCTTGAAAGAAAGCTTTTTCTGAGCTACATTCTATTTTTGTTAGAATAAAGCAGCTGCTTTTTGGAGCAGAGATCTTTTCAAGTGCTCAATCTTCTAGTTCAAGTTAAGTATCAGCCAAGTATTGTGAGCAAATTTTGTGTATGCTTTCTCCCAGGCTGCTGAAGTGGAGTAAAGCGAATTCCTTTGACCATAAATTGTGTGAATGTGCAGCTTGACCCTGAGAGGTGGAAGTGAGTTTCCTGCTGTACCTTACTCCCAAGTTGTCACTGCCTCAGCAATCCAAGAGCGTGGAAAGTTTGGGGCAATTTAAACATGATTTGAAAAGAAATGCAGATGGAGTAATACTGTCTTTTAGAGAGACTATATGAACGGATTGCTGTGGTCTGCCCCTGATCATTTCTGAAGGAAAAAACCATGGCTTAAGGAAACAGAAAAATGCAAACCCAAATGTAGCCTTACTAATGGAGCAATCGTAGCTGCAGCATTGCCTTCCACAAGTAGTAGCAGGTGGCTTTGTACACTTGTTGGTTTGAAAATCTTGTTTTAAATGTTAGGTGTAAAGTGCCTGTATCATTCTGTAAATATGTTGAAGTCAACAGTTGCAGTTACATGCAACATACGTACAGCAACACAGTATGCGCCACACTTACTGTGGCCGTAGATGCTTGTGACTTGTTTGAGAATTTGTTTTGCAACTTTGGTTTGGTTTTGTTTGTAGGGGGTTTTTTGGCTTTTGGGTTTGTTTGGGTTTTTTTCTTTGTTTTTTTTTTTTTTTTTTAAATGAGGGGAAGAAAGGATGGGAGAGATCAGAGCTGGGCACAGGGAAGATGAAATACCCTGATCCAGCAGTAATAAATTATGTGTGTATTGTCAGAGCTTTTAGAACTCCATAAAATAACTTTTAAAACTCTGTAAAATAGAAAATTAGGACAAAAATAACTTTCTAGGCTATAGTATGTGCCTGTAACCTAATTCATAATAAGAAAAAACAACAGAACAATATATGGGAAGAAAGCACTGTGGCCAAAGAAAGGAAAAAGTATTGAGGTACTCTTATATGCAGTGACAATGGCATCGTGTAGCAGTTTTGCCAGTATATTAATATCCTGCAAAAAGATAGTCATATAAAATCTGTTGCTCTGGTGCACCAGATAATTTCCAAATTATGCAAGACATAGGAGATTTAGCACAAAAAGGATAGATACTGGGTTTTTCCCTTTATTGAAGAAATTAAAAAAATTTCTGGTGGTGATGTTCATGTTTGTGTAGAAATTTTTGCCAGTAGTTTGAGCCATACTGTACCTGTGATCAATGGCTTTAATCCATGACAGTAACAGGAAAGGTGTATTCCTTTGCATTATGCATGTGAGATGAAGTTAGTGTGGTGAATCTGTATTTTGAAGTTTGATTCCAGTTTTGGTATTTTAATGTGGTTTTATAATTAGTAAACAGTGTTTTAACAGTTGATTTTGAGTACAGTTCAGAGAATTCTGGGGTCAGAAAAAGCAGCTATTGAAAGGGTAGCTAAAAGAACAGCTTTTGAATGATGGGAAATAATGAATGATGAGAAAGTAAAAGGGAAATACAATAATCTAGGAGAGTTTGATTTGAAAGGTGGACAATTCAGTCCAAAGAGAGGCAGGATTAGTACACTGAGTAATGGAAATGTAGAAAATATGTGAGTTAGAAAGGGGAAACTAATTCAGGTTCCAGAGGTCAGTGAATGATAATCCCTTCAAATGCTAAAATACTCTCCTGTTTGCTGTTTCTATTTGCATGTGATAAAGCTGGAAGGATAAATATGAAAAACATCATTTTAAGAGGGCTCTTTCTAGCTTTAATATTTTTTTTTTTTCAATTTGAAAAAAGGCATCCAGAGAAAACACATGACCCTGTTTCCTTTCATACTTTGTTCAAAGACTTGTAGTAAAATATTAGCAATAGTAGCATCCTTATTTTAAAACAACCGTAAAAGTGGGAATTTACCCTTTGACACTTGGAAATGCAGGTAGATTTCAAAGATGCAAGCTTGCTTTGTCAGTGCTGTAGTTTATTGAAAGATAGAGGGATAATAAATTGTAACAGATGGGTGTTTGTTGGAAACTTCTTGTAACTTTTATTAGTTCCTTCATATTACACAGTGCGTTTGAAGAAAAAAATACTGTGAGGCTAAAGAATGTAATTAAGTTTCTATATTTGGAAAACAGAGATTTTTCTTTTGTTTCTGTCTTCAAAAGAAGGCAGAGATTTTAGAGCTAGGTTAAGATTTATTACCTGAACTGAGGTAGTTTCAGAGTCAGCTGAGAATGAGACCCTGTTGTGTTAATAGCATATAAACATAGAAGTCACCGTCGCCTTCTCAGGAGGGGGAAAAAATAGCCAAGGACAGACCAACGGCGTTGTCTCTGTGACTGGCAGCGTAGGAGGTTAGCACATGTACCTTAAAGGTTGCATTTGTAATTTTCTATCTTTGGAGAGGGCAGGGGAAGAGAGGAGGTTGTCAGATGTTAAATAAAATCAGCATGAGGAGAGTGACAAAGGCAGAATAGACAGAGGGAGGGAAATTTTACAACTGTGGAGTCTGACTTAAAAGTTTAAAGCCCGTGTTCTTACCTCATTATCTAACACAGGGTAAAATCCTGGGAATGGCAAAGTGATTGATCTCATGTGTAAGTAGGTTCAGATAATCTCTACATTTCTTCTGGGGATTTACTTTGGCCACCTGTGAACTGTGGAGAACTACAAATACCTCGTCTTCACTAGGTTTTACCGAATTCTGGCTAAGATGTTGTGAATACTTTCAAATTATGCCCCTGGGGTGTAAGAGAGAATGAGGACAGGTAGGAGTGTGGGTCAGCTGATGGAGGCATGTTCTGCGATCCGGGCTAGAGAGGCACCTTCAGTCTGACCCAGGAAGGTTTTTTCCTGTGCAGCGCTACAAATGATCCTCTGTGAGGCTACAAGCACCTTAGCACTTCGATAGAAACGTGCTAATTTCTTCCTGTAGTCCTTCAGCCTTAAGAAGTGGGCTTCATGTTTCAGAAAGGGCATTTTTTTTTTTTTTTTCCTTTTTGTAAGTCTAAAAGGGGGACAAATATTTCTACTTTGTTACTGTTAGAAGTCTTTGTTAGTAACTTTGACTTCCAATTCATTACTGCAATCATGTTTTCAGAGCCTGGTGTGAGAGATAAACCCTTTGCAAATGAAGACAGCATCCATTTTCTTTCTACCTCAGGCCACGCAGAATTGATTGGGGTAATAAAATGACAGTACCATGTAATATACTGACGGCTCTTTAATTTGAAAACTAGTTCCAGGCTGATTCAAAACTTGTTTAAAGCTAATTTATGACTTGTGTAATTTTCAGCTGGACCAAGGTAAAGGATGATATATGAACACTGATGCAGAGTTAACATAATATATTCAAACCTGTCAGCTTGAAATCATCTATGAGGGGTTTGTGGGATGATTTGGTTTGATTCTTTTTAGTTTTGTTTTTGTTTAAAGTAACAATGACAGGAAAAAATAACGGATGCTTGACTGGTATAAATACCATTGTAAGACACTATTTTTCCATCATTTTGTTTCAAATGCAACTTCTTATGCTTTCTAGCAAAGTATTTTGTGCGTACTTTTTTGTACATACATCAGTTCTCCATTTTGTTGAAAATCAGAAGCTATGTAGAGTTTGTTTCGTATGAGTCAACATCTGTGCTGACAGTTAGATGGATTGGTAAACAGTTACAGTATTTTGTTACCATAGCAGTCCCTATGAATATATATGTCTGAATATACATATTTGTATCATATTTACATACACAATACATATCTGTATATGTATATTGATCTTGTCTTTAGTGGTCTGGTTTTTAAAAGACAAAAAGTAAAAATAGTCAAGTCCTCAAATTAAGCCACAACATCAGCATAGCATAAAATGTAAATGTTTTCCTCTGAAATCTATCACTTCTAGCTCACAAATGAAATCCCCATCTGTTCTGCATGCACTATTGATTTTTCAGCACACTGTATCAGTGATACTTCTGCACAGCAAAGGACAAAACTAAAAGAACAATGTTTGCTTCTGTTGCGGTAGATGCAAATAGCAAATATGCTAAATGGGATGAAGGGGAGAAAAGAACGGAATGCTTTGAGGGAGGTGCTACAGTTGGATGCAGCTTGCACCTTTGATTTCTCATCTCCTACCAGTCATTGTCACCCTTGATCTCTGTTGACCTGAATTTAAAAAAATAATAACATGCTGAATGTCCAAGACTCAGAATTTAACCAGCTACACTTTTGTGTCTGCTGCCAAGACTACCAAGCAAGTTCTGTCCCAGGACTAGAATGTCTGATGCATTATATATTTGTGTCAACATGTAATTCAAATACTGAGGTTTTTTTGCAGAACTGTCATTGATTCAAACCAATGCTGTTGTGGTATCTTAAACTGCGTGAACATTTAGGTCATGTGAAAAGAGACATAGTTCAAAGCAGGGCTGTCTTTCTTGCCTAACTGTAGTAGAATGTCAACACATTTCATGTTTCCTCTTCAAGGTTTCGTAAGTCCAAGAAGGATCATGTTCTGAGGAGCTTTGCGCAAAATCAGCATTATGCAGGAAAAAAATAATTACTGAGCATTCTGAATTTATTTGTTTATGATGCACTTATATTTTGATAAAGAATTTATGTATTTTCAGGAAACTGGAAGTACCACTTAATAGTGGGTTTCCCCCATAATTTATTAATTAATATAATTAAATATTATAATCCATTAGAAAGCTATGTCTTGATCTGTCCAACTTGAAAATGCAGATATGTGAGCTTTCATATGTAGGTTGGAAAATATAATAATATTTCAATGAAATGGGAAGGGCTTAAGCACTAGAAAAGATGTTTACCAAATTACTTACTGTTTAGGTTGTATGTCCATGAACAGTCATGTCCATCACTGCTACCGTTGAGGCTTACAGATCAATGAGAAGTGCCATTGACACAGTTTTCATCATACAAGGCCTTGAAAAAAGAAAGAAGTGGCTTTTTGCAAAGTCAGTCTTGGATTTGATGATATAAGTAATAATTAGGAAGAACAAGAAACTAATTCTTTTTGAAATACATTTTTCCTTTTAAGACTTTTTCAATAAAAATGTTGGTGTAGATCAGAGGTACAGATTTTTTGCTTTTCTTTACAGAAGTAAACAATGCTAATACTTTTTCAGGTTGTTTTATTTGCTGAGTACAAGTCAGGGTACCAGGATTTGTTACCAGAACTGTTGCTCATTTGGCAGTGTACTGATAACACACTGAGAAGCAGCTTTATGAAAGGTCTCACTTGCACCTTGCAGCATTTTTATTGCTGTACCTTACACGAAAAGATCTCATTCCACTTAGTGAATGTGTTTATTTCTGAAAGGTGTTCTTCACATGTGCCAAACCAGTTCAGAGCAACATAGATTGCCTTTCTTACATATGTTCAGGCTCTGTACAGTTTTCCTGAGACGTGACAGCAGTGTGAAAAGAAATAATAAAACCAGTGTAATAGCAAAGGGAGACGCATTTTCTTGGCTTAGTTTCTGAATAATAAAGTAAATTTGATTTCCATCCATCTCCTTAAAAATGGAAGTATTGTATTAGCTAGCTGGTTCTTAAGAGAACAATTGAGAAGGATGGCCAAGCTGCTTGGAAAGAAGATATTCAAGACTTGACGGGTGAAGAGAATGCGTGACATGCTGTTCCTGTTGAGGCAAGAGGAATGGAACAGGACTGTATGTTTACCGAATTGCAGTTGCTTAGACCATTTTTGAAAACCATCCTTTATTTCTTTCAAAAATCATAAGAAACAACAAAAAAATGTTGCTACCATTATCTGGCCACAAGAAATAGCAACATAATACAAGTTTGTTCAGACACAAAAGACAGGCACAATTCAAGGAGAGAAATCACTGAATCAATGAATTCAGACAAGTACATAATTTTCTTCCAGCAGATGTGGTTGTTACTTTTGTTTTTGTAAGTATCGCAGAAGAGCTTCTGGAAACATATTGAGCTGATAAATTGCATGGTGATGATTTAACTTTCCAGTTCTCAAGGAGAAAACAAAACCACGCTGTTCGGTGCTCAGAGCCAGTTCATGGCTAATTGGGTCAACAAGAAGAGATAGTCTCATCATCATAGTTTACGGGGAGCCAAAGGGTCTTTGAGAGAGAGGACGTTTGCCTGTGCAAGTCCAGATCTGCTAGGGAAAACAGTGAGCTGTCAGGATGAACATGATGCAAAGTTTATTTTGATGGCATACAGAGCATGGGGCTTTCGTACAGTCGACAGAGGAAAATCAGATTTTGTATTATCAGAATGCTAGAGATGTTTCTCCTTGTAGTTCAGTGTGTTTAGTTGTGATGTTGATATTCTTTTGAGGAACTGAGAAAGCTGAAAAATAAAATTTTATTATTCCTGTCATGGAATTATTTGGGATGGTAGCTTTACCAAGGTATCTCCTTTTTTCCTTTTGTTCCACAGATCCAGTGCTTATGCCTGTAGAACAGTTCAGTGCAGTGGCAGTTGGATGTCTTTGTTAACATTTTAATTGATGGCATTCTTTAGTCTTCGCTGAAAGCTCGTTTTTCCTAAAATGTCTTCCTCATATCAAACCTTAAATTTAAGGTGGTAAGCCACAGAATTGGCCAGAATATCCTTTTTCTAAGTCACAGGGAGGTGGTGCAACAAGAAAGGCATAAAAAGCTTTGTTTGAAATATTTGAGCTCAGAAGCTATTTTAAAGGGATTCACCTGGAAAGGTGTATGAAATAGAGATATTAGAGTATTTCCCCTCCAGGCCCAAAGAGATTTTTCCAACTTTCTAGCCACTAGCAACCCCCTCCATGTATTAATTATTTTACAATATCTGGTCTTACCTGTGTCTCTCTGTGTGATTCATTAATGGTTGTTGAACCACAGTGTTCACTTTTTCCCTTCCAACAGTCAAACCTACATTGGGCTAAACTGCGAATGCTGAATGTTATTATGAAATTTTAATTTACTTTTTAGAGGTTGTTATGTTGAAAAACTTAATAATGAGCTTTCCAGCTTGCAGTTTCCAAAAGTATAATCTTGATTTCCTTGCAATTAATGACTGTAGAGAGAAAGTGATATATCAAAAACACGTATTCTGCTTGCTAAGTGTTGACATCTAAAATATCTTCTGTAATGAGCATTACAACAAGCACGGTAGAGATAGTACCGATTAATGGACTTTTTTTCTCAGTAAAATATCTCAATCTGTGCAGTTATCAAAACCACTGTGTGAAGCAGTGAAGGTATTAAAGTGGTTTTCATTTTGACTGATCTAGTCATGTTACATTGCAAAATCAAGGTAATTTGGAAAACAGAGTGTAAATGACTTAAGAATTTTTATTTTATTTATTTTACTGTAGCGTTAAAGTTACTAATAGACAGCCAACTCTACTAACTTTTCTAACTTTACCAGGTTGTGCGCTGTACTGGCTTGCAGTGGTTGGTAAAATACATTTGTGTGGGGTTGTTCTAGCGTGGTCCCAGCTGTTTTGCAGGAACCTCCATCTTGAATAAGGGGATGAAATGTAATATTCCCTTCCTTGCAGTTCAGGAGCAGGGGTAGGTATGGGCAAAACAAGCATGCTTATTCAGAACGTTGCAATTCTGAAATGCTATATAGCTATTTAATAATTCTTATAATGCTCTTGTGAAGAAAATATTACCATTTTAAGAGAAAACATATATGACAGGTGTTTTTGCCTCTGGGGTAAAAGAAGTTGCCCAGGGTAAAAAAAGTGGAGTTTTAGACCTCAAGTATTTTTCATTTCTCTGTCTGTGCTTAGAGCACAGTTCCTCTGAAAAGTCTCATTTTCTTGGCGTGCCACATCAACACGCTGCTGAGGGATCTATTTGTCTCTGTTGCCCTCAGGACTCCGAGCCGTCAAATGAGGTGGTCTCAGAGGCCCCAGGTAATGTGGTACCCTCTACCTCAAGAAGTAGCTCTGAAGAGCTTGTATCGGTGGCACAGAAACGTCCAGAAGAGGTAGGCCATTCTGTGTCTATTCTTTTCTGAGATGAACTGTTGGGGGATACACGTTTGCCTCTGTTTTTCATGCCTAGTGTTGTTTTACTCATAGCAGAGACTTTTTAAAGCTAAAGCTCAATCTGATCCTCCCATACCAACAACATGCAAGACCAGGGTAAATCTCAGTAGCTATAAGCCAAGTATATTCCATCTGCTGTCTTTTTAACACTCTTTCTTATTATCAGTGATTGGGAAAATATTTTTTTTTTTTTTTGTTGCTGTCTTTCACACCATGACAGTAACAGGAGTCCTGTTAGATTGTGGCAAATTAAACTTTATGACACTAAAGAGTCAGAAGTAGAATCTGTACATAGGCATATAGGTAGATGTAAAGCTTTTGTCATCCTTCATTAAATTTAAATACGGCTAACTGATGGGTTGTGCAAAGGAAAGACCCTCACTAATATTGTGCTGGTTTTTGTGCCCTTATTTTCGAAAAAATGATACTAGGTGCTAATAATGTAGTATGATCATAAATCCATACTCCCTGTTGTTACAAGAAAAGGTGCCGGCTTGTAAGGTAGTTCCATAAAGTAGCCAATGACTTGGGTTTTTTTCTCTCCCTGCAATGCATACTTGTCACAGTACACCATCACTGGAGGAGAGGTTGTCTGCAGAATTCAGACTCAAGAACTTCATTTTATGGTGTCAATCATCCTTTCAGAGAACCAGTGTTATCCTTAAATTAACCCTTCCTGTGAGAAGGAAGTCCTTTATTTGGAGTAGCCTTAACATTATTAATCTTGGCTTCCTCAAACAGTTTAGTTGTTGTTATTGTTATTATTAAGGATATTCCAAGTACCATGTAATATAAAGACTAGTCTTTCCTGCTTTTTTCTCAGCTTTCTTTTGACTATAATCTTTCCAATAAAGGAGAGTGTGCAATACTAGCCATAGGAAATACAGTGCAATTTATTAGTTCTTAGTGCAGCCTTTAGATAATTATGAAATACCTTCTTGAATTTCTCCTTTCCTCTGATAGTCTTGGCACTTTGTCTGAAGAAGAGGGAAGTCTGCAGTACAGGGCCAGAAGAATTTTTAAGAGTGTCTTCTGGATTAAGACCAAATAGGTACTTCACTTATTTTGGAGTGTCACCATGTAGTGTAAGATAGAAAGTCAGATTATCACATCTAAGCAGTCCTGACGATAGAGTAATAATAGCTTTTAGCAATGCTTTTGTATATATTCTTGAGTAGCAAAGGGACCTCTCGTCTATGGAGGGAAATGGGTTCTGCCTCTTAAGTCTCAGCTTTGCCAACTTATCTTACTCCACTGGAGAAGTTAAAATTGAGAGCACAGATGATACTTGAAAATAGAGGAAAAGTGCTGCAGAAAGAGGAATGGAACATGGTTAGTTAGTAGAAAGTGACCAAGAGGAAGATGGGTATACAGATTTTGCCTTTGTGGAATAAAATCAGCTAAACTCTAGGGGAGAGGAAACTTCAGAGAATTGAGAGATGAAAATACACCTTTTGAATTTTACTAAATATCTCAGTTTATGTTGAAGCTGTTTTACTGAATATGGGGTCATAAAGTATTATATGTGTTTTATAAGGGAATGAGACTTTCTCCAGTCATATTTACTGCAGTTTGTATAAAAACAGAGAGAGGTGAGTCAGAAGGAGTTTTATGGTTGGATTTGCAGGGAACCTTGAGAGGGGAGCACCAGTATGCTGAATTTCCAAATTCAGAACCCACCATGAAACAGCCCATCTAAGTTACGCATGGGTAAGTCAGCACGGTAAACAAACATTTGTGAATTACACAGAGTAGAGTTTTTCTTCATCTTAGTGCCTTTTTTATTTCTCACTTTATTTGAAGTCTCCTGGTACATCACTCTCTTATATTCTTTCAGTATCTGCCTAATGAGTTAATATGTGGAGTTAACTACAGCTGCTAACTGATGCATTATTTGTATAATAATTTATGTCTCATCTGAATTCGACCCGTCAGTATTGGTGAGAAGGCAGTTGTTAAGGAAAAGCTTAAATGCAGCCATGGAAAAGAGAAATAAGAGAAAAGTTTAAATAAGGCAAAATGACTAACAAACTAAGGGTTTCAGGAGGGTGGAGGAGAATTGAGAAGGATGTTGAAAGTGATGTTCAAAAAGAGTCTTGGGCTTGCAAATGTGAGGAGAGAACAATTTCTGGTAGGAGAAAGTAAGGAAAATCCCATGAGTTGCTGCATTAATTTGTATAAACCATAGTTTTCTCCTGCTTACAATTTCTTTTCCTCTTAGATAGGCTAGTTTGAATCTCACACTCAGTTATTTGTGTCATTAGTTTTCATTTTGTGGGATGTCATTTGGTCACTCAGATGAGGCTTTGTTTTGCTTGTCCAGTTGTTCCTTCTAGTAGAAGTGATGGTTGAATTTTGGGTTCAGCTCAACAGGGGGGCAGGATGGCATCGGCTTCTCTTATTGCCTCCCTTCTTCCCAGCCTCTTTTCTTGCTCTAAAGTCAGATTTAACTCTGCATGGCGTAGGTACAGTGTCCAGCTATGTGGCATATGACAAAAGCCACTGCCAAAATAATTAGCGTGTCGGGTGTTTAGATTTAGATACCTGTGAAATCTTCGTACCTGTGACGGATTCAGGAAAGTGTGTGTATTCATTGGTGTATTTCAGATGCAGAAACGCTTTGGGTTATAAAATAGCCAAACTACGTTTAAAGTTAGAAAGGTAACTTATTCTGCGTTTTCAAAAGCTGTGCAATCCTGAATAAAATTTAAGTTGTATAGGTTTGAATGCTTGAATGATTTAATTAGTATCCATGCTAAGGAAATTTCCTGTGTGATTGATGAGTTAATATTGTATATTTTTATTGTCTTTTTTAAGAATAGGAATTGAAAAGTGGAATTCAAAGAAAAATTTGAGGCATTTGAAAGGGGACAGATGTATGCCATCCTAATTTCAGTGTCATTTCATTAGACCTTCTTAACAGTTTCTTAGGAAACTGTAGAATAACACTGCTTTTTGTAGAACATTATAGTAAATTATATTGTTTTAGTGGTTTCCCTCCAACAGTAATGCTTAAAATAGGAGTTTTATCCCCACAACCATTTCAAAATTCAGAGCATGCTAACAATAGTGCAGTTTCGAATTATATCTCTGATATCACACATTCTTTACCATGAACTGATCAAAGAAAATTCTCTGGACATGTTGATTACTTCAGAGTCAGAGCTTTTAAAATGTGTTAACTGTAAGAATGCACTTGTTTGAATAACACTGTAGTCATTTGATAAAATTGAAAGCCTGATGACCCTTACTCTTTTTTTTGTGGTCACTTTCATTGTGCACCTGGCCATGGCAGTATATTTAGTAAATATATTTATATAGTTTTTTAGACAAATTTAGAGTGATGTTAAAGAAACTGAAGCTTTGTTGTTAAAGTAATTTTGCATTCCCTTTTTCATATAGTGGCTGAAGAGCAAGACGGGTGTGCAGTATCATGATACCATTTCTTACAAGCAGCACTTCAGTGTGCGGGGAGTGATGGTCTCAGTGGTTGGTTATCTAAGTAAACAGAGACTAGTTTTGACAGTTCCCTTAAACCTGGGCCTCATAAGAGGCATATCCTCTTCTTTAATTAAAAGTAAAATAGAAATACATGAGTTATGTGTATTAATTTCCTTTGCCGATCCTGTGGCAAATCAATTAATCATGTTTTAATAGTGTAAGGCTAGAGGCTAACAGGGCTGCTCTTTCTGAATGGCCGCATCACCAAAGCAGTACAGCTACAGGTGAAACGCTGTGCCATTCTCTCTTTTGGATAAAAAAATGAATTGAAGAACCCACCAACTCCCTATTTTCCCTCACAAAAAAGCATGTATATATGTTCTGGAGCATTTTAGGGTAAAATATTGATGACGTGATGGTAGCATATGAACTTGAATAGCTTATATATCTGTGTTGCTTTCTGAGTGCTGTATTAAAACTATAAAAGCTGTGCAAAGCATTGTGATTCTCAACTAAAGAAAGATTAAGATAGGTACCCATTAATCTGTTTCTGAACTATTAGTCATGCAGTGCTTGCAGTTTATCTGGATAGAGCACAGGCTTTTTTCCATTACTAATGCACAGCTAAGGTATAGTGTTTTGCTTTATAGGAAAAAACGGGTCCCACGCTTAAGTCATCTGCCATTAGTCATAAGTATGGTACAGGCAGCTTAAAAGGATTACAGAATTTGGTGTTAAAATCATTGCATTAGTCTGGGAAAATCTGGGGGAGCCATCTGCATTATTTCATATATGAGCAAAGGGAACGTTTCTTAATTTTTATGAACACAATTGGCAGCTGATACTATCTTTTGTTTCTTGAGTTATCTTCCTTCCTTGATCTCTGGATAAAACCTTTCCCAACAAGTCTCATTGCCTCTTCAAGTTAGTAAAAAAAGAGATTTTTTTTTTAAAACCCAAAGCTATAAACTACAGCAGAGCGTCCAATCCATCCTTATGCTGTTTTATTAGACTAAGGTGTTGGCTTTTTAAACAAAATATGATGTAGCATGTTCTGAAAGAATTGAATAAAAAGTCATTCCTTGGCAAAGCTTATGTGTTATTTTCTCCGTCTGCTATTATTAGAAGACTGTTAAACAACAGGGTTTCCATCACCAACATCTTCCATTTGAGAAAATAACTCAATCAGCATGTAGAATAAGCATGGGCAAGAAGCAGAAAGGTGATTTGCACTCTTAGAGAACACAAGAAAACATCAGAGAAAATATGCATTCGTATATCTATCTGTATGTATAAATGCAAAGGTTTTGTGCGTGTGCTTGTGAAAAGGCTGTGCATTCTTTTCTAAACTTCATAGGCAAAACAGTATTTTCCCTCTGTTCTGTGTAGCTGCTGGCTTGAATTCATTTAATGGAAGAATTGTCTCAGACTGTTGTTGCTTCTTCCTGACACACTGTTAATTGAAAAAAAAATACACTTACCCACATAGCGTGGGTTGGACTCTATATTTACTCTTGAACACTAAATTTTTTTGTTTAACTTCTGAAAAGCTTTCCTGCTCAGAAAAGTCATTGGAAATTTCCATGTTGTATGAACCTAGAAGGCTCTTTTCTGATGAAAACTCCTAAGTGATAATTCACTAGTTATTCTGTATCATAGATAAATAATCCCCCTTTATATCAGAAGTTGTAGGACTGTGATTTTGGAACAGAGATTGATTTGTACTCTGAACCTGCTGCTGCACTGAGGTCGGGATGTTCATTTTGTGCACCACAAACACTACGTGGCATACTTTATCAAAGAGAAGAAAACGTATTAGGTCATCTGTGTCATCCCTCCCCTAGCAGCCATAGGATTGATCCCTCCAGTACATTTGTTAGTACTTTATTCTGGTTTTAAAACTTCTGAGCAATGATGGTTTTCACACTTTTGGAGCGTTTTTCTTTACCCTTCTCTTCAAAGCACCTTACAGAATATTTATTGCACCCCTCCTCTTTGTTTGCTTTGAGTGGCAACAAAGAGTTGCAACAGCTTACAGATCTAGAATTGCTATGCATTTAGAATATTTTCTGGACCTAAGTCAGATTCGTTGTAGAGAAAACTGAAATTTGGTTACTTGGCTGAAATCTGGTGATTTGGCCCATAATCCATCTCCTTGTGTCAGAGTGCGGGTTCCAACCGTCAGTCTCTTTTATCAAAACAAAGGACTTGAGTCACCTATTCAGATTGTCTGGCATGCAGGAGATTTGTTTGATTTTACTTTTTATGCTTCTACAAGTAATTATTATGATTACTGTAGTTCCCATTAATATTTCATAACAGAAGTGCTAAGCCACATGCCTAAAAAGCCTTAGAGTCTAACTGTGTTAAAAGTGAATTAATAACGAACAGAGAAGAGAACGTAATACCTTTGACTACTGAAGTGATTCCTCTGTAAAATAAACTGGGAAATACAGTAAGTATGGAAATGCTCTGGAGTTAGGAATTCATATTTTCTGTCTGATCTCTTCACATGACTGTTTTATGTAATCTTCTTAATAACAAAACATAAAGGTCGCAAGATGGCTGGAAAATGCTGTCATGCAGTTCTGCTTCTGAAGTCAAAATTTATTTGTGTATATTTAAGCTGTAAATGGCCTTATGGAATGAGGGCTCCTCTTAGAGGAACATTATTAATTTAAAAAATGAATTAGGTCTGTTGAAAATTTCCACAAATCCAAGACATTTTTCTTTATTTAACCTTTTCACAGTCTCTGCCCTTCTTTAAAGTACATTCAGTCCTATATCATCTGTTACTCGGGAAGGTATTTAATACATGACTTGGCATCATTTGCATTATACAAGAAGATTAACTTTACAAGCGCTGCTATTAATCTGAGTAGCTCTACATATTGACCTATGAAAGAACATAATTAAGTTAGCTTAATTAAGTTAATTAATTGTTACACTCTGATGAACTTACTATTGAGAGGAAATTAAAGGCAAATAGAAAATGGCATTCATTGGTTTGAAATCATATTTTAAAGGATTTTACAAAGATACATTATATTTAGATGACTAAAATATCTATTGTGTAATAACCAAAGCAGAGGAAATTAAAAATGTCAAAAGCTAAGAATCCCTGAAGTATTCTCTCTTATTGCCTGACATTTAGCCATATTTCTAAAAGCAATAAAAATCTGCTAGAAATTTAGAAAATAACTGTTGTGGGGTTTTTTTTTTCCCCAATACCCAAATAACTGAATTCAGAAATTGACACCACTGTCTACACATGGACTACAGAGAAAAGCACGCTATACAATTTAGATAAGTGTTATAATCTGATATCACACTGTTTTGGGGGAGAGAAAAGGGGAAAGGATTGAAAGACAGCACCCGGCAGCAAGCAGTACCCCGTCATAAGTACATACTCGCACGTCAGTGTAAGAATGTCTCTCTCAAGTAGCGGTGGAGGAAAAAGGAGACAATTCTGGAATTTCCTCTGTCAGCTGAATTGCTGTTGTCAGGAGTGCCTGCAAGTTCGCTGCAGGAAAACATTCAGGGTTACAGCACAGATCCAGTGGATGGAGAGACCCTCCGCATGACTCCCAACATCTGGGGCACGCCCATCAATCTTGATATGCACTCATGTGTACCCTGGAGAGCATCAATTGCAAGTAGCCATAATTAATAAAAAGTAAGAGAAAAATGGCGAAAAGTGCACGAATGTGCCACAATAAATGCTGCCAAATGAGCAGTTTATTAATCTGTGAGATTCATTAATTTTACCATGGCTTTAATTTGAAATTAATTTGTCTGAACTATTGTTAGTTGTCTACTAATTTTTTTCCCCAGATACGTAGGTTTTCTGGATGGCAGAAAATCCTCAGTGATTTTAGGATTTCATGCTTTCTTTCTTTTGTAAAAATGAATATTTTAACTCAAGTGAAAACATTATTTTCCCTGAACTATTATTATTTGGCATTTCCAGATCACATGAAAAGGTCATTGATCTGTGGATACATTCTCTGGAAAAATAGCGGCATTGAAAACGGGAAGCCAGTGGCATTTAGAATCACTTGTGTACAAATTTCTATTCATATTCTGAATACAGATAAGTTGGAAATCCATTCCTTCCAAGAGGAAAAAAAATATCTTTCCTATAATGATACTAGATTCTTTTTTATTTGAAAAAAAAAAAATCTGAAACATTCTTTAAAATGGATAGGATCGGAACAATTAAATTACAGCTACTGTGTATTTAATAAGACATATTGTTTTTCTTTAACACATTGCCTATAAAAAAGTTTTAATTTTTGTAAATTCAATTTGAAATGAACACATTGTTATATTTGGCCGCTTTAAAGTGTTATAGAGCATTAAACAACCAGCTATATTCTAAGAAGAACAGCTTTGATTTCAGCTTAAACGACATGCTTTAAATCATAATTTTTTTTTTTTTTTTTTTTTTTTTTTGGCTAGAGGAAGAGAGTGGAAAATGGAATGCAAAATTAGAATTAAGCAAGCTTTAGGTGGGAAAATAGCAGCACGTTGTACAAGTTGAAGGCTGTTTCCCACCTGCTGTATATTTTGATAGCTGTACTGATGTCAGTGGACTTCAGTGTACCTGTGTGCACTATCTGGCCAGCTACGACTGGATTGTTTTGAGGTATTCGTGCCGTGGCACGGTACAATCTCATGTAAACTACGGTTGTCATTTGCTCTGTGGCACGTGTGATACACAACGGAAATTCTTTCCTGGAGGAAAGTAAACGTAACTCTTCAATATGTTATGTACATGCCCTTAGTGTTCTTTTTTCTTTCTTTTCTGAGGGATTTGTTACCTTCTGTCTTGTCTGTAATATTTGAATGAAAAATGAAGCAAATACATTCTCTGGTCATTGTATGCTGTGTAAATATTAGACTTCATATTGCACTATGTGAACAAAGCAATGATCCCTTTTCTAGGTGATCTATAATGTCAGAAATTTTCTGTTTTATTTTAATATGACAGTTTGAAAATATCACCAGAACCCTTTTAAGTTGTTATAGTCTAGATTTCGGGTAATGAAGCTTGAGCAAAGTTGAAAATTTCAATGTCATCTTTAAGGTAGTGAAGATAAGCAGAGGTCAGTCAGTAGTCATTAATAACGTAGGTTATATAGATTTTTCCCTACCCAGTTTTTTCAGGGTTATCTCTGCATTGCTCTGCAATCCCAATAGTGTCGCAATGCTGCTCCATCAAAGTATTGTTTCTGTAAATTTCTCTCACTGTTAAGCAGAATATTTAGATGTTGAAGAGTTTGTATTACCTAAATATTTTAGCACAGTAGGATCAGTGATGTGTTATTTATTAGAATAGCTCTTTTTGCCATTGATGTGTATTTTTGTGAGTCATATATACATTAATCTACCCTAATTAACAGTAAATTAAAACTAAATTTATGTTAATGCCAAGTATCTATTTTCTGAAGACTATGGAGTAGATTAACACACACCATTATCTTTAATAGCCCTCATTGACCTGCTAAGTCCTTCTTAACTGAACAGTTTTCCTATAATTAATTTTTTATTTTTTAAAAGTGGCTACTCAGCTATCTTAGTATCCCAAAACCTCTAGATTACCTGGAATACCCAGAACTGCGTATTCTATGCTATAATTATGGGCTTTGTTTTATTTAGAAACTGTGAAAATGTTACTGAAAATACAGCTAAATTCAGAGAGACTTGCGCTGTGACGAGGAGTAGTATCTTTGGGAAGTTAGCTATCCGTTATCCAGCCCTGATGTGTTTTACTGTGGTAACATTCTTGTTTAAATTGATTGAAGTCAGCACAGGAAATTAGCACACACCTTCTGTCAATAAAGATACTTTTGTGTCCTCTCATAAGGAGAGTTGGTATTATTCTGTATTCTCCATATAAACAAAAGAGGCTACTGCAGGTCAGTAGCCAGGAGAGCAAGTCCTCAGTCAGTCTACACCAGCCCAAAACCATGTTGCTGCTGAAAGGGTGGTCTGTTCCCACAGCCCGCCTGAAGGTCTTTTTGAACCAGACGGTGAGTGCTGGTTTGGTGGGCTTATCTGGCAGACGATGGGGTGACATCCATGGGAGGTGGAGGGAATGCGTAACTGCGGACCACAACCTCCCTCTTCAGTGGCAGCCTGCAATTAAATGGTCCAGGCCTGACAGACTGCATTGTGATTGCAGTGCTCTAGAAAAATTAAATGAAAATAACCCTCAAGATACCCATTAGTGCTTCTGGCTTTACTGTGTTGGCCAGTTCTTCTGTATTTATCCATTCAAAAGGAACACTTTTTCCTCGTTTTACAGCTCTCCTCTCAGTTTACCCCACAAGAGTAGGCTTGTCATATTTGGGTTTTTCAGGAGATTGACTAAAATGAAGAGCTACTCCTTAATGTTGTAACTAATGAAAATCTTGCTCTTCTTTCTGCAAATTAGGATCAATTACTACTTGTAAGATTATCAGACAGGTGATTAGTTACACAAAATTTAGACTGTGATTTGGAATCAAGAACCGCAGGCGTTGGAATGCACGGAAAGTGGTATACGTGTGCTTGCATCCTTGTGGCATCTTTTTGTGATCTTTATCAGAAGAAATCTTTTCAGACTATTAGTGTGCAGAGGCATAACCACACCTTGTTTGTTGGAAAACTGTCACTGTTGGTTTGAATTCAACAAAATATAGGGAACCATGTTCAAATCTAGGTCTCTAACCTGAGCATTCTCTCTCCAAAAACAGAGTAAATTTCAGTAGCAGGTTCTAATTTGGGGTAGATTTACAACCGAAATTAAAAAATGAGCAGTCCGTGTAGAAGGTTGCCTTAAATCTGTACAATTGAATGACACTAGAATTGCTCCCTGTATGTTTTCCAAACCTTCAATTGTACTGGACTCCAGTTTTCTCTGAATTTTCAGTAGACTTTCTGCATGTTGGCACTCACTATAGGTAAACTCAGTTAATCCAATATTGGTCACACAGGGTGGGTATTATGAAGATAAATATCCACAGTTTAGGAGGATAAAGACAGGCCTTTAGAAAATACCTTCTAGACACGTGTGGAAAATAAAACACAAGATTCTAATGTAGCTCTGAATCTGGGAGGTATAATACTCAAAATGGAAGACAAGGTATGAAAAAGTGGGAAGCATGAAGAAAAAGGACATAAAGAAAGGAGCAGAGAACTTTTTTCTGCGTTTTAGATGCTTATTTTTATTCTCATTTTCTGACAGTCTTTATTTATATAGTTAGCTCTGGGAAAAAGATGGCAGTAAGTCAGCATTTAAAAATGGAGTCGCCCATAGAATATAATTTGTGTGTGTGCATGCTGTGCAAAATTTGAGATGTTTATTTCTGAAAAACATTGCTTGTTTTAACAGCCTCTTTATAGTTTCAAGGGTGGTACGTGAAATGGGGATAGAGGCAGAAATGATGCAGTGTCATTCAGAGCCTGTAGATAATCCAAAAGTCACCATTGTTCGTATTTTTGCCTGATAAGCAGCAGAATAAAAATAACCCAGTTTTGAAGTCATGTTGTCACTTGAGAAAGCTTTCAGTGTCTGTAGAGGCACCAAGTTATTCAAAAAGGGGAAGCACATAAAAACTTACAAAAAAGCAAACCCAACCTCAGTTCCTGTAAGAAAGATTGAATAGAGGAAATTTCCTTCTTCACCACAAGCGCGACACCCTGCAAAATCTCTCCTTATACCATAGAGGGAAGTACATTTTATCTCTCCATCCCTTCCTCAAGGCCTCGTGTAGAAACACTGAACACTCAGAGAACATTTGAAAATAAATTTTTATTTCAATTCTTTTGTCTGATATCGAAGCGTGGAAGAATTTATAGTGTTCTTTAAAATAATATTACTATTCCTAAAGTCTAAGTTTTCTGAATTCCTCTTACGATACTAAGTATTTCAGGTGAAATTTCTTGATCTCAAAGGTTATTGTATTTAGTAATAGCATTTAATTTGGGAAAATAATAGGCATAAATTTGATTTGTTCTTGTCTTCATCTTGCAGTCTTCCCTGGGCATCTGCCTGTGGCCACTGAAGGCGACAAGAAACTGGGTAGATAAACATCTGTTGTTACCCAATGCAGCTCCTTATTTCTTTATGCCAAAAGTTAACTTGCCGGTGTCTGGGTGGAGTGATGAAGCCAAGAAATAGTGTCAAAAATTAAACCTTTTCAGAGGCAATATTGCATATGTGGTGTGGTTTCTGTTCTTTCTTCTCTGCTAAGTTAGCATTTATGTTTATATTTCACTGTTTAATACAAATGTAGCACATTGCGAAGATGGCTTAGCCAATTTTTCCAGAGTATTATAACTTTAAAACTTCCTGATCTTTATTTACTGAATTAATGATAGTTTATCTTAATTTAAATCAATATGCATTTTAATTTGAATCTAATAAGCAAGGGGGCTTTATGTGACAGTCTGTGAAGCTCCCATAACATAAATTAGCAAATAATTCTGTTCAATTATATATGGTACTTTTTCTCATGGCAATCTTACCCCAAGAGCTTGTCATTTTGACTATTTATTTTTAACTCCATACTTTGTATTGTGAATATATTTCGATTTTGTGTTGAGTGCTATATGGTTAAAAACACTGAATCAAAAAGAAAAAAATGATCCTTACATCAAAGAGGTTCCATTTCCAGTGTAAAACCAGATGTTGTGGATAAAAAAACTTTAAAACATCCAGTTGTATTAGTTCTGTTTACTGCATTTTGGCTAGGGTTAGCACTTAATAGGAGGGTTTTGTGCTTTTCAAAAGGAAAGACTGGTAATAAGACTGATAATATTGTTTCAAATATTTGGGAATATCACTGTGTTTTTCCTACAGAATGTATTATTCGGCAGTTGATAATAGCCTCTACTTCTCTGCATAATATAGAAACTTAAGTTAGTAATAGAAACAAGATTAAAGGCAGTGAACAGACCACTTAATGGAACAAATGGATTCCTAGTCTTACTAATTGGTAAGCTTAAGCTAGAGAAGTATTGCACATGTAAACTGGGAAAATGGAAGGCTGTTTGCATAAGTATTTTTCCATTAAAGCACGTCATTAATGGACTTTATCAAATCAGACCAAGGGTCTGTATCAAGCAGTTTCATCATCCGTGTAGTCGTGAAGTGAATGTCATCAGAAATCACTGGTCTTTAACACTTCTCAGCTTAATATGATCAAATGACTGCATTTTTATTTACACAATAACCTCAAATCCTCATATTAAAAAGTGGCAATTTTTTTTTGCCCTTTGCTGTTCTAAGTGTGACACATGTAACAATTATTCATCATTCCATAATGGATCATTTTTATCAGAGTCCTATGTCTCTTCTGTATATATGGAATAAATATTTATGTTTTCTCATTTTTTCTGAACTAGAAGATACTGATAGAATAGGTTTGAAGTGTCAACTATAATTCATTGCCTGCAAAGAAAAGCTTTATACTGATACTGTGTGAAAGGAAAAGAATATCTAAATCATTTCAGCAGCGAGCTTATAACCAAGATAATATCAGCATTTTCCTTCTTGAAAATATATCTGCCATAAATTAAAGGAGGTCTTCAGTATTTTATTAAAATGCTTCTGACAAGTTTAACCCCATCTTCAACAGGAATGTATGTATGAATACAAAAACCTTTTTTTTAAAAAAAAAAAGTGAAGGTCAAGTGAAAGTTAAAACAAGCTTGCGGTAAACTTCATAGTAATTCTGCAAACATTTTGTTTAGAACACACTAACAAATTATGATGCTTATTTAGTATCATTCTAAAGGTACACATTTTATTGTTATAGAAGCTGAAGATATATGTAGGACTTTGCTGTTTTGTACAATAGTAATATAGTTTGCAAAAAAACCATGACATACATGTATACTAAGTATATTTGAATGAACTCTTAATTTAGTTAAAATTAGCCTTAGCGGTAAGCACAGCAGAGGAGAGGTGCGTATCACAGTATATAATTATGTTTAAATATATACATAGCAAAGTAATTGGGATAATAAGAATACAATTAGAATTCAAAATAAGTTTGTAATGAAGCTTTTTATACACAAATACTATGGTTCAGTATCTTAACACATTTTCAGTTATGCTTCGGTTTCTTTAACAAGAAAATGCAGGAAAGTGTTGGTACAATTTGTAATGAAGTAATAGCACAAGAGAAAAGCGATATGTGATAAAACCCTGCACCTTTTTTGCAGAATTCATAGCTGTCCCTTTATTATTTTTTAAAACCGTTTGATTTGAAGTACTTTAAAGGGTCATATACCTCCTTTCTCTGACAAGGGGAGAAATGTACCTGCTTCCTATTCAAGGGTGAGTGGTTGAGTTTTGTACTTTCTTTGTGGGTGCTCCTTCCCCAAGCCCCCAGCAGCAGCAGCAGCAGCAGCAGCACCTCCTCCCACATGTGCAGCCACTTGCTCCGTAATTCCAGCTGCAGCTGGAGAGCATGCCTCTTCTGAGCGAGGTGCTCTCCCAGGCACTTGGTCAGAAGAGACGTTTCTTTTCTGGAGCCAATCCCATCCACAAAAGACCCAAAGCATCCATTACAGGCTGGAACAGCTTTTTTTGCAAATAAGTAGAAAGCTGAAACGAAGTCTCAGTGTTTCTGATGTATATGAGAATTTTNAGCCACTTGCTCCGTAATTCCAGCTGCAGCTGGAGAGCATGCCTCTTCTGAGCGAGGTGCTCTCCCAGGCAATCCCATCCACAAAAGACCCAAAGCATCCATTACAGGCTGGAACAGCTTTTTTTGCAAATAAGTAGAAAGCTGAAACGAAGTCTCAGTGTTTCTGATGTATATGAGAATTTTACTTTGAACTCTGAGTGATTTTTTTTTCTTGCACTAAATTTAACTTTAATCACTCATTAGTATGACATCACATTGATGTTGAAACAAGCTGGAAGATTTTGTAAGGTCATATATTTAATAGGAAACTTACAAAAATATAATTTTATGAGTTACACCCAATATTTCGGTTTAGAAACTTGATAATTGCTTTCTTTAAAATATCAGCTATTAAAAGACAATGTGAGAATGAATCCTTCCTTTCCATGACAAGAACACAGAAGTAGTCCTTTACTTTGGAAGCAATTAGTATGTTAGGAAGGTCATTATTGTAAAGCTGTGCATTTGTCCCGGCTAGTGACATAAATAAGGTAAGTGATCTTATGGTATTTGCTGTTGTCAAATTGCATTAGCATCTTAGGCATGGTAAGAATGTCATTAATGTGAACTAAAAATTAATTACTATGATAAGGCGACAAAACTTGTTTAATACTGCATGATCAGTAGCTTGAAAGAAACTTGCCATTTCAATTTTAATTCCTTCTGTAAGCATTTCCAGTTCCTACAGACTCTGAATCTTTACCTTCTATGATTATTTATAGCCAGAGTGGAATTTACTCTTGGATGGGCACTTAGTAGAAACTAAGTGTTAAGGGTGACTCCATTTGCCTGCCATCTGTCCTTGATGTGATGTTTTTAGCATATGTATTAGGGAATTGTTGCACTATCCCATCCTAAAATCAATGTGGAAGATAAGGGTGATGAGTTATGTTTTGGGCACTCCTTTTACTGTCCACCAAGTGCATCTTATATAAGCGAATCACCTAACTTTCAGACATCTCAAACACAGGAAAGATGAATCTGAGTCATGGTCACTGAAATTAGCAGCGGTTCTGTATCAAACTGCAAAGAAATTATTTGTTTAGCTTTGGTCATATTTCACTCAGGTTTTTAGACATCTTTTTTAAGATTATGCTGTTTATGGATGCTGAATTTTGGTCAGCCACCTCAAGAGACCTCGAAGTAACACAATACTTCAACCCAAACAGCTGCCTACATGCGGGATGAGAACCTCCTTTAAATGGTGCGTTCCACTACTTATTAGAGAGAAGCAATGGCATTGATTGCATTTGTATCTCTGAATTCCACACACTCAATTTATAAGCAGCATCCTACTGGAAAGATTGTTATTTTCTGGACAGCAGACAACCATTTATATTTGGTCTTGTCGTGCAGATTCACTGGGTCCTCTTACCTTATAAAGAATCTGAGTAAATTAATAGTAATAAAGGCAGGAAGTCAATTGAACCATTCCATTTTCCACCCTAAGTGAAATTGTAAACTTTTTTTAGGGTAAAGGGTTTTCTCTCAGAGCTGTTCTACTCCAAACGAAGACATTTGGTGTTGAAAATAAACCTTGACTAGGTGGACAACACACAATTCAGAATCAATAAAACTCAGCATTTTGTTCCAAGAAATCGATCTGTCTGCATCTGTATGGGTCTGCTTCTGGAGAACTATCTAGAGCTTTCAGTTGCTGGCATACAATCAAATGCCTGCTAAGAACTTAGAATTCACAACAGCCCATTGTTCTTTACATTAAAATATCTCTTTCAGTGTAAGAGAGATACTATATGAGGGTATGTCTATATTGAAGTATGAGGTCATACCTGTTGGAAATCAGGCACTTACATTAGGCTGTCACATGCATTAGGCCTTTGGCTATGAAGAGGCATGCTAGCAACTTAGCATTCACAGCACATCTTTCAAAAAATTGGCTTCTGGTATACTGTGAGAAAGTGCATCAGACAAAAACTGTATTAGGCTACCCATACATACAGTTGTGTCTAGCAGAGGCTTTCCTCCCTCTGGAAGAGCCTCAGTATCTTCTGTTCCAAGAAGGTAGATAGATTAGATGAATTGATTTCGTTACAAGTCAACTTTTTGTGCTTTGAAATGGAAGTACTGGGAAATACTTGGTTGTCTTCATCCCTTCCTGAACCACAGGAGCCTGCCTCCGTTGCAGAACAAGTGTGATGCCTTCATGGCAGATTGAGCAGGCACACTGACTGCTGCTTCCTTCTTACTTTTCAAACGCACAGCAATACCTCTGAGGCAAGCAAACTCTGGTAGACTTCGATTGACTGGTGGTGACTTCTGAATTTCAGCATAAGAATTCACATCTTCACAATGCTCTATGAGCAGCTTGCTGCATATCTTCCAGCACCAGTAGACTTCATTAAGAAAGCCTACCATTGGTCAAAAGTAAAGTCATATTGCTCTTTTCATAATAACCTTCCAGCTAGCTGTAAGTGCGTAGCTTAGAAATTTCAGCAAGTCAGCCAGTCTTGCATTTGAGAGTGGTATTTCAGTGGAGACAGTCAGGAGGAATATACCTAGGGCTTTCTGAAATGCTAATTGCTTAGACCACATATGCTTGAGTGTGCCTCTCAGAGCATGAAAAAAATTCTTAACTGCAGAGTATCTACTGCTTGATTTTCCAGGGCTTGATAGATCACTGGTTCATAAACGTTAATGTAGAAAGCAGGAAAATGATGCACAAGCCAAGCTATTGAGGAGATCTGTCCTTTTATATGTTTGGACGGGCATGACATTTTGTTGTCAATTGACTCTTCTTATCCCTTCCTGCCATGGGTTATGAAATCATATGCCCTGAGGAAAGGAAATTCAATTATGCATTTAACATTTTTGGATTAGTGAGGAATATGCATCTGGCGTGATGAAAGCCGGATGGTTTTATCTATAAAAGTTAGTTACAAAAATTACCTCAGTTGATACAAATATGATTACAACCTGCTGTATTCCTCAGAAAATCTGTAACTCTTGAGACAAAAGTAGCTATTATCAGTTAGAATCTAAATCTTTCTTCAGAGTGATGAAACATTAATGTGATGGGAATTCTAAAATATGAAAAAGGTTGGCTTATGAAAGTGATGATGGAAATCTGTCACTGTGTCCAGAAAGGATTTAGGGGCAATGGCTGATGTAACAGCTGACCAGCAAATAGACCAGTACAATGTGACTTGTGTTCTCTGCTCCACCTCATCCCAACCCCATCAAAATTTTTCAGTTTTCACAGTTCCTTTTGCATGAAAAGACTGGAAGCTTAATTTTCCAGGTACAAAATAAAAATAAAATAAAATACTGGAATGAGTAGTGACTGGATGCTGCTAAGCAAGGATTAGCGATTCAGTCATGGACTNGATCTTAAGGGTCTTTTCCAACCTAAATGATTCTATGATTCTATAATTCTAGTCCTCCCCAAGGACAGAAGGACTGAAGTCTGGCAACTGCTGTTATTGGCTATCGAACAGACAGGTGGACTGTCTTTTAAACACACAACCAAACATAAAAGCTGAACCCATAGTCAGTTGGAAAATTAACTCCCGTGTGATATCCTTTCATCTAAAATGTTTAATTTTTAGACTTCCAGTCATTCTTGGTGAGGTGGATAAAGTATGTTGCTCGACAGAATAAACCTGAGGTTAAATTACACTTCATATATTCCCTATCAGAAAACAGGACTCCTGGTTTAAAGGTCTTTAGGACAGATGAATGAGTTGAAAATTACATTTATTGGTAAAATATTCAATGCCTATGTCAAGCATTACAAAATGGACACCATAGGTGGTGGTTTTCTGGTTGGAACATATTGCTGTAGTCCACACACATGTTGCTAATATTTTAGAGAAAGAGACTGGCACCTGTATCAGTTTTTCCTCTTGGATTCCCTTAAATATCAGATTAGAGGAAAAATTATGATTCAGAATTTAAAAAAAAAAAAACAAACAAAAAACACACAACTACCAACTATTTCCTTTCTAGGAAGATCTCCTCAGTTCCCCCACCTTGAACATATCTATAAGTGGTAAGCTGTTATTTCTGCCTTATCCTTGTACCAAGAGAAGATGTTCTTTTAAGGAAGTAGACAGAGAACAACAACAAAGAACAGCTTGTGTCTAAAGGAAAGGACACCGAGAAGATTTTAAGTGTTATCCTAAGGATCGTCAGAAACTTTCCTGGTTAAAAGGATGAGAATTTTGTGAAGTAGACTGTGAAAGCTAGAAAGCAACAAACCTGAAGATGGTGAAACATCCCCTAAAGGGTGAAGTTCTACATATGTTGAGAAGGCAGCAAAAGGAAATAGTTTGTGGGAGGAAGGTGGCACGGCCTTGAGACATGTTATTTTCACCTGCTTTTGTCTAAAGATACCAGCTCAAAACAAAACAACCAAATGAGCATGGAGAAAATTCCCTTTTATTCTTTGTATCAATGGATAAGACCTTGAAAATTAAAAAGTATATTTGGGACTTTACCCAGGGAGTAGGGGAGGGCTGTGTGGCATTTAATAAAACTATTCAGACAAAATAAAGATCTTAGCTCTCACCTCAGTCACTCCGAGAAACAACAGAAAAAAGAGAATCACAGAGAGAGCCTGTGTTTTTACGTAGGCCAGGAATGCAAATCCTTTTCATTAAGCAAGAATACTAGCTTATTGCTGAGAGCCAGAGCAGGCAACGTGCAGTTCAAATCACCTTGAAAAGAATATTGCCAGGAAATGTATTTTCCATTTTCTTGCATCTTCTCCTTCCTGCACACTTTTGTGCTTCTACCAGCTTAACTTTGAAATGTCCTGTATAAACAAAATACTTGTATCTCATGAGAAATTGTAGAAATTATTAAGGAACCATTTACCTTTCTGTGGAGAAGTGTGTAAAACTGACAAGTTTGGCTGTGCAAAAGAAACTATGTTAAGAAAATGTTTGCTTCACAAATGGTAGAAAATACCATTTCCTTCTTGCCAGTGGTAGCCAGTTGAGAACTTAGCATGGATCCCCAGACTACAGAATTAACTCAAGTTACCTACCCTTAGCTTCCAGTGGTCGTGTTTTCCCACTGTGCAGGGAAGTAGGAGAGCTACAGTTAGGTACTGAAGGTTGTTCGAGTGAGCTGCCAGTGAGCTCTGGCACTCGATTCACTTGTGTTGTGCTTCCTGCAGATTCTGAGTTGTAGGACTGCAATCTGTTAGTCTATTGAGATCTGCTTTTAATTTGGGGAAATACCGTTTTCTTTCTCCTCTGCTCAAGGTATAAGTTAAAGACAGAGACCTCTATGAATAGATACTAGTTACGGTATGATGAAAAGCTACGTGGCACTGAATATCGTGATGGGAATATCTTAGTGGTATGCTTTCATCATGTTAAGTTGCTTAAAGTTTGTTGGGATTTTATTTTTGATTTAAAAACCTGGTGAATCTCACTGGGCTGACAGAAAGCCTGACATCATATCCACAAGGAATGAGCGGCGATGTGTTGCCATTGAGCCATCAGTGGGCCCAGAGCTTCTGCAAGGGAGACACGGTGACACTGGTTTTCTGACCCTTGTTGGCCAGGACACATAGGTGGCAAGCCACCGGAGTCCACAAGTTTCTGTCATTTTCAGGATGTTGTCCAGGTTGTTACTGTCGTTAATCTGTCTAAGAAAGAAAAAACAAAAGTAGCAATGTTCATTGACTAGGAAATTTTTGTTTTCTATGTTTATATGAATAAGGGTTTCCCGAACAGGCTCATGTCTGCTGTGGGGCAGCTGTTTAAGGTACGCGTGGGTGCTTTGGCCTATAGAAAAGAGGAGATAATACCTGCTAATGAGGAAGCTCTTGCTGAATAGGGTAGCTTATACACTTATGGGCTGCACCAGCAAAGTGCCTAATGCCATAGTAACCTACAAATCCGAGCTATTCAAGTTAGGATAAGTGTTATAATCAATTATTGTAGCTTTCAATAGAGTGTCTGTTCCTCTTCTTTTTGTCAGCCTTAGCCTCTTACCTGCCTTGTTGAGTCATATCTTGATGTGTGAGAATTATATCCAGTCATAGCTAGTGCTGAATGCTGGTTTGTCTGTGGGTTAAACTTGTCCGTTAATGAGGAGCTGACTGTGTGGGATTGGATTACCGCCTGGATTGGATTTCTAACGCAATTCATTTCCAGGCATCCTCTTTCAGTATTTTCACTACACTTTAGTCTATATTAAGGTGGAAATTGGATTAAAAAGACAAAGCGTGAAGTGATTTGCTGAAGGAAACAGAGTCTTAGTGCCAAATTTTGTATAAAAGGATGCTGCTGAAAGGACTGCGGGTCTCCCTTCTAATCCATGGAGAATCCCTCCGCCTCTGAGTTTAAGGACTTCATTTCCAAATACAATGCACAGGGGGTGCATAAATCCCTGTTAAACGGTTCATTTTGTGCATTCATCCCTTGTTTGTTTATGGTATTAAAAATGTTGTTTTCAGCCTGGAACAATCCCATTCATGCAGAAATCACTTTGTAAATAGTGTATTAGTGACAACTCTGTTCAGAGCAAGTATTTTAACCTGTTGGGCAGTATCAATAGCTCTCCTCCTGTAATTAATGTTTAAATGTACAAAAGAAAATTCTGCCTTTTATTTTTCTCAGTGAAATAAAGATTTTCAAGAGGAAAAATTGGTTATATAGAGGGGCAATGCTTACTATTTCTGAAAATGTTGTGTTAACAGGGCGAATAAATTATTGCTGTTCTTGGATGAAGGCAGTGTTCTGTGTGAACCTTCCACTGTCCACTGAGTAAAGAGCAAAGTTTGGATTGTAAGACAGGACATAAACGATACATTTTAAAAATCCAAAATCAGAAACTAAATATCCAAAAGTATGTGCACTCAAAGATGTAATTCTGGGCTACAGCCTTAAAATTTATCATCACCTGATGCAAGACAACCTAAATATGAAAGCATATTCACATAGAAAAAACTGATCTAACTCAAGCTGACCACTGCAGCTTTCACAGAGAGGATATTCACTGCCACTTAAATGCTATCAGGATGTGGTCTTCCTTGGAGGGCAGGTACTTGTCCTTCTGAAAAAGAGGAATAGACACATCAATTTCATTTGATCCTGCTGGCTGATACACTAGCACTGACTTGGTAGTTACTTCCTTATTTCATTATGTTTAAAAATTGACTCCATTCTCTTTTCATCATTCCAAACCAGACACCTTTTTTATACATTGCCTTTGGATTGCTCTCAAAGCATCTTTCCAATTAAATAATTTGCTGATGAAAAACAAGTTTATATGAAGTAGAACTGGTTTTCATATGCTTTATAGCTTGCCGCATATTATACCATATCGTGTATCATAAAATTCCTGCTATTAATGGTTGTTTACTCTTCCCAGAGACAAAAAATATGCATCAGAATTTAGAACCAGACAATTTCTTGCAATAACTGCACTCATTTTATGTCTTCTTGGCTGGTTTCAGGAAGAACAGGTGATCTTCGGCAGTAGAAAAGTTAATGCTTTTAAAGCCTTCTGTAGTTTCTGAATGTAATAACAATGACAGCACTTAGCACTTATATAAATCTTTTCATGCATAGAGCTCCATCCTGACATTGAAAGTATTATTATTCACATTTTACGGGTAAGTTCTTTAATGTAGCAGTGAGTTCAATTTCCACACCCTCCAGGCCGAATATGTGTTATAGTAGGGGGACAAAAGTCAGAGATTTTAGCTGAGAAATTCCTCATCTGAGTCTCATACATTCCTTTACTATGGACACATGCATTCACTTTATCCTGGTTTCTGTTACTGACCCTCCTCTAGACTGTAAATCCTATTACATACCACTCTTCCATTTCTTCCTCTCTTCCAGTGACATTTTTCAGCTCACTCTCCAGAGGTTTTCTCAGCTTTCTCCACACACCATGCTTCATATGGGGAGTTCTCACCTTGACCTCAATTCCTTTTTCCCACCTAAAGCAGACCTCTGCAGACTGACTTCTCAAGGCTCAGTACTGGTTTCATGAAATACCTGCAATAACTGTCTGATTTTTTTATGTCTGTCCTGTGTAGTCAGTGTATTTGTTTTATAAAGAAATGTAGAATATTTCTATATGAAGTAGTTTTATATACATTTTTATGATAATTGCTTTTTAATCATTCTTCATTTATTAGCCATACTTGGCACAAAAATGTGATTGAGATACATGCCCGTTATCCTGACCCACTTAGCTTTTATGATGTTTTACTTCTTATCCCTCTTTCTCTTTTTTTTCAATAACTGATTTTAGACTCTGCAAGATCAGACTCCAGATCTGTTTGTACAACTGAACAGCAAAATCTTGAAAGGAGCTAGAGAACTTTCTATATCTAGGTCTTAAAAGGCATCATTTTGAGGGGTTTGAATGGACAACAGAAGCAACAGCTAACAAGATTTTTCAGGTTTTCCTTTTTTGAGAACTTACCTTCTGAAAGGTTCTCTTGAGTTTAAATGAATTGAAAATACTTAAGTCCACTTCAAGTCACAAATGATTAATGCCAGTATTTGTCACTGGTGAGAGTACTGATAGACAAAGGGGAGCATCAATTAATATAGAAAGAGTAAGATCCTTGATTTCTTGTCTACCAAAACAGACAGCATTTGCTGTATTTTCTTCATACTCTTCATATACTTAATCATATTTTAAAATTACATTGGCAGATGAAGTAGTATAGTTACGTTTGTTTTTAAATTTAAATGCTGATTTAAATTGCAATACTACAGACTTCTGTAATTCTCCATGTGTTGCATTGTCTAAGGTGTATCTAGATGAGAGGAAGCAGGCAAAGTGAGTTGTATCAAATACTAGGCAGTATTTACCACAGGAGAACATGAGCCTGTTTTTATATGTAACCTTTTTTTTTTTTCACTACCTGTTCTGTTTTGTGAGTAAAGGAGACATACGATGATCATCTTAAATCATGAGTAAACAGAAAATAATCAAATAGTTACTGGCTGTTAACTCTTAGAATCATGATAGCCAATTCCTGGAGCTCCTGTATGTGCAGAAAGTCCAATGAATAAAACCATACAAATAGATTACAGCTAAGTAAAAGGAATGAATATGTAAGCATGTGCTTGATGTTGTTAGGTTACACTGACAGTTACAGGAGGAGCTGTTGTACAAGAGCAGCGAGCAGCAGCTCCCGAACATCACTGCAGGACCATTGCTGACCCTACGAAGGTGCTGGGCGGGAATGCCTTAGAGGCAGCTCACTGGCAGCACTAGGATTTCAGGAAAAAAAAGCCCTCTGAAAATAGCCTCAACTTCCTCTTAAATACCCATAATTTAAATGCCATGCTTGATCCTGGGGCTATTTGAATTCAGTATTCCATTCCAGAGAAGCCTTGTTCTACAGTATATTTCATACGTAACTCCAGTAAATCAGTTCAGTGATCAGATGTAACGATGCTTGTATACGTGTTTGCAAGCTGTGGCCCTTAATGGTTGTGAAGAATATTATGTCTTGGAAGCACTGTGATATAACATAATGGGAGACAAGAAAACCTTCTGAGTGAGTAGTCTTCTGAGGAATGGAGTTTAGTGAGCTTCAAAAGGAGTTTCAACGAATGATATTAAGTAACATCAGTGTTTTAAGGAAAAAGTAGATAAATAATGATTTATAATGTGAGCTCTGTAATGAGCTCTTGTGCCATAAATATGCAAAACACTAATTATTTCGAGCTGAATTTCCCTAGCTTTGGGAATCTTTTAGAATATAGCTTTTCAGTAATTGAATCACATCAAAGTATTTTTTCTCCCACTCTTCTAACAAAGTTATGTGTGATTTGTTGGAGGGCGGGCAGAGATGGGAAGCAAGCTGTTGACAAACCAAAAGATGACTTTGATGTAGTATAGTGAAACAGTGACTCCTAAATGTATCAGAAGGAAATGTACCATGTACCTGTAAGGAGGCCTGTTTGTGGTGGCTACCTGCACCGAGGTGAGGGTTGTCAATTAATTTGATTCTAAGTTTCTGAAAGGCAACTAATCTTTTTTTTGGAAGGACATCAGCGTGTGTTTGGAGGCAGATGCTGCTTTGACAGGGCAGGTTTTTGCAAAGTTCCTTTTGATGTTAGTAGTACCTTAAATGGTTGGACATTGCATTATTTCCAGTTGAAAGAGTTTCATCAGATTCTGACTTCAAAAAATTACAGTGAAGCAGCATCGCTATGATGACAAATTACTAAAACATCCCTCTGTATACCCACTGAATTAAATACCATTTGGCTTTAGAACCTCACTCGGAAATGCAAAGATGATCGGAGATTGAAGAGAATTCATTCTACTGTTGAACCTAATATATTCCTTTTTTAATTTAGAAGCTGATCAGCTTGAAAATACTGAAACCTGTTACAATTCTGAGTCAAAATTGACTGTGTTTATTACCAATACACCCTTGATGCTTCAGATGCAGCTGCGTTGATCTATTGTATGAAATAGGACTGTTCAGGCATCATTCCAGGATCAGAACAGTAAGTGCTATCTTCAAATACAGAAATAAAGTCAAAATATAAAAACAAATCTACAAACCTTCCTTTGCCATCAAACCAACTGAATTCCAACTTCTAAAGCCATAGATTTCTTGTCTTGTTTGATTTCACGTCCATAGCCAAATGTTCAGGTTATATTGTCATATTAAAAGTATGTTTATACAGCTTGTAAAGGAATGATTTTGACTTCTGGGTAGGTCTGCAGTGCTAGTGTAATTTAGATTAAATGAGTGATAACAGTAGGGAAGGTGTAGGTCTTCCATGAGAGATTGTACCTGGGTGGTTAGCATGAAGGTGTGGATCTGGTCCTAGCCTGGAATGCTCTTTTGGGGATTTTATTTAATGGATGTTGAAATCATTGAAACGTCTGTCTAGTTACAGTTGCTGGATTCTGAATTTAAATGTCAGTGTGTGTCTGGGGGACTTAGTGAAAGGAATTGTGGGTTTTTTTAAAAAGCAAAAGTCTCTTCCATCTCTGATTTCTTCATCAGTAGCACAGGTTCTATTTGCTGTCATAGTCTGTCCTCTGTCTGCTTCTGCAGCTTCATACATTTCTATCAGTTTTGTTTGCATCTTCATGGATTGCAACTAAATATAGGCATTCAGTATTACAACAAATACAAGGCCATTTTTACAGCATTTACTTATATCACATTTTGGAAAATAGGTGACTAAAATAAAGGCCTTTGCTGTGTTGTTCAGACTCCTATGTCATCATATTCACTCCATTGAAAGATCCATCTTTTATGCCTTGAGCCTAAACAGAATTTCATGGCTATACTTAGGTGAAATGTTCTGATGAAATACAAAAGAAAGAAGAAAAAGCTTTCTGAATTGTTAGCTGTCACATTATGGCAATATTTTCATGAATTCCCAAGTTATTAAATTTATAATACTGCAGTAGACTTTTTCTAATTAAATGTGCATTTTCTTTTGTCATAAGGAAAGAAAAAACTTTGGTTATGCTTTTTACAGTAATTTAATTAAGCATTTCCTGTAAGTTCATTTCAGTATCTATCATGGCTCACTAAAGTTGGTATTCAGTGTAGAATGGTAGATTAATTGCCCTTTGTCTTAGATGAAATAAGAATCCTAAATATGCAGAGTCATGAAATTTAATTGTGTTCCTCAATTGCTTATTCAATGCTTTGGAAACCTGAATCAAGAAATACTGAAGAAGAGGGCCAAAGGTTGTTAAATGTAGCGAGTAACACAGATTTTGAACTTTACTTAATGAACCGAGTGTTTATTACTATGAAATAAATGCACCGTTTAAAGAATTATGGTGGAAATGTAAAACATTAAAACTCTAATTAATTTTGGTCAGAAGCATGCAATGCACTCATTTTTCCTCAAACATTTTCATTAGGGTCTAGGTTTTCTCTGTTATTGAGATAAATTTATTCCTTTCATATGGTAGCGCTATCTTTTTCCACTAAAAATGTGTACTTCAGGGATGTTTAGAGTGACGTCTTTCAGCTGCCTTTGACTGTAGGCAGCATGTCTTGACTGTAGCTTACAGAAGCGTTTTTATATAACTCAGTTGTGCCTGCTTTTCTATTTGATGTTGTTAATCATTTTGGAAACAAAGAATGTTCAGACCTCTTGACAAAAGGCTGTCTACAGACAAATTTATGAAAACAGTTAAAGCATGTAAAAAAATCTTCACCTATCATTTAGTAACTACCAAGATGCATGTATAACCTAATAATTGAGTGGTCAAAAATCAGACTCCTATTTTTTTTTTTTTTTAATTAAAGAGTACTTAGAAATAAAATTGTTTAAAAGAGCTCTTAATTCCTTATTGTTGGCCTGAGTGCCTTTTGTTCTCATGTAGCTATTGTAAGAAGCAGCCATTTATTTTCTTAGTGTCAAGAATACAAACATAAAGAAGTTTTGATTCTTGTAATTTAGTAAATGTATAGTGTAAACGTGGTGGGAGTATAACCACGACTATTTAAAATCATCTTTATTGGATTAGAATATGCATTTCTGGGCTATGGAATATTATTCCGTTGCAGTATTATGAGTATATATAAAGTGGAACTTTCTGTTTTAATTTATAATTCATAAAAATAATGATATATTGCCACATAAGTAGAAAATGCTATTGTGGTTTCCATATATATGTTTATATATGCACAGATGTAAGTATTATAACTGAGTGACAAATTTATCTTAGAAAGGATCTTAACCAGGACAGTGTCAGGCTTGAAAACTAATGCAAGTGTGCACTCTGAGACTGGAGTGGAAATGGAGGAGGCCTGTCCCATACAGGCACGCTACAATCCCATTGAAGTTGCTTTTCATCAGTTTCTTAGTTGAAGTTTCAGATTTGTGATACCTAAACATTTCTAGATACACTCTAAAGTTCATAACCCTAAACCTTTGAAGACTCAAATTGGTAAAGAGGAAACATTTTCCTCTACTTTCTTCAAGGAGAACCAGCTGAACTTGTAAAACAATGGTTGGGTTTCAAGCACCACCTGCCCTGAAGAGCATCCCAAATGTAGTGGCAGTCAGCCAAAAGGGCCACTCAGTGGAATGGTTGCCTCCTAAAAAGGAGAGAAACAGATGGAGGATTTGAAATCTGGCATGAAATTCCACTTCTGTACTAAGCGCTAAATGAAATTTGACTGTAAGGGCTCTTGCGATGGTACATTTATCTGTATAATCAGAATTAGAAACAAGGAAATAGAAAATACAGAACACTGACAAACATTTCAAAAAGACTTAAAGTTCTTGTACCAGTGCAAGTTAAAGGAAAGAGTGTATGATAAGCACGCAGCTGCTTGTAGCTTCTGAAGAGTGTTAGTATACAAATAGTTCTCCTAGTCTTGCATTGCCACCTAGAGCACGATGCCATGCACTGCGTCGGCGAAGGAAACCTCCAACAGTTAAACGTTGCTCTTTTTACTGAACAAAATGGGGTGGAGAGCTGCTTCCAGTTAACTGATGTCATGTTTACTTACATTATAACAGTTCATTCATAGCCTCCATTTTTTTATGTACCAGCTCAGCAGAGATTTCGTTGTAGGATTTTGGTGGGCTTCGACTGTAAGAATTAATGGCGATGCGCATTAAAAGGTACGACTGTCAGCGTGCCAGTGGTCCCAGAGGGGGCATTTTCTTGATGGCTGCTTTAGAATACTTCATGAAGCAAATGTCAAACTTGTCAAGGCTGTCACTATGAAAATGATCCATGTAGCAAGGGTCTCCTTTTCTTGGGAAACAAACAGCTGCCTTATCACTGCAGAACTGCGGTGACAGAAAACTGTCATCTATCACAAGAAATTTATATTCCATTGGTAAAGAACAGTTACACTTGCACTCTGTATTTTTGCACCACTCTTCATTATGAGGGTTGTCAGTAATACATTTGAAGAAGATAGCATAGGCTTTGGAAGAAAAAAAACCTTGAATTTTAGTGCTGGATGCTCACGTTTTGCTGATTTAACAGGGAGATTGATTGAACTACCAATTTTTAGCCCAGAAACTCCTTTTCCTCCAAATTTGGCCTGTGACATTGGAAAGCTAGACTTTAACATACAAAAAGAAAAGCTCTCATAGTTTCTGAAGTCTCTTTTTCCTGATATATTTTTGAAGAGTATTAAAAGTATTTTTACCTACTTCCAACTGGTGTTTTGCTAGCTAGGATCTGTGAGGCAGGAGATGAAATACCAGCTGGACACCCTCACTGCAGCTTAGTGTATTAGTCATATTACAGCTCTTTTGGGTTAAGATCCTATGAAAAGTAATAGTATCTGAATTTGGTCCTGAGCGGTTTTGAGATGATATTTCTAGATTATGGGATAGCATAGAGAACCCTTTAGTCATTCCTCATTATAGTAGGATATTTTTGTATTTTGCATCCTGTCTTATTATTCAGGTGTTCATTTACAGCATACTGTAATATATAGCTGTTGATTAAGTTTAGAATGTGGGTTACAGTTTGCGAAACACACAACAGCAAGTTTATTATATTAAGTATACCTTTGCAGTGCTGCTTTAGAAGATGCAGGTGTGGTGTAATGGACAAATCTGTGAATCGGTGCATTTCCTAGCACCGTTAATCGAGATGTGATCTCTTCTATATGCAGAGTAGTGTCAGATTCCCTGTAGAGTTAAGAATTGTCTAATTCACTGTCACCTTCCAGATTTCGTATCATTAACTAATAGAATAAAAAGAAATTCTCAGACATTTTGAATGAAATTGGTTGGAGGGGGAAAAAGAGAAAGGGACACCCAAAACCCTATTTCTAGACTTTTTTTTTTTTCATGCCAGAATTTGTCTTCAGGGGAATATTCTGGAATAATTACTACAAAATTAACTTTCCGCGTGGGACCTGTTATTCTCTGCTCAGAGCACCATTTGTAGTTCACCTTAAACATGCTTTCAAAGGGGGAAAAGTTATGTGACAGTCTCTCTCAGCTGTCAGATCAAGTTTTTCAGAAATAGGATCTTAAAAGTCACTTTCTTGCCTTTATTTTTTGGCAGCAGAAGACATCTAAATATCGAAGTATTCCCATTAACTTCAGCAAAGCTATTGAATGCTCAATACTTTAGTAATAATTCACAAGACTTATTTAAGTGGCAGATTGTAGGGTCTCAGTTTTAAATTCCTGGCCCTGTTCTGTTACTGTGACACATAAATGCTCAGCTACCTAGTGTAGACTAAGTAGTTTAACAGAAGAGGTGTCCATAGGACATTTGAAGACATCCGTAGGGCATCCAAAGGACCCTTTAATCTCATACCTTGTTTCCATCAGGGAAAAGGAGGGATGCCTGGGGAAAGGATGTAGGAAAAAGGATGATGCAGAAAGTCCATCAATCCATCAGCGTCATCAGGACACTGATGAGGTGTCCAGGCATCCGTGGCTTAAGGAGCTCCTGAGCTGACATTTCAATTCAGGGTGTTCGGTTTAACAGCACTTTATAAAGCCCTTTGTACTTTTCCTGTTGGTTTTGTAAATCTGAAAGAATGACAATTCCAGACTAGAAAACTTCATTCATTTCAATATGAAAATAATCTTTGGGCTGTTAAATGTGCATTTTTAGTGTGAGCGGTAATACAGTCTTGAGGGATTCACTTCCCTTTGCTACTCTTACAAGTCACCAGATCTGTGCTGAGACATCTTTCACGTGAGTGTGTTCAAAATTCACTGTATAATTGTGTTCAAAATTCACTGTGTAATATGCAAGTCTATGGTTGCCTGTAGTCAGAAAAGATGCCGAGAGGAGTTTGGCTTGTGACGTCCGCTAGCAAAAACTACTTTGATTATTGAACATTTTAACACCAAAATGACTGTTCTCTGTTTCAGGATTTTTAGCACAGAAAGCACTAGACAGTAGAGTCATAGGCAGCTGGAAGCAAAATAAGTAACGTAAAATAGAGATGTGAGGTATTAATAGAAATAATGTGAACATAATTTCTGCGAAACAGAAACTAGAATTTGGTATTTCATCTGCTGTGTAGCCACTGGTAGTAGCAACTTTACACACTGCCATCATGGACTGCTTTTTAACAGATAACATGAAAATAAAAGGTTTTCCTTTGCTATCTGTTGGAATTAAAAGCATTATAATGATGATAATGATAGGTGGTAATTAGTAAAACAAATATATTAAATATGTTTAATCTGCAGTCTGTTTGGCATAATTCTGTGATAATTAGGCTATATAGGCTATTTAGCTGAAAATTCAAACATTATTAATGACATTAGAAACCAACACATTCAGTATTCTATGTGCAATCATTGGGATGCCTCTTGGGCTATTAAAAAAAAATAAAATATTTCATAGAAATTTTATGTTGTCAGCAAACTGAAATAATAGTGAGTCTTCACATCTTGGAGTATGGTTAATATGCGTGCTCTAAATTGCCAGTTCAAATCTTTCCCAAGTGTACTAGAACTGATACTCCACTTTTTTTTTATATGAAGAGTTCATGTCATAAAATTTTCTGATAATTTTCAGTCATCAGTAAGTTTGCCATTCTCAGGGCACTGCTGTCACTTTTTTTCTGGCAGAAAGCTGCATGGGTGCCAAAACTGGTGGTTCATACTTTCCAGCATCTCCCGCCGATCGTTTCTGCCATCACTTTTGTGCTGGCACTGTGGCAGTGCACAGGTCTGAGAACTGATCTGGCTGAAGGCATATCTGACAAAGAGAAAGTGTTTTCCCCTTGATAATTCATACTACGAGAAAGATGAGCCATCATTACTCTGCATTTTGCACAACACTAACCCATGTTCAGAGATACTACATTTAGATCTCTGTTTCAAAATGAAACGTGAGTGTCTATTCTTGGAAAACACAGATGGAGTAAAAGCACCTCTACAAAATTAAGATGTGCTATGCGGAGCATGTTTTAATACAGTACTATTCAGAAAGCTTTTGTGCATAAAAATATTATCTGTCAGGGATCTGGATGACTTGTGTGTGGGACTCTGCCCGCATAGGTCCAATTCATACTCTGCTGGTAGATTTTACCTGTTTGAATATGTTTTACCTGGTTTAAGCAACAGGAGATGAACAAAGAAAAGAGTACTGGTACTGCAAAATATCCCAAAGCGGATGCTTCCATCTGGAGTATTCACACAGAGCAAATCCTGGACTTGCTGCAGCCACTCAGCCATCACTTCTGCATCTCAGAAAACACTGATCACTGCAGCTGCTGCTGTAACCTAGGAAATCTGCCAGAGAGCAAGCATGACCTTGTGAGCGCAAAATTAAAACATTTCAAGTCTACACACAGCCAGAAGATTCTGTTACAAAACCTCTTTCACTGGATAAAACCTTTTTGTCCACAAAAAATAGACCTTGGAAGCTGATGTTCAGTATGGAGCCTAATATCCCTTCACCCTCTTGTGGTCCTCAGTGAAAGTATGGCCCTGTAGTCTCTGAAATTTCTGCATGCTCCCTCTATTAGGAGAGGAAGCCCTAAGCAGTATGTCAAGTGTGCTGGGAAAAGAATGATTGTGTTGGGTTTGTGTTTCCTGTCTGAGGGAGTACAAGTCAGTACTGGTCAGTTATTCAAGTTGGAATAATGACAGGTTGTGTGTTACGGAGGTGGATTAATTGGCATTGAGGTCAGTAGAGATACAACTTCTGTAGGTAACAGAAACATGCAGATTTGCTGTTCTTTTATTAACAAGTTCTTCATGAAAGAACCTGGCTGTTTTTCTATAGCAGCCAGAAGTTTCTCTAGGTGGCTTTTTTATTCGATGATATTCTTTGTCACCTGTAAGCAGTATATCTAAGCTTAGTTACACACTGCTCTCTTGTGTCCCGTTCTGCCTTGCCTTTATTTTCTTTAGAAGTTTGACCTTTGTATGTGTACTATACATTACAATCTCTTGAATATATGCTACACTTGTAATTTCAACGAATCAACAATCTGGTTTCACACACGTGCACAAACATGTTTCCTCACCTGAACCGAAAGAGCCACAGGGCTCACTATGTGTTTTAAAGGTAATTAAAGAGATGACAGTCCAGAAAGATAAGAAAGAAAGCTTTTAGCCTTTAGTGGTCAGTCATGTAAATATTTCTCAGTGCCTAGCCTATCCCCAGAAGGGGGGAATATTTAGAAGCAGACTGGCTTGAGGTGTATGTTTCTTTAATAGAACGATGAGCTTTTCTATTTTATTTTAGCGTCATGTAACATAATACAAGACCACATTTTTTTAATGAGCTTTTCCATTGCTATTGTATCTTGTGCTGCCCATGTGATCTTCCTATATATTTTGTACCTTAGTCTTTATTATAATTATCCTTACAAAGCACCCTTTGATGGTGAAAGAAGGACTAGGATGCAAAAAGATAGTTATTTTCCCAGAAGAATGAAGGTGCTGTTTTAAAGCAGGAAACTGCACCTTGGGTTCCTGGGTCCCACCTAATGTCCCTGACATTTCCTTCGTCTGAACTGTTGACTTGTGATGAGTGGTGTTACAGCAGCCGGGACGCTGTTTCATTCCCAAATATCTATTAATTTCTTCTCCTTTGTGTTTTTGGAATGAGGAAGATTCTCTGTATATTGAATTAAAATGCAGGCAGGAAAACTGGCCATACTTTGAATGTGTCATAAGGACTGTTTGATGGGTTGCAAATTGCCTTATAAAACAGTTTTCTCAGTCTTCCATAATTTATACTTTGGAGGTCACGATTTTGTACTGGACACAAAATAGTATCCATTCCTATGGAAACGCGCATTATGATGTCACTTCATTTTTTCAGTGAGTTCCAGAGGAACCTGTAGTGAATTATGAGCCCAACTCTTGGAGCTGAAGCTGTAGAATATTGTAAGCATGCTGCTGCCTGACACGCTCATGTTTCCTATTTTAGACCTGACTGATCTTCAGATAACATATGGTGGTACAAGTAATTGGAAAATTGGCAGACCTGTCAAGAAAATATGCTAGATGGGACAAAAATACGATGCTGCAGCACATAAAGTGTCTCTGAAGTTAAATTTATTGTCTTTTATCAAATGGTGAAGTAAACGTATCTGGTCTCAAAAAAATGAAACATTTTTCAATGGCAGATGCTTTTCAAAAGTAATTTTTAGAACAATGATGAAAGTTCTTGCATTTGAAAGTAATTTAGTGGAAACCTCTGGTCAAGAACAAAGGAAAGGTGTGTAATACTGTCTGCTGCAGGTGTTTGAATATCTTGTTATCTGTGTATGGTTTAGTAATTTCTTTATGTAACCATCCAGCAGATTGATCAGTGAAATACTTACTCATTAAATTATTCTTCTACTATATATGTAGGTGATTAGATTTGTTTAAATTTTGAGTGTTGTGTCATTTTTATTTCAACTTGAGCAAAATCAAATGCTTGAATAAATGACATTTTGTGCTTATTTTTATGCTTATTGGTCAGGCAAAAGATGACAAAAGTCTGTACAGAATTCTATATATATGCATAAGTACAAAAAGTGTACTTCTTCAATAAGTTGATTAATGTTCAGGTTTTCATTTTCTTTTACAGGAAGATGAAAATGAAGCTGAGACAGAAAATCCATCTCAGGAGCTGAATTTGGAACAGAAAAAATCAAAAAAATAGGAGATTGCTGTCTTGTTTGAAATATTTGCAAGTTGTGTAACAGTGATTATAGTTTCTCATTGTAAAATTAAGAAAAAAGTTCTCAATAAAGTCATTGAAAATTAAATTCATGCAGCACTGGAGAATTAATTAAGTAGCTCCTGGTGATATTCTTGATTACATTAAAAGCTGAATTATCAGAACTGAGCACCATAACAAAAAAATTCTAAAAGGTTTTTGAACACAGTATAGAAAGCTGATGGGTTATTCATCACTAATAGCATTTACTAAGCAAACAGGTCAATTTTTTTTTTACTCTACAAAGCAATGTTATCCTTAAAGGATAGTTATAACTCTGACCTATTTTGGTATTTCTGAGCAAGAGCTTTGATTCTTAAAAGTTAGATAAATATGTTCTAGTAAATGAGTTCTGAAATTTCTTCTGATCAGTGATTAAAAGAAATGTTGCTGAGGACTGGGTGGAGGCAAGGATTTTTTGTTATGTACAGGATGTTTTCATAAGTAATGATTTTTACATGTTTGTATTTGGTTTCATGTCCCATTATCATTTTCTTCCGTGTAAACCTTTTCCATCTTCACGTGATCATTGTCTTTCAATGGATGTCAAACTTTTGTCTTGATTAGGCCATCCTACACAGGTCCAATTCCTTCATACCAATCTTTCTATTCTAACAGAATAAAATAACATCTTACTGTGTCATTAGATGTTTAAGTGAGTAGAGAAGATCTAAAATAAAACCCCCTTCTTCCTGTACTCATCATTTTGATTTCTGATTTCCCTCTGCTTTTGAGCCTGTGCAGGCCAGTAAATGGGAAGGTTAGTACAAGAAACGCAGGTGTAAGTTTATAGACTGATAGTTTCACAGGTTGCAATGAAGAAACCAAAAATCTTACTGATTCTGCTTTAGGATTAGAGCAACACTCACTGAAGTTCTCTGAGTGAAGTTTATCTTGCTCCAAGAGAAATTAATCATCTCCAATTGAAAAAGCTCACCTCTTTTCCCACTGTTCCATATTTTTACTGTTACTCTGTATATTGAGCATTAAATCAGATTGTAAATAGCATTCATCCTCAATTTTATCGCGTCTGTATAAACTATAGTTTCAGATATTTTAAAACCAATGGGCCTGTGCGTAAGCAACATATTTTATAAATTCTTTTCTGGTTTGTGAAGCTCAAATGCGTGTAGCTTGTGGACAAATTTCAATCACAATTACTCTACAGGAGTTTAATAACACTAGATCTTATTTTAACGAATGCAGCTATCATGTAAATTAGCAAATAAAATAAATTCAGCATTGGTCCGTTTGGTGGAGATCAACCACTGTAGCTATCTCAGAAAGGAGGGGGAATATGATTTTGACTTCACTGCAGCAGAAGAGACAGATTTAAGAAAGGCAGAGGCACAGGTTTACCACGCAGGACCTTATGGACTGTTCTCTACACAGTGGTGTGTAGGATCACAGGGGAGATGAGAACGAAGTGAACATTTTTCCTTGTTTTCAGACCAACCCAGAAAGCAAAGGTCAGTTCTCAGAGCTTAGTACTCATGAGGATCTGAAGAAGGGGCAGGATTGCCATTGGAAAGGGCCGAAAGGCCTCTGAATTTTGAAGGACAGAGCAAGTAACTTATGAGAAAAGGTGAGAGAATGAGGTTGCACACGGGGCTTACACAAGGGTAGGATAGTGGCAGGGGGAGTTATGGGCTGGGGTGGATTATGACCATGTCATGGCCTCTCTGCCCACCTCCATCCCCTGTGCTCTTGGTGTTTAGGTTTATCCACCAAATTATCCTATGCAAAATTAGCAGATAGGATCTAATTTGTGCAAAATAATCTATTTCTGTTCTGTCCATGTCAGCAGGTTTGTCCTTTTGCTGTGAGTCTAAGCTCTGTGACAGCCTGGGACTGTATGGGTGCCTAAGATGTGAAAGGTTGTTATTCGGTGTTCAGGTTTTGTATGAAAATCTATTACTTGGCTCTCAAACATGAGTGAGAAAAATGGTACAGACATGGAAAGCTACAGAAGCTTTCATTTGATGCATAATGCTGATGAGCTTAAAAAGAGTACTTTTGTGTCTTTCCTAAATTCTTAAGAATTTAATGTGGAAGTACAATTATATAAATCATACTTTTAGTTAATTCCTTTTTCAGAAATCCATCATATGTCATCAGAACTCTACAGTCAGGGTTGATAAATAGAACCCAGTCCCTTGGTTAAGATATTTAATTCAAATTTCGAAAACTGGAATTTAGAGATTTTCACTGCAAAATAATAATAATCAGCACTGTATCATAATCAGCTGGGTTTGAGATGAAGTGAGACAGATGTGACTGAATCAAAATGCAGTCCTAACTTCATTCCTTCCAGAAAAATGGAGGAGACCTATGTAATGACTTGTGTGTAGACTTTTGTACTAAATAGAGGTGGTTTTAACTGTTAAAGATCAAATAAAGAGTATGCAAAATAGGTGACTTTATTTCCTTTATCTTGATTCTGGTCAAATTAAAATTTGCAGCTGAATTGATTTTTTTATGTATTCTTAGTTTTCAGACTAACAGCATGAATTTTATTTTCATAATTTTTTTTTTTTTTTTCTCAGTGTCTAGAGGTTTTTTGGATACAGCTCACTGGGTAAAGCAGATGGCTGCAACAGTCCTGCATGACTATGACATGATGTTTCTGAGTGTTACTCTCCATCAGAACTAAGTTGAAAACCTGACAGCAGAATATTGTGGCTTTTACTAAAGGTATGTCCATGCTGCAGTCAAACACAAGCCAGCTTGGATACTGAAAGCAGCGTAGCTCCTGTAGGGTGAAGCTCAAACCATATCGGAAGATACTCAAAGGCTAACTGAGGGATGGGATGAGCAAAAGTTTAGATAGCTTTACTTCAGCTGATTACAGACATTTTTATGGAGCAGTATATTCCTTGTATGTAAATATACACATACCCCTACGTGCATGTGCCCAATCCGCCAGTTATAATATCCTTTTTATTTTATTCTCTCTCCCTCTATGCAGTTATTTAATAGTAAGAGTCACATGATGCTCTGAAAGTCTAGATAGAGGACTATTTGTTTCGCAGTCCATCCCTGTCATGCGTGGCAGTGGTGGTACTCCCCAGCTGGGAATTGCAGTTTTCTGGGTTGCACTGGTGATAGCTATTTTAGGGTGGCTTAGGGGATAATTATGTTTTCCATGCTTGAAGGGAAACTGTCATTTTCCTCATATTAAAGCAAATTTACTGCTTCTTGCGCAGTTTATGATGGATTGCTGTTAGGTTTTTTTCAGTCCTCCATGTTTGCTCTTTCGCCCCTGTAGAACAGTAGGCTATTGAGGATTTTGTGGACTCCAACACTGTGTTTTCTATTACAGACAAGCACTTCACTCTCAGATAAGAGCAAATTTGTCTAGTACTATAATTTTTGTTCTTGGAAAATAATTTCTGAGCTTTCCCTGCTCCCTGTTAGGCTCCTGCACCGCTTCCTCATACAGGGGTCAGCTTGAGGTGCCGAAGTTGTGTCACCCACAGAGTAACGTATCTGATTTATGAGAGTATGGTTTATGTTGTATCCTAAGTAGATGTGCAATAGTCTGCTCTTAGTTAAAATTAATTTCCTTAGTATATTACCTAATTGTTGTTGTCACACAAGGATTCTTATTCTGAATGCTACGTTCTCGTGTTAAAAGATAGGGCTCCAAATGATTGACATGAATCAAAAAAGCAAAGCTGCTTTTGACACGGATGCTGTTAATCTCCTGTTTGTAGCTCCACAGACATTGAAATAGTTGAATGTAAAATGTTGTGCAATCATAAGTATTCTGTACACACCAGATATATCTTGGTATTTTAATCCCAGTATATGTGTAACTTCTTACTGGTTAAAATGAGAATTCACGGTATTCTGTTAATGATATATTGAAATGTGTTGCTACACTGGACTTTTGGTGTTCATTTATGGCTTTTCTTCCAAACAGCACTAGCCATAGTGCATTATATGCATGAAATTTGACGTACAACAGCTAATCCTGACACAGTACTCATTTTCTGCTCATTAGAAAGCATTTTTTTACCTTTAAATTTAGAAAATTATTTAAATGTGATTATTCCTCTCAGACGCTTCAATATTTGCACAGTCAGAATTTTTAAAGGGAAAAAACTGTGTTGACTGAGAAGTATATCACTTCAGTGCTTCTTTGTTATTGCAGTCCCATAAGCCATCTACCCTCTTGGTTGGTTGCTCTGCATCACGCTACAGAAACTAACTCTCCCTGACATTAGGCTGGATAGGTTTTACTCTGTGAAAAGTGAAGATTAGAAACTGACTCTATTTCACATGACCTAAAGAAAACAATTTTTACATAGCAATGAGTAAACGACTTCTATCACCTATCTAAGGCTATACTGCGAAGTCGTAGCAGGTAATAAATGTTTCCCCACGGTGAATTCAATGTGGATTCTGCAGCGATGTTATCTGGAGAAGGAAGTAAAATGCTGAAGGCAACAGCATGAAAATGCATGCAGCTATGGCATAATTCTGATTTGTTTTGGAAGAACTATTAATTTACTTGTTACAAAGCCAAGTAAGAGCAACCCTTTAAAACTGTTGAACCATGAAAGCCATTTCCTTAAGGGTTTTAAATTTGGGAACAGACTCATGAAATTTATAGCTTTGATGAGATATTCTTTGCCTGCAGTCAGAATGAGAGCCAGATCATTGGTTTCCCAGCATGACACCTATGTATTCTTGTGTGCACTAGATATCATTAGCCTCATAATAACACAGCTATCATCACATTAACGTCTGAAAGGTTCAGTTTTGATGCTTGCTTTAAGTGTCTCATTTATACCTACAGCATACTAAACAGCTGAATAAAAATCAAAGCTATACCATACCTATATTGTGCTATTGTTCTGCACTTTAACCAAAAATACAGTCATTTTATGCCTGATCAAATTTTTATCAATTTTTTTTCTTGCCAAGTCATGTTGTTTTGAAAGAGCTGCAATGATGAACTAATAGCATACCATGAATGCAGTAGCAGATAATGGTACAGTGAGACCATTTTTTTCTGGTTCATGCAGTAAGGACAATAATGAACATCGTATACATATTGATCTAACAATTGTGATTTTTAGTATATTATTGAAAGTTTATGTACTACGCCTGCCATCTTATGGTAGAAGAGGAGTATATTGGAACAAGCCAATAGCACTTCATTGCCTATATTCTTTCAAGTAAAGCCAGGCAGCCTGTAGCGTTCTAGCAAGGCACCAGCAATTGGAAGTTACACAAAGAAGGAATTACAGCTGAAAGCAATTAATGTCACTACTCTGCTACGTACTCCTGTTACTTTCTGTTGGAAAAATAAAGTTTATCCCTTTACAGCGTAAAGTTGCCACCAGGTTTTACAGTGAATATCTTCCCATTTGTACCAAATGAAGTTTGCAGAGAGAGATACTAGATGAAATGAGGTTTTATTCTGCCACGTGACTGAACAGGTGGATAGAGTTTGGGAGAAACATCCTCATTCTCATAATGGAGAGAAAAAGTTTGGAGAAGCAGCAGTACAGCAAGTCTAGTAACTCATAGCTTGTAGGCAAATTACTTATTACTGTGATCTGAGAAATTTTTCCCGGATCAGTGTCAGAGCTTTCTTTTCTATAGATGAGAGATGATACCTGTAGGAGTTCTGGCTAGGGATAGTCTGCAAGTTGGGGCTGCGACATAAATTGAGTCAAAACCAGCCAATTCCAGTGATCTAGAAACAAAACAAAAAAATACAGAGACAACTTCAGTCTTTAATCGTCAGTAAGTTGTGAAGGTTTCAAAGGCTATGTGAGACAATATTCAGCAAGTGCTTAAAACCCTTGTGGAAAAGAAACACTAATGAGCTGCTGAGATGGGATTTATAAAAGCTAGAACATAACAGTAGTGTTACCCACAAGAAAGACTCTGGGGTGTTTTTGTTTTAATTGTTGAAATACAATTGCTTAGTATTTATTTTAAGGATCGTTGTTGCAATCACCAATATCTGAATTTTTTTGACTAAACTCTGGACATTTTATTTTTAACATCTTGCTATGAAAGATGTGTTATGAAACAACATTTTTTTCTTAAATATTTCAATAATCATTTGAATTTTTTATATCTTTGTATCTTCAGACATCAACCTCTCTTTCAAATATTGAATCAGCTGCAGTATTATGAGATGTTTAGTCCCTGAAAAGAAATGCGATATTCATTCTTGATCACAAAAGTCAAGGCAAGTGCTTAGGTGGAAAATGCCTCTTTTGGCCCTTATTTGTTCCCTAAAAGTTTCCTGCCCCATTTGGAAACCAGGCATAGTGCAGATAATACATGACATTGCTAAACCCACCCTTTAACCTGCATTGTTCTTGTTATGGATGTGTCTTTAATTGCTAACCAGCTTGCTTATCTAAATCTTGGTATGTATTTTAGGAATTTTCTTTTGCTGTGAAGGTACATTGTTGATTCACATTTTTAGGATTTGGAGTTGAAACAAAACTGAGACTACCCTTTCTTCCTTGTGGATAAAACCTTTTTAGACCAGCCAGGAGAATTGTCACCTTTCAGAGATGTCAGTGTAATGGGACCCAGCAGGGTCCAGCTCCCATTCCCCAGAACTTTGTTTCTATTACAGATGCCAACAGCCTGGATACCCAGACTGAAGAAGAGGTATAGCTTGGATCATGTCTTTTAGCCATCCCTACATAGTCTTCTGTATTTTGGGGGCCTTTGTTAAGAGAGAAAGGAGTAGGAGACTGCATTGCTGAATGCTTCAGATATGTAGTAGGCCATGCTGGAGCCAAAATGGCAGACCTAGTCTCAGTGAGTGTCGTCCTTGGGTCCAAGCAGTTACACAATTTCAGCTTACCAGCCCAGGAGAAAGCTTGCAGACATTGCTCTGCTTGTCACTCGACACAGTAATTGATGCACACTCTTACTGCCTTTTTAAAAGCCATGCAGATGTGAAGAAAAGATTGTTAGAATGATCTTGTAATTTTCATAGTTTATCCCAACCCAGTTATTCATAATGGAGAGACTTTCAGAGACAGACCAGACCTATCAAGTAACTTTGGCACCACTTACATGCGGGCACTCTTGTCTTGCAAGTGGTTTCTGAGGCTGGTCTTCAGTCACTTTGCTGCTCGCAGCCCCAGGAACATCTCCCTGGGTGGCTGTGGGCAGTAACTCCTCTTGCTAAGGTTCTGCCGAGAGCAGCATACCGTGCTGTGACTAGCTGTCGTGTCTGCAGGTTTGTTCTCCCAAAACAGTGAGTATATGGGGACCAGAATTGCTGGTATGGGGCAGCTGTAATGCAGCCTGCTGATCAGTGTATTAGCTCAGTCCTTCAGCCAGAGTTTGATCAAGATTGGAGGATGAAAAAGAGTGAATTGGCTATACGGAGACGAGACTGAGATGGTGATGAAAGTTTGGGGTCATCAATTGAGAAGTTGGCAGAAGTCCTTTAGACTGAACAAGTAAATTTTTCCAGTAATACCTATAACTGACAACTGGATCTTTCGACATTTTCTGGTCATCTCATCATTCCATTCTCAATCTGGTCAAATTTTGCCATCCATACCTGGTTAGGAAGTTACAGCTTGTTTGATGTAGACATCAGGCCTGTTGTTATCTTTACACTTTTCCTTAAGGCTGGAATTCTGTGTAACGTTAATCCCCAAAACTGGTTGGAATCTCAAGTAAAGGTAGTGTCTCACTAAAGAAGGAAAAATACACAAAGCTTTCCTTTGTGGTGTACTTGTTTGTCTCTGGTATTTATTTAAATACAAATTTATGATCAACCACCCTGCTTCTGCCCTGTAGCTTGGAACTGTCCTTTTTTCAAAGATTTCCTCTTGCCTGGGCATGCTGCCACCGCTGAAGTCATGCAGGCTCACTTGATTTGGGTTCCCTTACCACATAAGGCAGCAGTTCCAGCTGTTTTCGGAGAGGACACCAAGGTTGAATTAATTTCCCACCTTCTTATTCTCAATGCTTGCTAACCTTCAGAGAGCAGCCGAGTTTTGCAGTAGGGCAAACCCCATCTTCATTAGGAGATGAGAGAAGGCTGAGTATTTAACCCTTGTAACAATGAAAATAACTGATTTGTTGGAAGGATTAATTACTAAATAATTTTTCCTGTGTAATCAATCACCTTGCATTCTAGTTTGAGCAGTTAGTCTTGGGTAGAAGTTTTTAGATTATTTTAAAATTAAATATTTATTACACATAAATAAAGTGCCTAGTTGCTGACGTACATGCAAGTTCATGGCCTATTCCCTTTACTGCATTATTGTAACTATTTACCATTATTGTGGGGGTTGTTATTAATTATAGTAAAACCTCGTCATCAGCCTGGAGCCCAAATTTTTAGGAACAGTAAAAATGAATGAGAATAAATCAGTCTCCATTCTATTCTGAGTTAAAACTTAAATGCACTTAGCGAGGGTTTGGCTCTAGCCTATGGGTTTTTTTCTGGTGGTACGGTTAGATTTCTTTGTTTGGTGGAAGTACCTTACAAAGCCTTAGAAATGTTCATAATTAGCACTAAAAGGTTTGTGCAAAGGAAATTGCATAAACCTGAGAGGATTGCACAAACCCTACAGGATTTTAATAAAACAGTGACAACAGTGACCATTTACCTTAGCAAAATGATCAATCTAAGAAGTGTAATTTTTAATTTTAGTATTTTATTTTTAGTATTTTAACTGTCAGCACAAGATTAAGTGGCATATCAAATTGTAATACCAGGGCTCACCATTAACCATGTCAATATTTGACATGCTATTTAAAATTTTGATGTCTAAGAATCTTAAAATGTAGCTAAAATGTGGAAGGGGAAAAAAAAAACAACAAAAACCTGCTACCTCCCCATCTTTTATTCTATGTTGAACAGACCTGTACAGTGTGAATGGTTCACCTTTGGAGTCGTCTAGGACTACAAAGGAAAACAAATATATCTCAGACATAATGTTTTAGAAGTGGAAAAATGCACTGATTTTCAAAACTTTATAGTTAATTTTGAAAAAGTAGACTCCTATTTCTACCACAGATGGTAAAAATGGAAGAATAATGGTTAACATGCATTAAGGTTCTACCTGTAGTATCGATAGGAAAATCAGATACACCATTAAGATACTGCACGTACATGTATTTCAGTGTATCTGTTACAGTCTAGACGTTCAGTTCAGTGGACAGAAAAGAATGGTGTTTTTCAAATCTTAAAGTACATACCATTCATAAAGTATGTGCAGTGAGAGAGGTATGCGTCTCTAACACCACTGCAGCTTTGGTATTCTTGAAATCTCGCAGGAACAAATCAGAAAGACGAAACATTCAAGCATACCAGTAGAAATACCACTGCACCTCATGATCACGGTCCCTAAAAATGGAACAGTCAATTTGCCATGTTTGCCCAAGTTGGCAGTGAAGAATTAGAGGAATGCAGCAATTAAGTAGCAGGTTTGGTATCAGTGCCTTTGAGCTTGTACCATTACATTTCAAAGATCTTGATTTTGGGGTAAAATGGTTTTCTTATCAGGAGCGTAGTGCCATCAGAAGTCAAATTAATATAGCATTTGTGAATTATATTTCACTTATGAATTGTATTTCAGTTGCTTTTAAGAGCACTGTTTTATCTATGGCATGAGGAAACAAACCTGGCCTTTATTTACCTCTCTTACAATGAATTCTAATTTTAGATCACAGCCGTGTCTAGTATATATCCCCTAATATCCGATATCCAAATCTTTTTGAATGTGATCAGCTGCTTTTCTAACTCTAGATATCAATTTATATATTTTATATATATGCACATATATAAAAATCTGCAGTATGTTTCTTTTAGTTACATAGATTTATAGGTTGTGCAGTCTCCATTCTTAGAAGATAAAGGCCTGAGCAATCTGGTCTGATCTCAAGCTGACCCTGCTTTGAGCAGGAGGCTCCTCTAGAGACATCCTGAGCTGCTTTCCCATCTGAATTATTCTATGGTTCTGTGGTAATTATTTCACATTTATATACTTAGCAGCTTGTATGTGCAAATAGAAAGGCTAATAAAACACTTTGCTTATGAACTCCAAGTGTGTCTGTTTTCCCTCTGGGAATGTGAGGGAAATGTCGCTTTCCAGTGCATGACCCTGAGCTTCACACTGCATCTAGTTTCCCAACTTTGAGTAGAATCCAGGCATTGCCCTGGGCTCTGGGGGTCCAGGTGAGCTCCTGAGGCTCAGACCCACACTGCCTTCTAACATAAGACTCATAGTGTAACTGTTCAGCCTCTAAAAATGAATAGCAGATTTTAGTACTCCCTTTCAGAGTGCATCAGCAATTTGGGCATATTAGTTTATTGTTTATCCCTTCAGAAATACATGATAATGGAAATAGAACTGAGATGTTGGCTTGGGAGGGTTTTTAAATTGTTTTCTTTTTTCCTCTCCTTAAATTTTGAACAACCCAAACATACACAGACTTAAGTGATGTTTGTGGAGCTCAAGCTGACACAATTAAATGTCACTAAGCTCTGGCAGTGACAAGGAGCTTCAGGAACTTTTCCTCATTCCTCTACGCACAAGTTCTGCTCTACTGACCACCAGTTCTGTATCTTGGGAAAGTGACTGACCACTAGACTTCATCACAAACCGCACAAGCTTAAACTTGCAAGATGACATGTACGTGGTATTTCTAAAAAATAGTGGCAGTCTCCTAGATATACCTTGGAAGGGTTTAATATTTTTGAGTTTATGACTAGTTTACAAGAGAACACTGGTAAAGGTGCATTTTTCTTGTATTCTTCTTTTGTTGTTTTACTTCCATCAAGGTAATTATTTTCATGTCTCTTTATTTGATGTCTCACCATAGATGAAGCATCTTATAAATACCAAGGGGAAAAAAAAGGATTATAGGTAGAAAATAATGTTTTAAATCAGTGTTTTAATCTGTTAGGTAGCATTGTCTGTAGCGTTTCCCTTGCCTACAGTTTCTCCAAAAGGATGGATGTATGGATGTAAGCTTTTGCTCTGTTAAGGATCTACCTGTCTCGCCCTGTTGACAGAAATGCTGTGCATATGCCCTGTAGAACCTGCTGGCTACAGAGCTATTCACGTGGCTGTCACTGTTCTGTGGTTCTGTAGAAGTTCCTGGTCAGTGTTTCATTACATCTATGTTAGCTAAATGCTTTGTTAGGAATATAGTCATCCCAAAGTATAATCCACAGTTTTACTGCTTGAGGGTACATCCCGCATAGTCTCCTTTTTAAAAGAGGTGTGTTTGTCTTTTGATGATCATTCATTACAGAGTTCATCCATGACGTGTATAACATCGTAATAAAGCCTGAGGGTTTAGTATTTATGAAAGAAAAGCAGTGTGGCATAAGGTGGTGACTCTCCAGCGAAGCAGTAACATCAGGAGCTCTGATTCAGCAGAGGCTTCTCAACATCTTTCCCTTGGGTCAGGTCAATTGAGAATAAAAGCATTGCGAATGTCACATATGGAGGGCTGTTGAAGATAGAAGTGACACTTATTTACAGGTCTTTGCTGGCTGGCTTATCTTTGAAGCACTATTGATTCCCTCATGAGGAGGAGGCTGTATATTCTTTCCCTTCTGCCAAAGCAAGGTGAGTTATGTGGGCACAGGTAATGGAAACAGTGAATTTGGGGAAAAAGAGATCTGTGGGCGAAGTAAAGTACAACAGACACTCTGATGTCAAGAATGGTGCTGTGATAAAACAGAGGGGAACAATCAAAGCCACCAAGAACTCATTTGAGTTAACCTATGCTTGTATGGCAAGCAGCAGAGCCATTCATATGACGGATTATTATACAAGCTGTCTTGTTTTGCCTTACAAATATTCTACACCCATGCCTCGTGAAAAAAAAGCTGATTTGCTATGACACTGTAAGTACATCATCATGGCAGAAGGGTTCTAAAGAGCTGTGGGTTGTATGTCTTCTCGCAGGCTTCACCTCTCAAACATCTGCTTTATCACAACATGCAGGGCAACAACACCATTAGGAAACCCAGGCATCCTGTCCCCCCCTCCCCTTCACCTGTCTTAGTATGAAAATATCATGTTGATGGGTAATCTTCCCTACCCTAACAAGCTGTTATGGTTTGAAGCACCCACAACAATTTGTTGTTGTTTAGACAATTATTCTATCACCCGATGACCCCTCCCCACCCGGGAAGGGGAATTGGGAAAAACCAAGAAAACCAGAGGGCTGAAATATAAACAGATTTAATAGAATAATACTATATCATTAACATTAATAATACTAAAGAGCCAATATTGATCCTGATGCCAATGTAAAATAAACAAGGATTATACTCAGCCGATTCTATCAGTAGGAAGCTGTGCACTCTCAGCAGTGGACAGCAAATGTCGGACACTGTGAGCGCTGCGGCTTTGGGAGGAAGGGAAGGCCTCGGGGGTCCGGTGCTGGGGCAAGAAGTTCTCAGGATCACAGTCATCACAGAAGAGAAAAAATTCCTCAGCAAACTTTAATTTATACTGAATGTGATGTTCATGGTATGAAATAATCCTGTTGGCCAGCTTGGGTCAAGTGCCCGGGTCTCGCTCCTCCTCATCCCTGCACCTGGCTAGCTTGAAAACACTGAGACCTTGAAACCCACACACCATAACTGGCTATAAAGTAAATATTTTCACAAATTCAGACACTAGAGTCTTCTAAAAGTGCAGTTTTCCCTGGCCTTAGAAGAGACCTTAACGAAAAGTAATTACTGAAAGGGAAATTAATGCTGTGTCACTCAAACCAGGACACCAGCGTAACCACTAAGACCTTCTCGCATGGTGCAGCTTTCAACCCTGGCGCATTAACCATGACTGAGACCACATGCTGGTTCCTGCAGCATGATGTTTATGCTACAGAGTGGCATGCTGCCATGGGTGGAGCTGGGGTAGGACATCCCTGAAGTCCCCTCAGCCCTCTGTGTCACCTCTCCCCACTCCAGGTGGGTCTGTTCCTGATGGAGCCCACTAGTTCCTCTGAACTGAAATACTGGCTTCATCATCACTTGGAAGGACACTGAGCTGACGCTTGTGAGCAATACTTTTCAGCTCCAGTTAACTTTTTAAGTAACATTGTTTAGATGAAGCCTATTGTCTGATTCAGCAGAGGCTGCATTCTTTTCCTAAGTACTTCACATATTCAAGGAAATCACTTATGTCTATAGACCTAGTCAAAAAGCCATATATAGTCACAAATTCTTTATTAGATGACACCTGTTTCTTTAGATCAGTACAGTGTTAGCGACACTGTTCTGCTTGTGCTTCTGAACCCAAATCTGCAAAGCCTTTTCTGAGTTGGACTCCTCTGAAGCGGAGACAAACTTTCCTTTCATTTCTGCTAAATTTGAAGGGGTTTGCAATGCTGACAAGTGTCTACACAGAATTAAGACAGAATAATGAATCGTTTCCTCTGATCCACAATAACATGTGTGTGCACATGGGCCTGCACACATAAAAACATGCACAGATATGTGTGTGTGTGACCATTTGCTTGATTTTTACTTGACTGTGTGCCACATGAAATACTGTTTTGTTGTTAAACTGTATTACAGAGTGATTTAATTTATAATAGGAACTGGAATTTTAATTTCCACCTTGAAAAACTTCTTAGTTTATTAATACAGTTGTCTTTATGGGGACATAGGTGCTTGGGGAAAAGTCTTAGTGTTCTGCTTTTGTAGAGGTGGTAAGGTAGTCTTCCAATAGTGAGAAAAACTAGTATAGTTCATGACATCCTATCCAATGAGTATTCCCATTAAAAATATTTTAGAATGTGGTCAAATTACATTTATGTCATAAACTGAAGTTGTACTATAATAGAACTCTAATCAAATTACAATTATTTCCATTTGGCATAAAAAGAAATTTCAAACGCTTACTGTTCATCAACTGAACTTTGCTAATTGAAGGAAATGGTTTGTTTGTCCTTTATAGGATATGCAAAGCACATTTGTATTGCCAAATCAACTTTTTCAAGATTGTTACAAGGTAGAGTGTAATGGCTGTTGAATGGCTGCAGAATGATTCTTCTGCATTTAAAGACTAGTGCTTTTATTTCTTTTCTTGCATAAAACCTTATTTGACCTGTTGATTCAACTTATATTTGTAGCAAAGCAAGTGAATAAGAAACCTGACAACAATTTATTTTTGTATGCTAATTATACACAGTAAGCAAAGAGGTGCATATGACTAAGGGCAGAATATACTGGCTTTCTGGCAAATTTACATATTTTTATTATGCCTGTCCATAGACACTCTGTAGAATAATAGGACCACTGTAATGAGAAATGACATCGAGTTGTTTGCTGCATATTACAAATGTCCAGCTTATTTATAAGATTCACAGTGCGAGAGACAAAAATGTGAGAACTTTGCTTGCTTAGGATTTTGGAGAAACAGTTTGTGTTTCTTAATGCGGTTCTGATTTTTTTACAGTTCTCATCTAAAAAAATTACTTAAAGTTTCTATTTTGACGTTAGACATTTCTTAATTGTGCCAGTCACTACACAAAAGAATTTTCTTTCCCATGTGAAAGAATTCAGCAGAGACTGATTTTAATAGCATCAAGTGTTATAACAAAGCATTTTGATTTCCATACTGCTACTATTTATCCCAGCAGGAAAGTTCTTATTTCTGAATTCCCCATGGAACTAGCTCTTGTACTCGCTAATTACTGTACCACTTCCCTGAAGCTTATCTTCACTAACGTTTAAGTTTCTGGTAGAGAGCTTGACTGTAAAGGAAAGCACAAATAAAGGACATTTTCCAGTAAAAACTGGTAAATTATAGTCCACATTCTCATAATGGCTGTTATCCTGTAAATATGTACACATGCACACAGACTGTAATTGCACCTGAAATAGAAATGACAGATTCTAGTGATGCCTTCTTACTTACTTACTGGTTGAATGTTTGTTTAATGGTGTAGCATGAAAAGCCCTATTAGTGGCATATACAAAGGATGTAGCCAGGTCTTGAAGGATGAAAATATATGCTTGTATTTGAATGCATGCCAGGGCAATCTGTTTTTATATCAATAACATGTAACAAATCCAAATGAGTTTCCCATATGCATAAAGTTAAGCTGTGACGATGATTAATGATTAATTTCTGAATGGTTTTACATCAGATAATGTGTTTAATATATAATATTAAATTACATTCATAATGAGATATTATATTAAATTATATAATATTTGGACTGTGATTGTGCCTTACAGCCCAAGTTCTTTTATACTGGATGCTACAAAAATCACAGAATGTTTGAATTTTTGATCCATGTAGTAAGTGTATCAGGAGATTATGTAAGGTAACAGGAGACCAGACATGTTAAAAAAATACTGTACATGCAGATGAAGGTTAGCAGCATGTCCTGGGTTCCGACTGGAGGCACTCTTTAAGTCAACATAGTCATGACAAGACATGACTGGTTTACTTCATAGTTTGAATGGCGACTATGGTAAGTAAAAGAAGACTTTGATTAAAAATGCAATTTTTTACAGAGAGGAAAATAGGCTACAGGTTGCTATTACAGCGAAAAGAAGTGTTTGATTCCATGTTGAAGGGACTGGTAAGTCGGTATATAAAATGAAAGGATTTAGTAAACTTGCTTTCATAATCTATCATCTAAGGACTGTCTTTTCAATACAGAAATACTGTATGCAAGTGCTGTGTAGTTACAACTGCTGGAGAATGCTATTGGCATTGCAAGGAACTACTCTGCACAGTCACATTGGCTAGTCATCTTTAACATGTAACCTTTATGTATTCATTTTGTCATATTTAGCAGATAATACAAAGTGTTACTTCACCAGGTCTCGGATTCGTCCCCAAAATGTTGTCTACGTTATCAGGTGTATTTTACACAGAAAGATAAATGTTGGGGGTTTACTTCCTATGAAATTTTTAAGTATTTAAACATAATCTATTCAGGCTTGTAATTTAAATGCATATGACTTAGATAATGTGAAAGACACCTTCCCAGGAATAGCCTTAATACATTCTCTTTTTAGATCTGATTTTTCATTCAGCCGGTTGATCCCTTTTTAATCACCAAAATAAAAATCCCCAAATTCTGAAAGTTGTTGAGTGTCGCAAAGTCCGGTGAACCCAGAGATATCATGTTGTAGTCAAGCAAAATGTTGCTGAGAATCAGCTGTCAACTTTATTTAACTGGCATAGAAGAGCTCCAGGGCTCATGGTCCTCAATTGCTAATTGCTGGCAGGAACAGAGGGGAATAGGTTTTACAGTACATTCACAGTAAAAGTTGGATAATAGCTGCTCCTACTTTTGGGTTGGTTAGGATGTTTCTCTTAGAAATTCGAGAATGAGAAATTGCTGCTGGGCTACACACTAGAATATGCTACTGGGCATACTTGATATTTCTCACAGTAACTTAATTTAGCCTCACAGACTTCGCTGATGACTTGGGGCCATAGGCAGCAGCCCCCTTTTCTCTGCTCCCTGTGCAACTCAAGTCCCGCATGGAGACCAGCTCTGGCCCAGGGTCTTTCTGAAGCATTTACTGATTCAGTTGCATCCTGTCCTGTTCCCGTATACGGCATTCGATCCCATACAAGGATTTGACGAGGAAAGTATGTCTCCTGGCATCATTACTTCAAGTAATTCTGATGAGTTTCTTCTTGGCGCTCATCAGGACTTCTTTTTGTGTTTTCCCCATTAATTGGGGATGGTCAGCTGCAACCCCTCTACCATTTTGTTTTGGTCACTAAGATGCTTTCCTCCCAGAAGGTAAAATTATGTGTTCCCTGTAATTTTACAGGGTCTCAGCACTCAGGTTTGCCTGAAATGTTGTTTACCTTATAAAAGTAGATTTTCTCATTTGGATTATTCTATTTCCTGAGAGTTTCTGCTATATTGTAAATGGACATTAAAAGTAGAAAATTAGGGAATTTCTGTGGGCAGGTTAGATTTGAGTGCTAGTTGATACCAGCTTTCAGGAGGTGACACCTGGATTCTTTGAAAATGGCATGATGAAGCATGCCAGACCTGTACGCTGGGGAAGGGTGCTTTTGATGGAGAGGTTTCTTCAGCTGTTGTAGCATCAGAGCTCTAACTGTATTTTCTCAAAGGTCAGAAAGACCGGTTGATCTGCCTTTAATGACTGATAATAGGAGAAACTGATGAGCTTTGTATCTGGAATACTACCACATTAAATAACAGTATATCATGTTTGAATGATTATGAGAATTGTCCTGGTAAATAAAAAAAATATTTTCTGTTTATTGTTTAATCTTGGCAATAAATTATTCCTTACTGAAAAATAAATAGAATTTTACTACTTAATTCCTCCTATCACTAGAACATTGCCTTCACCTTTTTGCATGTTTCACTGATCTTTATATGACACACAATATTAATGAGTTTGAGGGTTATTTTGAAGGAGAGCTTTTGTACGTACTGCCTATCTTTTGTTTAACAGGTAAGCATTTTCTGCTTTGAAGGCTGGACTTACTGTACCTTGTTCTTTCAGCTCTTTCACTACTAATGTGATCAAAAAGACGGTTAATGTGCAATTTCAGGAACAACTATAGAAATCTTTTTCAAGTAGGATTCGTTCTTGGGCTCTGGTCATCTTGTGTACGAAGTGCTGAATTGTGAAGTTATTTTTTGATGTCTGTTGAGCATGGACATCTTTCAGTGTAGTCACATTAAATCTTTCCTCTGCTTCTGACATTGCACTGACCCATGGCAATTTTTTTTCATCCAGCCTTTGTAATTTTGAAAGGGTTTGCCTGGTGCTGTTTAAACTTGCTTATATCTTGGTTGTTGCAGTGTTTCAGACTGGCTTTGAAGAACTGATGCTTACGTATCAAATAGATAAATGCTTTAATAAATGCGTAAATAGGCTGTGCTTTCACCCTCAGTTATTTCCAGGACTCCCCAGAGTTCCTGGTTCTGGTCTTAATTTGCTTTATTCTTAGGAGCCCTCATTGGGTAACATCTAATTCACGATACAAAACACTGTACCATGTGCTGATAGTTATATAGAGGTATGGATTGGTTCCTTTTCTTCCCTCAGGGAATAAGTTGTAAGACATTCACTCACAGATATTTTGAGGCACACTGTTAACACAATTTGTTTCACTTGGCATCTTTTTTTATCCAGCTCCTGGGTATGATTGTAGGTACAGATAAATTAAATTCCTCCCCTCATATATACAACAAATTGTTCTATTATTCCACAGACTGTCACCCCAGGCACTGTGGGTGTTTAAGCATGTGGCTCATCTTACTTACATGAATTTAACATATTGGGTTTCGTTTGATAATTGCACCTCCAAAGTGGCTCCTGGCGTCTGAGGACATGAGTAGGACCCAGAGGAAATGTATTTGGGTGAGGTTTGGTGTGCTTTACCATTTACAGGCTCCAATGCCTGGGGGGATTTAAATGCTGAGGTTAAATAGGCAGCTAGTTAACTTAATTGCATTTAAAAAAATTATATTAGTTTTTACAGGACATTGATTTTGCACATCATCTGAATCATCTGAGGAGTCCAATTTAACCGATCATTTGCGCAGCCTTCCTAGGCTGAAGTCTTTTGAGACAACATACCTAGAAGTAAGGAGAGCTGTGTTTCCAAACAGCGGTGGCACCAAGGGGTGAGGGATTACTGTGAGTGGCCCTGCCAAGAGCGTTTCAACAGCATGAAAACGGCTGATAAATGCTGCGGAAAAAAAACCTGAAGTCCCCAGTTCACAGAAGCCTGCTTGTCCAGATAGGCTTGAACAGCTGCCAGTGGGTGAATCAGATGTCACTTGGGTTTGCACTAGAGGAGACAATCTGTTCCAGCAGAGCCCAAGCCTGAAAAGAAGGAATGAATCAATGGGAAGAGACTCCATACACAAAGTCCTTTTCATGTTCCCAGGAAAACCAGTTTTATGCCAAATTACTCTGGGATCAGGCTTGTGCCATTTACCTTATTGGAAAGCAATAGCTCCCCTTTATCAGTCAGTACAGTACTCATTTTCATTCCCATCTTTGCATTGAAGAAAGGGATATGGTTTCTTTGAGAATAGCATTGAGCTGAGTTTCATTCTGTGAGGCCGTGCAACTGTTGATAAATAATTCTATTTGCCGACATTTAAATCACTGTTGTTTTCATGATAAGGAGAATTTAGATTTTCTTTTGAATTAGCTGAAATTCTATGGGTTGCAGCTTCCATTCCGCCCCTGGGGCACTGTCTGCCCCACTTAAAAAAACGCCAAATTAAATGACAGCAAAATAAATTAATCTTAATTTTGTGATTTCAAGCTTTATGCCTCCCCCAGAAATGCAGATGTGCACGTGCACACACACACGTGCACATGCACTGTCACTCTGAACGGTGGGTTTGGTCATTTGAAGGGCTGCAAATGGCTTGAATTATTTAAAATGTCCACTGAGGGACCCAGTGAGTTTTTACATTCAGCAGTGGATCTTAACTGCGTTCCAGCCTTGACCCTAATAGTCCATCTTTTCTGTTTAGGTTTGTTTTAGATGGTTTTCAGGACTCTTAACTATATTCATTAATTTTCTCCAAAACTGACCTTTAAATAATGACCACTTTCTCTCAAGCTCTTTGAAAAAAATTTATGTTAGATGCAGACAGAAAAGGACTTTGAATGATCTTTCTTGCCAGTCAGTGAAAAGACATTCCCAGGTTTAAGTTTCTGAGGGGATAGATTATTGCCGAGTGATAAATTCGTACTTGATATTAACCAAGTAGTGTTTGTACAGAAGCAGCCAGGACGGCAGCTAGTGGCTCCTGAGGAGACGTGACACAGCTAGAATTTATTGGCTCATTGCAGTGCTCTTATCCATTCCCATTGCCCATCTTTCTAAGTAAATTTGTTGCTTCGGGTAGCCTATTTACTAATCAGGAAAATTGCTATCGGCAGAAATGAATGGGATGTAGAAGAAAGTTTAATGTAGAGTTAGAATGAATCCTTTTAGATCTTTTGCAAAATACTTTTTTCTCTCTCACAGTGTGATCGCTTTTGTGGTATCTTCATGTACTGCCAGTCTTAATAATTGTACCTCTTTCCATGCAGCACTTCTCAAATGTGTCACAAGTGTGCCCTGTGCTACCTGTTCCATGCATATTTTGTGTCTGTTGCTGATTTAAGCCATAAATATTTCAAAAGCTGTAAGTTAAAAAAAAAAATCAATTATGACATATATACAACGTTCATAATATATAAAGACAGTGGTCTGAAATGGCCATTTGAAAGTTCTGGAAAATTAATCACTATAATATTTATTACAGAACTGTCTCCTTTATCAACATAATTATTATTGTTATTGATATTACTATAGGCATCCTATTATTGTAGCCTTGTGCTTATTAGGCAGGAGCCTGTTTCATACGTGAAAACAAAGTTTCTACAGGTTTTTTTGCCAAGCGTGTGAAATACTGAGATGTATTCGGACTTAGCTGCATAGAGCTGTTCCCATGTCCTCCTGCTCATTTTTTTTATCCACCAGCTGTACTTTTTCCTTTGGACAGGGACAGAAGAGCCCTTTGGTGGCATTGAACCGTGACTACCTTCTGCTGCCCTGGACATGAAGGGTGGGACTTTGGCACCAGATAGCTGAGCACAGCGACCACACCGCTCTCTAGCCTGCAGGCACAAATGCGTAAAGCAATAGAAAGCATATGCTCCTTATGGCCTCCAGCCCTGAAGTGTCTGAAACACATGGGTGACGTACAGGAGATGGTGTCAAAACAGAGCCAGAGCAGTAATTGCACACTCTTTCTGGTTGCAGGCCTTTGGTGTCATGCTCGTGACTCCAAAAGCTGCCATGAATAATTGAATCTCACTTAGAGTTGTGTTTTCCCTCTGCCATTCTCTTTTAGGTGACTGTGAGTTTGGAACCTCTGGCGAAAGGGATATTGTGGGCATGTTAAAAATGTGTATTCCTTTATTCCTTCAGCTTTTTGTTTGTTTGGTTTTGCTTTGTTTTGTTTTCATTTAAATTTTGTTAAAAGTAAGCTGCCAGGGACTATATTGGAGTTCGGAATTGAATAGACATGGATTTTATGCCTCCAAATAGGCTTCATAGTTCTGATGTCATTTCACAGTGCAGATACTGAGAGATGCCCATTGCACAGGCATAAAGGGTGATCCTGCCTCCACCCTCTCCATGGGTTCTGTGTGCTCTGTCTTTTACCACCTCGGTGCCTGATGCACTTAACGATACAGAGCTCTACCACCTACAGCTCTGCTTAGCTGGGTAAGTGTCCTAGTTATGATAACAACAGCAATGTGGATTTTACTGTTCTGTTGGGGGGGGAATCAGCCTGATCGCCAGCTCTACAAGTTTCATCTGGATTTCCTCCAGCGTGCTCTTCATTGCTAGTAGTGAAGACTGTGCAGCTCCAGTTTTGCCCTGTCCTGTTGCCTGCGGGTTATACCTGACAGACATTCGTGTAAAGCTAATGGGGATGTCCCCAGAACTGTCGGAGACAGTTTAAGTCTCAGGGGTACCAGGAAAGCATCTGAGTTTGACACTTACAGAAAATGAACAACTTATTTAGACTTGGTAACTAGAAATATTTATGATTGTAATCAAAGAATTACTGTAGATGTGAAGCCTCACAGTTTTTGTAGGTCAGTTTCTGAAGTTTACATAGGAAGAAGTACCCAATAAGGGAATTCTGATCCCCAGAAAGGTAAGTGCTGACATTTTTGTGACTTTTCATGCATGTCAATGCATTCAGCTGTTATCAGAGCTGACCAAACATGATTTTCTTTTCATAAAATGGTGAGATTGTGTAATTTGTTGTACTTTCTCAATTAGTTGTAATGAGAGACATTTGACTGTATTATTGGAAAACTAATATAATTATCGGACGCTGTATTGGAAAATTCATAATGATTTGAAGCTACTGGCAACATTTAATGAGATTTCCTGGTTTGCTTTCATTCATTCAAGTATGTCCTTTAGCAGTCAGATTGGTAAATGCTGAGATATTTTGGCATGAAGGAGTTTCTTAAATGCAAAATTTTTGTATAGTGGGGGCTGTTCATATCCCAAACCTTATCTGCACCTGGTTATAATGAAGAATATTTATTGGCTTCTTTTTGTCATTTTTTTCCAAGGTAAAATTTCTGTCATAAATTCTAAGAAAAGTAGATTTTTTCTTATATCAGATTGCTACTTCATCTGCAAATGCATTATGAAAGAAAAAAATTAAGACTCTATTGGAGGGTTCAAATACTCAGATTGTTTTTCTTGAGTAGAAAAAGGGGCAAAATTAAACAAAACAAGACCCAACAATACTTGTATGCACTCTTCTTTTTAGATTCTAAATAGAGCTTTTGACTATACAACGTTATATGACAGAGTTCAAGACTTCATTTAAATATAATGGTAACCCAACAAAAATATATTTATCCTTCTCTATTAGAAAAATGACTTGTGAAGAATAAAAGTTGTCTGTAGTTTTAAGTAAGCTGTATCTTTTAGTGTAACTTTGAAGTAATTGTTTTTATGTTGTATAATATGACCCAAATATTGTATTTTTGTCAGCATGTCTAATAGGTTGCTCAATACCCTTGTTCTATACAGGTCATTGAGCCCATTCATGTTCAATGATATACAGTATAAATGTTCATGGGTAGTTTGATACATCTTTAATAGAAGGTGAAGGAAATGGCACAAGTTTATTTTTTGACCTTCTAGAAGTGTGTTTCCAGCCGAAGTGAATTGCACTTCTAGCCTCATCAAAGGAAAGAGAAATCCTGGAGCAGAAAATGCTTAATTACTGCAGATAAACCTCTGAGAGCTGGCCAGTCATTTCCTGTGATTACCATTATAAAGCAAATTAAAGGAACATTTGTTTTAGATAAATTATTGTAGAAAGTGAAAGGTCATCACATGCATTTTCCTCTCACTTCTGAGTTCTTGGATTAGTTTATGCTGCTTTGATGACCTCTTCTCTGCCCTCAGTTCAAAATGGTCCGAATAAGTAGTTCTGCTCAGGGCCCTTAGTTTGAGAGTACATGAAATAGCTCTGAATACTTGATCATAAGAAATAGATAATAAAAATTGATGTCAGCAGATGCTAAAAAAATTAAAAGTGGACAATTTGCTTCTTAGTAATAATTTAATACATGAAATCATGATGAGAATTAATATGAAGATGAAAAGTCAGTTCAGTCAATAAAATGCATATTATATTGAACAGAAAAATATGAAAAGAGCCCTGAAAGCCTAGTCCAAGATGACCGTTAACTTTATTAATGCAGAATGAAAATGATTTGTGGTCATTCTGGCCCATTTTATAATACCAAGTTGCACAAAACCAAATTCATGAGACCCAGGACAGGCAATCCAGGCATGATCCCAGACGAGTTGGTGGAGTCCAGCATAGAGCTGGCAGAAGCTAGTGGTGGTCATCTGGAGGACTTGTACTCTCTGTCTTGTCCATGAACTGATGAGTGAAAGAATTGGTTGGAGCATCTGGGTGGAGTGTGACTGAATTGAACAAACTGGGATAAATGTCCAGCTCTCGATAGCGGTACAGGGAGATGAGTCTGACCTTGTGCAATGAAAGGAAAGAGGGGTAGGTGCTCCTTCAGTGTGCCTCTTCTCTGGCAGATCACCGGGCTGTGTCTTCTTGCTCTGAAAATTGCTGGCAGAGGAGTATTAATAAGACATTTGTAGTGTTTTGTATCAAAGTGTGCACAGCATAAAGGAGTTTTAAAACTTTAGTAGAGGTACAGTGTCACATATGTTGAAAGACCACATGGAGTGCTCATGTGGTGGAGTCTGGTAGAATAATATGATGGGAATAAGCACAAAACATAAGTCTATATTTAAGTGTCTTTTAACATGGTGTCTCTGAGTATAAGATCCTGTGAAAGAGAAGTTTCTTTCTCACTTGATGCCCAGTGTTCCTGCCTAACACACAGCGGGTTGACGGATGGCAGACAACAGTAATGCTTATAACTTGCACATGGGGAGGTAGGAAAAGGTACAGGCTGCAGCAGCATATCACAAATTAATAGCTGAAAAAGACTGTGAAATGAGTTAACAGTGCAACTCGGTATATAGATGTTGACAGGCCTGAGATTTGGATTTTCTTCTTTCAGCTGAGGCAGTCTGTATTGCATGTTCCTTCTAGAAAAACAACGATCTAGAAAAAGAAGATTAAATAATTTTTCTTTGCAGGCAACAAACCAGAGTAAAAATGTCCACAAAATGTAATAGCTTTGCCTTAATCTGTAACAAACCTGTGCAGCGCAAGGACGGCAGCCTGTGTTCTTTGCAGAAGCAGGACCTCTTTTTTCAGCTTGAATTTGAAAGTCTGCTGGTAGGTTCAAAGCACTCGCCTCCACTACTACTCTCTATGACCGTGACCCCAGTTTTCTTACTGTATTTAGAACCCCTATGGGAATGGCACGCTCCCACCACACTTAGCTTGTGGGCTTAGTTTCATTAGTTATGCTGAAAAAAATGGGCTAATGACAGTGTTGTGTTTCTCTCCCAGCTTCCACTCCAAAGAGCCTTCAGGAAATGGAAGTGAGACTGTCGTTATTTAAGGGACCAATTTACAACTGGGTGGCATTTGGTAACACTTGCAACATTGTAACGTTTGTAAGAAGTGCTGTTCCATTGAGGAAGATGGCTAATGGGCAGTTCTGTGGCGTTGCTGGTCAGAACATCCGCAATCAGTTTTCTTTTTATAGAGGAAGGAGGGTTATGAACAAGGAAGCGTATGCATTAGGAGGAAGAGAACCTCAGAAGCTGAGCTAAAATGCAAAACAGCACTTAAGAGACAGAATGAAAACATTTAGAAGAGGGTTTGTCTAATTAAAATTTCACTGAGGTTCAGAGACTAAATACAGTGCGAAGTTTGTTCTCACCTTATCTTTGTCATGTTTGTGCTTGGACGCGTGCTCTGCAGTTCCCAGCAGATTACGCAGTTTATTTCCAACCTAATTGCAAGGGAGTAGCACTTCTTTAACTAGTTCTTTTCATTTTTATCCCGGGCATACTTTATTAATTATGCCAGAGTACATTGCAGGCATTATAAATCTTACTGCGCACATCCCAGTGTCCTCTAAATTGATCTTATGGGCATTTATGTTGGACTTTTTGCCAGCTCATTGGTCCAGTTTCAATCTTCAGGGCGTTTTTTAATCTAGTCTCAGTTTCTCCAATGAATTTATTGTTAATTGTATAAAAATGATTTAAAAGTCCACTTATCATTGTGCTGTTGTGTTTAACAGACATATTTAACTGTTTGAGGGTAAAGAGATGACAAATTAATAACATTTCAATAGCAAGTGACACTTTGAAAAGTTTCAGAACGGAGAGTAAAGGGCTCTTTTTCGTCGCTAGAAGTAAGACCAGGATTTTGCCTGAGATGAGATGATGCAGTGATGCCAAGGCCTTTACTGTAAGAGTATGTAAGAGAAGTGACTAAGTGCTTTGATACACAATTTCGGAGAGGGAACAGATTACCAAAGAATGCTACAAGAGCAGTACCAAAACCGTGGTGAGAGATGGAGAGCTGCACGTAGTGCTCTGCCGCCAGACAGCAGGCAGCTTGAGCAGGAGAGGAGAATTCAGAGCTGAGGCTAGACGGACCCATCAGAAGAGCTGTAAATGAAACATAAAAAGCGTGCAGATTAGTTTTAGGAAAGAAGGCTTTCTGGCTCTGGTTTTACAGTTGGTGTAAGATCATCTGGATCTTGGCTGACACTGTGAGCACGGCTGTGGCTGTATCTTACCTTTCCCGCCTTTGCACTGGCCCTAGCAGGCGTGGGTGCTGGCTCTGAGCACACCAGATGAACAGCTTTCTGGGCTCCAAGGTTCACAGGCCCACTCTCATCTGACGTGTGTGTGGTGGGGGAACCATGGGACTGGTGTTAATTCTTTTGTTTTGGCTTTACCAGACTGGTTACTGATTTGCATCAAGAGACCTTTTCTTGGCCTTGGGGATTTTACACGTATGGAACTGCGTGATCATTAAATAGATGCCAGAAATATTTTCTCTCCCTCATTCCCTTGCTTTTATTCTTATTTTCTTTCATGAAGTAGTTTTGGTAGGCCACATGCTGAGTCTCTCACTCATTGCAGCATTTAGAGAACACTCTGGCAGATAGACTTGGCTTATGAATTCATTTTCATAATGTTCCAACATCCACATCATGGCTGTTTGCCTGACAAGTGGGAGATTTAAAAAATAATAATAAAAAATAAGCACATCATAGCCCAGCAGGAACGATTTTTGCAAAGTTACATCTTAATGCAAGAACGACATAGTAGGAAGCTTTTTAGGCCAGTCTAATTGAGCTCTAGAGTTGCTTTGTTTTTTTTTTTTCTTCATGTATGTTTTTTAACGTCTGCTATGGTTTGATGAACACGCCATTTGTGCTGTTTCAGAGACATCACAAAGAACTAGCAGATGCAGAAGGAGCACAATGGTGTCAAACTGGAGCAACAGGAATTTGTGTATGTGTGTTTTGTTTGAGCGCAACGAGCCTCCAGGAAGAGGCAGACATTCAAAGAAATCACTGTGTAAGACCAGTTTTGTGTATACATTTTAAAAAAGCTTGCTGCTGCTATGTGGGAGAGAGATGAGCGATCGTATTAAAAGGACTTGAAGTGACCAGGCTGAAGAGATGTTGCAAGTTTACATGGTGCCCAGGAGAAAAAGAAACCATTATCACCACAGGCAGTCTCCTCATTTTTCCATTAGGGAATAAAGCCATATAGAATGGGGCTAATGAAATTTTTTTTCAGTGTTTAAGGAGATTTGCAAAGGATTTTACTGATTTATAGGCTCTTTCTCTTACTCAGCAAGTCATCAGAGACTTCCCCTCAACCCTGCAAAACATGGGACCCTACCAGCAAAAGCTGTGCTGCCGGCTATTCCTGCCACAGCCCGAGCGCTGCTGAGCAGCGTGGTTCTACAAACCAGTGGACCAATTTCTCATTTTTCAGAAAACTGACTGGAAGCTGATGGGAGCTACAGAAAACCTGTCTCCTCTTCAGTGCTGCTGGCAGGATAAGCAGCCCAGGAATGTGTTTGCCAGGGAGCTCATCATGCTGTCAGAAGGCGTTAGAAGGGTCTAGGCAGCTTCAGAGGCCAGTCTGCAGGACAGTGTGTGCACACACAGTCATCCGTTCTTTCTTGATGTGCTCACAGTTTAAAAGGCACATTTTAGATGGAGTTGCTTGCAGAGTATCTTCTTGTTTTGCTAACATCGCTTCCTCTTGAATGTAGGATGTGCGAAACATACACTGTGGACTCTGAATATGTAGGTGTAAATTATTCATTGTGTTGCTCAGATCAAACAATGTAGTGTGTCATGTAACATCAGAAGGTGTCAAATTTTTTTTTGAAAGTGTTTTCTCTGTGTTTATAGAATGCCTTGCACAAGCGGCCGTAACTAATGAGTTATCACCTCTACTTTAACAGCCTCTACTGGTGCTACTTTGATGAAAATAGTGAATAATACATTTCAAGAGACGATGGTTTTACATTTTTGCTGAAATAAGTATGTTCAGATTTGTTTTAATTGAGATTGAGGGTGTATTAGATACAAGACTCTATTATCAGGAAAAATCCCATTCTTCAGAGTATAGATAAAGTATGAAAAAATTCACAGACGTGTTGACAGAATAAAAAATATAGTGTATTTATGAAAAATGTTGGAGATATAAGGGCCTGTAGATTGTCTTTATTATAGATACTGCAATTTTTACTTATGTTTTGTTAAATCAATCATTTAAAATATTTAGAAGTGTTTTAATTTCCTCATTACTCACTCTCTAAAATATCTGAAATTAAATAAAAAAATGGTCAAGACAGTTTTCTCTTAGCTGGTTCCAGCAACCAGGCCTGTTCAGTCTGAGATTTGAAAGGCTTTCCGCCCATCTGTTTTCTTTTTCAGTCTTTGGCATTTTACCCACTGAGATTAAGTGATCGAAGAGGTAACATCTGTACTTTTTCCAAACCTGGATTACAGTCTATGGGAAATAAACATAGGAAATTTGGTGGAATTAAAGTTTTATAAAAGGTCTGTAACAGAGGAAACTCTTAAAGTGTGTGCGCGCTGTAAATACAGGGAAATCATCACTTGTGCTCTGGGTTTCACATGGGCATACAGTGAAAAGCTCCACAGAAAAAAGAAAGAGTGTTCTTGTTTATTCAAGATTATGCATTTTTCTAACAAAGAGCTGTTTCAGCTAACCTATAATAGTGGTTTTCTCCTTTGTGAACTAAAAACAAAAAAAAAGAAATTATAGACAATAAGGGAAATTCCTATTTATAATGTAATAATTTAAAGGAGTGCCACTGCTTTTCCTTTTGTAGCAACAAAGATGCTACTCTTAAATGGCTTACTCTTAACACAGAGCTTTTATGCATACAGGGCTTCATTTATAACACTCCAGGTCCTTCTAAAATTAGTGACTCAGAAATAAGGCATGTAGTCTTCCTTTGAAACAGACTCCTATTGCATGAATATTTCATGAAGCTTTCTAGACAGATGGAAGTAGAAAACAAAAACTTGCCTTGGCTACACAAAATGTAGCTCAGAATGTGAACTGGGCTATTTTCTACCAATCTGACAAAGAAGGTCCTGTCCACGTTTGCTGGAAAAAAAAAGACCAAACATGGAGCATACTCCTCCAGTGACCGCAGGAAAACTACTAATACTTGATATTAGGAATTATTGCTAGGAACAAGTTGCAAAAAACTGAGCAGTTGCTACTATGGGCTTCATTGTTTGATTCTGTTGCACAATAGATTTAAATGTTGAAATAGTTCTCTCAGTGTCTTGGAAGATCTGGAAATTTTCTGTTTAAGATTAATTAAGCACATAAAAGTCTGCTTTGTGCCCACCTCCATCCAACTGGGAAACATCTGGCTTTGAGCTATCAGAGATCATAACTGTGCTAATAGAGAGAAGATTCTGAGAGTGGTGAGAATTATTTAACATTTGTCTTTTCGAAGGATGTAAATTGTCTGTTCTTAATGATGTTTCAGCTTCAAAAATTTGAAAAAAAAAAAAAGTTTAAATAGATAAGAGGCAAGAAATTTCAGTACACACACAGAAGGGTATTCTTTGAAATTCTTCAGCTACCAAGGACAAATTTTGCCATTAAACCATGAGCAAAAAAACCTTTTACAGCTAAAGACTCGAAAGCTTCTAAATACTGCAAACTGCTGAGGCCATCTCAGAGCAATAACAAAGATTTTGTATCATATAAGTCCAAACTAGGACATAGTGAAATTGATCTCAGGAAGTCTGCAGACTCTTGAAGGTTTCAGAAATAATTTTCTACGAACATTTTACCTGTGGTCTTTATAGACATTTTTTATCCATGCTTCAGCACAGTTACTCTGTTATGATTCATCTTCGGACTAATATGAACTTATCTCTTGGTGCAAATGTTCTTTATGTAAATTATAGAATGGAGAACAAAGAAGTTTTATATCCTTTTATTGCTTAATGCTTCATAATATGGAACAAAGATTTTATATTACGATTTGGAGATGCTGATATAAGGAAAAGGATAAGAAGACAAATAAATGCATCTTTAACACTATGATAATTTACAAAAGGACAAAGGATATCAATATTTGTTCCATTGACTTTTGTTAGCTAACAAGTTTTTGTGAAATTATTTAAAGTTTCCTGTCAAATATATGCCCATCCTCTTTTCTCCTACGTTGATAATGCATATTCTGTGCAAGGAAAATGTCATTTTTCTTCCATAACCTCTATAGCGTTTGGAGTTAAAATAATTCTTCAGGTAAAAATTCATTAATTTGTCATCATTTCAAAATATTCTGTAATCTGTCATAATTCCAAATGCTTCTGCAGACATTTTCTGAACTTGTTATAGAATAAGATGTGGGATATTTGTGGATTAACATGCCGTTTATCCAAGATGGCTTGAGTAATATGTTTTCACATGCTCCCACTACTTACTGCAAGAGTTGTACCAAAAATGGAAATATTGATATATATCTTTATAACTGTTAAAAAATTAATAACTGGATGAAGAGAGGTTACATTTGCAAACCTATCTGAAATAGTTTTGTCTGTTTCAATGGTAAAATATAATGATAATTGTCTGGTATGATTAAAATATGATGTACTTACAGGTTTGCAAATCCACTCTTACAACACTATTTAAGTACTTATGCACAGTTATTGCTAGTAGTACTAGTCACTCAGTAGCGTACATGATTTAAACAAAAGATATTTGTGGCTGATTTTCCATGTTTGCTGCTAAGACTGAGAGAAGAGCTCATACATTTTATTGTATGGAAATGATTCACTGGTACGCCTGATGTTGGAACTATGCCTGAAGTCATTACAGCTAGCCATGAGATAAAGGACATGGGTATCATTTTTCAGCAAAAAATTCAAATGTTTCTATGTAGAGACCCAAAGCCTGCTTACATTTTAGAATGTGGAAATCTGGGTGATGTGGGGTGAAACATCCTCTCGGGAAGGGCAATTACTGGTCACAACATGGTCAGAACTTCTAATCAGAAGTTATAATCTAAAATTTAGAATAAAATTTGAATCTGCCTATAAACAAGCCCCGTCCCAAAATAAGAAAAAGCTCTTTATGTTAGAATCTCCAGTTTTGAAGCAGGAGAGGTGATCTGAAGTGGAGGACTGGAAAAGGGTGTGGGAAGTCTGACAGGAATGCTGAAAACAGAAGAAATGATACAAGGGAAAAAATGGTTACCTTCTTCTGCTTGTTTCTGTTGTTGAATGCATTGATTCTTGGGTTCAGTCTCCTCAGCAATGTTCAAACTGCTGATTATTTCTGCAATTTTTTTTTCTTTCTGCTTCGTCTTTTACTGTTTCCAAAATAGCTGGTGCTGTGGAGTCAATAGCTGATAGGATTTAGCTGAATGTTGTTGCACTGTGTTGAAACCATTTGTTTGCTTCTTGTACCATGTAGTCTAGCACTAATGGGCAGGTATTTCAAAATGGAGTGTCTTCACTAAATGAATGGAACTGGCATTCAGTCAGTCCCAGAGAGTTTGTTTCCTAATCCCGACTTTATAGTGTCTTCTCAGGTTCAACGGTGGGATCGAGAATGGAACTGAGGAAAGGACTCAGTGGTATCGTTTAATACAAACAAAAGGGTGACTAAAAGTGGTATGAGACAGGACTGCCATTTTAACAGGATGGTGTTTTCTATTATGTTGCAGCTTAGTACACTGAGAGAAATTAATCTTGATGTACGCCAGTATTTGTGTGCCTCAAGAGTGGCCTCAGAAAGTAACTCAATAAAATGCGCAATACACGGGGAGTGTATAGAGGGCAACACAGAAGATGCATAAGCAAGCATCTAATAAGGTCATTAAAGGATGATAGTATTGTGTGCTTTATTTTTATATTTCTGACCATATGTATATCAGTTTTGAATTAACACATTTACACTCACAATTTTTTTATTATTCCTCCTGAACAGCCAGTTACAATGTCTCTGTTTATTGGTCATACTCTGTTGTAGATGTATTGTTTGCAAGATGGTTGCTCAAACCCCTCACCCTTCTTCCCTTGGAGCATAAGGTACCAAAAAACCTCTAAACATCAAGATTTATTGTACCTATTTGAAGCTTCCACCCAGGGGAATTTTCTATCAGACATCTCAAAGAAGTTCTATTTGTTCTGCCTAGTTTAACCTTTTTTCTACTTTGTGGATAAAATGAAAGACGTTTCTTTTAAAAGCAATTTTCTCAAATCCTCTACAAAAGTCAAAATCAGTGGGTTTAATGATTCCCTTGGCAACTGGCTCCTTAGGCAACTATGCAGCAATTATAAATAATACTAATATGTTCATCTGATGGCTTCTGATAACAAGTTAATTCAGAATTCCTCTTTTCTTCTTATAATATAGTGCATTGGTTGTTGAGAAAGAAGCAGAAATATTTGTATAAGTATGTGTGTGAGAGAGAGAAGCAGAATTGTTTTGCATACTGAGCTACAATATGTAACTGGAAAGAGAGAATCAGGAATTCATTTTAAGAGATTTACTTATAGGGGTGTTACGCTCCCCCTCTCCAAAATAGAATACAACAAGGACCTAAAATGAAAAAAAAAGAGAAGAAGGATCCAGAATAAGAAAGGTTGAAATTCTATTCTTGAAACTGCAATTATATCATGTTTGCTGTTAAAGAAAGAAAAGGTGTTGATGTGCATAACAGAACTTGTACGGAGTATTGCACAAAAGGCCGGGTACTATGTGGCACCTGGGCATTCAGAGCTATTATCTGAAGTAAAACTAACCTACTTTCATTCTTGCAATATAGTTCAGTATTTTTTTCCCAAATTACAGAAGTTAAAGTACATAGAAATCTCATTTCAAATAACGTCTAACTAATTACAGTTCTTAGAAAAAATACGTAGAACGAATATAATTTGTACTTCATAAACAGAGCTTCCATTATTAGAGATGGATGTGTATTATGTAAAAAAATGCCGTTAGCAAAATGTTTGCCCACATATCTTCTCGAATCTGTGTATACACAATCATTTCTGTGTAGAAATATTGCTGTGTAGATTGGTAGGGACAATTTTCCGTCATAAAAATAAATGTGATTTTATTGGATGCAAAGGTCATATGAAGAGGCTTCATCTTTTTCTTAGAATTTTCATGGACTCAAACAGTAACTGATTGACTGAATCTGATATATCAGTAATGGCTATTCATCTAAATGACCTTCGCTGTTGTTTCCCAGCCCAATATTTTTTCTCATCTTTAACCTCAATAAGCAATGATTTTATATGTCTTCTAGTTAATTGCCTGAAGTTATTTAGTACTTTCTAGCCAAGAATCTAGCTCTCTGGGATGCAACTGGATAATGATTTCCAATTAGCAGTTAATTGATCATTACAGTAGAAAAGTGCTGTATTGTTCACTTTGGTTTTTGAATTGTTTATTTTGTAATTTGCAATATCAGGAAGTAACCAAATCAGGTACCTGACAGAAGACCAAGAAAACTTAAACCATTGTAAGTTAATTGTCACAAAGAACTATTGAATAACACCTCTAAAACATATAGAATTGTGCTATCTTGTGCAGGTGACTTAGAAGTGTAACCATTTATCTAAAACCTGCCTGATGCCCTAGATTTATTTCTGGTAATGTAAAACACAGATGAAATTTTGTAAAGTCTTAAACTTTCCAACCCTCTCCTGAGCAGAATTTTTTTAAAAAATGAAAATCTTGTACTATAATTTCCAGGCATTACAGTGTTAATCAGACATTGGAAATTAAACATAAAACTTTCCTGAAGATAGGAATGCCAGACCTCTGTGAAAACAATATTTTCAGCACACCGCACGTACGTGAACAGGAAGCAGTCAGGGTCTGCTAGGTTAAATGAGTAACATGCCCCAGCTTTCAGATTCTGCTTCACAGACGTACTTCTTACAGTAATAATCTGCAGCCACTGGAGATGTTGAAGTTCTTAGAGTAACATCTCTCTATATATGTCAACCCACTGTTTCAAACATGAATCACGATCGTGATTGCCTTCATCTTGAGCACAGAAACAGATGAATAGGTTTAATGTAATTTGCCAAAAATTACTTAAGTGGGATTACCCAGAAGGAGTGTTAGAAATGCAAACCCCACATTTCTTTATGTCAAAGAACAAAACAACACCAATAAACGATTGTTCAGTAGTACAGGAAAGCTCAGATTAAAAAATCCGTGGTATAAATGAGAACTGTTTTACCAATGATTTTCATAGCATCTTATTTGGAAAAGGAAAGGGTTTAAAAAACAAAAATATTTATTTATCCCTGTTGCTGAATTCTGCTTTATTTTACTGTTTACGTACTGAAAATCAGCGATGATGGCATTTCTTTCCATGTTTGGATTTCAAGTACTGGCCAGGAATATTTATTTACTTAAAACCTATTGTCATCTTTTCATTGTTGAAGGTGGCAGGGAGGGAAGAGAAGTAATTTTGTTGGTCTTGATGTCGGTGATAGGCGCTGCAATTTCCCTGGGGAAATGACTAACTAGGTTCTCTGAAAGCTTTAATGATTCTTTTAGTGCCAGGCAAAGGAAGATTTGAGGCTTTCAAAAGTATAAGAGATAAGAAACTGAGAAGTTCAGAGCTTTATCCTATTTTTTAAAAACAGATTTATTACTATCTATTTTTGCAAGTCATTGCTCTCAGGAAATCTTCTCCAACCTCTCCGTCTTCTCTGTCTCCATAGGTAAATGCTAGTTACATATAAGCAACAGTGCTTACAGGTAGGTCTGCAGAGGATTTTGCTGTAGTGCACGACTGTGATACAAAGGGCAGATTTCAGGAAGAATGCCTAAACAACGAGGAATACGAAAGGTTCAGAGAAGAGATCTATTCCCTAGTTAAAGAAGGAAAAAAAGATATCTTCAGAAGTGGGAGGGATTATGTGCTATAAATTAGGGAAAATGGGTCAGTTAAGCTTAGAAAAGTAAACAGTAGCATGGAGATGCAGGGACCAATGTACTTCTGCTAAGTATTTTGGAAAGCAACATCTATGTCAAAGTGCATTTCCACGTGCCCATGACATCTTGGGTTATGTGTGTGTGAAAGAGACAAAGGAAATTACTGAAGAAACAAGAGGGAAACAGAGGCTTCAGGTGGAGGCTGTGGTCTGGTAGGATTTTGGTGCTGAGACAAGAAAAACAGTATTTGGCTGTTTTATACTGTCTGTGCAAAGAATGTAAGAATTTGTACTTTCATATAAATAAATGGAGTTACAAAGAAAATAACCAATTTAATTACCAATTTCTTTCAAATTAAAGTAATTCCCAGAGTGTTTGCATCTAACCAGATTGAAAATAAATAATAATAGTAAAAAAAATTATTTTTCCATGCAAATTTAATTTAGATCTAATTCAAGGGGACAAACACCAGTGCAGAATATCTGTAACTAGGCAAGCCCATCATCCACATGAGAAGGCAAATACGTATTCCACCTATAGCTGGTGGTGGTAGTTACCTGCTAGGCACAGGCTGCTGTTTGAGTCCAAATTTTAAAAGTAGAGAAAAAGTATTTGGAAACTATTGTTTTGCCACTATTAGTTCATAGTACCACTGCAGCTAGACATAGCTCATATGGGCAGAACTAAATTTCTCATTAATATATTGTGTCTGAACAGTGTATGAAAAATTCCTCACATAACTTTAGCTAGGGTTGTTTTATTCAAAGGGATTCATCTGCTTCTGACACAGATTACAATCTCCTCAAAAGATGAGGAAAACCTGCTGAATGTTCCCAGATACGCATTGTGTTTTGTCTTGTAAGACACACCATTGAAGTACTTATAAAATCTTATTTGTACATAATAGCCCATGTATAAATGCTACTAACAAGAGCTGTGGTGTGTCGGTAAACACCTGGATTAAATTTGACTGCTTCAGTGGCGCTTAGCCTGTAACTGTGCTCTCAATAGTAGATGCAGAGTACACTGGAGCACCTTTACACATTGCATCATGCTGTCAGCCCCAGAAGGCATGTCCTTAAGATTTCTGCTGACAAAGTATTTCTCAGTTTGATAATCTAAAGACTTTGTGTTGGTTTTGTTTTTCTTTTTAAACATGTTTCGCTGTGATTACTACATTTGAATGCCACTGTTTTCCAGACGACTCCCTGATTGAATTGGGGACCATGTTAGTTCTCCCCATGACCCGTCAGAGATAAAGAATTTGTTTACTGTAAATTGCTCACCACTCACTCCTATGCACCATCTGCCACGCTTACCCACAAAGAGCTGTGTTTCTAATAATAGCTCTTTTAACTTAAGAAAAATAATACAAGATGTTTTATGTACGCCCATGGGATATAACTGCAATTTTAATCTTCCTGGTTACTTTACGCTTACATATTAAGATTTAGTGTCAATAAATCAGTTTATTTTAGATTGCAAACTTTTTGTGTAGCAATCAAAGTTTTGCATCATCAGGGAAAGCAATGAGGAGGGTATTAATTTGCCCATAAATTTGCCTCAGCTGAACCTATTTGTATGTTTAGACTTCTTTAGCAAATTAATGCCTTTTACCCAGTAATAGCCTTTTCTCGTTCTGTATCTGTGAGGTCCTATTTTAGGAACAGAGAAATAAGATACAGAGAGACAAGCACTAGACGTAAAGCAAATTAATGCCTACAACTTGGGTGCATAACAAGTGGGTACCTGGCCCTGGAGCAGAATCCAGGCTGAGTTGGACACTTGAGATGGGTTAGAATGGGACCTGAAACAGGACCTGAAACAGGACCTGCCATCCTACAATTAACAAGTAAGAGAGGTTGCAAGGAGAGGAGAAGGAGTATCTGAATTCCTGCTCATCTCTGTGAAACCTAGACTTGAGCTCAGGAATGCTTGGGGGATGCTTCTGTCCACTTAGTGTCCTCAGTCTGTAGTCATTTTATAAGATAGGCTCCTTCTCATGTTCTTTAAAAAAAACAACCCAGAGGAACTCCCCATGAATAGGCTTTTCTCCTTACTTAAAATCTATCTGAAAGAGGAACTGCTGCTGTCAACTTCTTGTTCAGGTGGTTCTTTTTTGCCTGATACCATGATCATTAGTGACAGTGAAAACCAGAAATAATATAAAATCATAGAATCACAGAATCATTCAGGTTGGAGAAAACCTTTAAGATCATTGAGTCCAACCATCAACCTAACACTGCCAAGTCCACCACAAAACCATATCCCCAAGCACCACATTTACACATTCTTTTAAATACCTCCAGGGATGGTGACTCAACAGCTTCCCTGGGCAGACTGTTCCAGTGCTTGACAACCTTTTCAGTGAAGAAATCTTTCCTAATATCCAATCTAAACCACCCTGGTGCAACTTGACACAGTTTCCTCTTGTCTTATTTCTTGTTACTTGGGAGAAGAGACTGACACCCACCTCACTACAACCTCCTTTCAGGTAGTTGTAAAGAGCAGTAAGGTCTCTCCGCAGCCTCCTTTTCTCCAGGTTAAACAACCCTAGTTCCCTCAGCTGCTTCTCATAAGACTTGTTCTCTAGGCCCTTCACCAGCTTCGTTGCCCTTCTCTGGACATGCTCCAGCACCTTTCTTGTAGTCTTTCTTGTAGTGGGGGTCCTGAAACTGAACACAGTATTCGAGGTGCGGCCTCACCAGTGGCACTGGGGATGACAACCTCTGGCTTTACATCTAGCAGCCCCTTACTTTGAGGGTTTGGGTTTTTTTACGTTACTTTTGCCGAAAGTACCAGAGTTTGGAACCCACTTGTTAGACTTGATGTGGGACACTGGGGTTCAAATTCGTTACTGACTCAGCAGCATGGTATCTCCAGCTTTTAAGGGAGTCAGTAACTATTAGGCCAGGCCAAGTGTAGGCACTTTCCACTCCTTTTGAACTTTGGGCACTGCAGCAAAGCGTGTAAGGTAAGAATGGCCAGTGAAAAGCAGCATGAGAAGACAGCTGACGTTACACCAAATGTTTAAGATACTACTCCCAGTGGAAAAGGTCATTGCAACTGGAGACTGTTTCATGTGTTTCACTATATATAACCAGCCTTTAATAAAAGGACACATTCCTCTCAGTTAAGTATTTTAACCATAAATCTCCAAAATAGCAAAAATGAAATGGACTTGCTGAGTTTATGACTCCAAGTGGTTTCTGATGCTTGGCTAGTTGTACATTTCTGTCTGTATTTGCTGTTCATCTCACCCCGTGCATAAGGCTCATGTAATCACATCATTTAATGGCTTCGATGAGTGTCCAGCAGGTACCTGCTTTTAAAGGCTCACTAACCGATAAATGTATTAGATTTGCCACCCTCAAACCAGTTGCTGGTTTGAAGCCCATCTTTCACTATTCTAGTTGTGGCTGTGCACTACAAAATGTTTAAATACTAGAAAATGGTATATGTCAATGTAATGCAATTCTTACTCAGAGTTAGCAGGTGCTGCCTGAGGGAAGCAAAAGCCCCAAATTTCTTGTAATTCAGACAGAGGAGAAAGAATGAATCACACTTAATTTTTTTTCTCAATATTAATTTTGAGGAATGCCCTACGTAGACAAGCGCACTAAAGTAGCTAGGCGTTCCTGCTTCAAATTAAGCTTCTGTTTCTTAAGGTTTTTAAACCTGGGCCAGCTTCTGACTTCCTTTCAATTGTATGTCTTTTTGCCAGAAAGTTCTACAGGTTCATAAATATCCAAGGAATATTTAATTTTTGTAAACATCATTCAGTCTTCTCTGGATTTTTGCTCCAGATTTAATTCTAAAATTGATTTTTCAAACTTTCAGAGAACTAAGGCATTTTCATATAATTTTACTTGAATTCCATACTTTTGCCATCTATCCTAGCACTCTTCTAGAAGTCTGTCTGTCTTTCTTTTGGTATTTAGGATGCTCTAGTTCACCAAGTACCTCTTCTTCATTTATTCCATGTGTCTTTTTGTTCCACATTGTCCAGGAATTTATATTAAGTGTATTACTCCTTTACTGGAAATAATTTAATTCACTGGGTATGTGTCATGAAGGAAAAGCTTTTTCCTGTGTATCTATCTTTTTTTCTTTCCTGTGTAATAGAAACACTATTCAGCAAATCTTTCAGTATTTTAGTATTTTCATAGACTTACTTCTTTCAGCATTTTAACATATTTTATCTCTGAAGAACCACAAATATATGTGCTCACACATTATTTTAATGGTTTCTTCTTTACAGAAATCTGTTTTCAAGTAATCAGTATGAGTTAAATAAAATACCATTATTATTACAAGTCTTGATTCTATGTACATAGTGTTTAATTATTTTCTTTTCTTTCAGAACACTGTGTTACAAGAGGTGTGAAGACCCAAAAATTTGTCAACCTCCACATAAAATGCCACTCAAATTCTGTCACACTTCCCATTTTCAAGAGCCTAGGAGCCATAAATGGAAGTAAACAAAATAAACTTCCTAGTTTTATTGTTATCTCATACGGTTTTTTTCTAAGCATCCGTGGCAATGCTCTCTGGACTAATTACACACTTGGGGCTTCCATGTTCCTATATTCATCTCATGATGATTGAGGACTGCTTAGGGTCCCTGAATGAGAAACATAGTTCTATATCTTAAAATCTTGTTTACAAAATAACTGCTGTGTTCTGCTTTAAAAAAAATTATTGTATCGTTTATAACAGTCCTTCAGTAGTTGTCACACATTTCCTAACAGGCAATTTTATCTTGTAGAGACTGGAAAGGTACACTCTTCGATAACACTGTTCTTTTAAGTACAAGTAATATTGGGAACACCGGTGAAAATTTTGAGGCACAGTCCTTTCCCTTTTCAGTCTCTTACACCTGATTTATGACAGATCTTCGTTAATTTAAAGTCACTTATTTCCATTTTTAATAAAAAATAGCAGTAATACCAAACTCTCAGATTATTTACCTAACCAAAATTAATTTAGACAAACTATTCAAGTGTGACTACTACTGACTAGTAAAGTCAAACTATTTCTTAACAGGAATTTAAATATGGATTAAGAAGCCTAACAGTTTTGGCTTAGTATTTACTTTTATACTTCATTATTAAGAAACCCATCTTCCATATCAGAATTCTCATTTTTTAAGCTAATAGTATTAAAAATTAAAATACAGAGGTTTTAAATTTTTTTACTGCTATGATTGTTAATCTATGTTATTTTCTGATTATGTGACTAGGTTTGTTATTTGTAGATAGTATGGGTGATATGTGAAGGCTTATCCTTCTGTTTTACATTTTAGTAGCGTAGATCTATGGATGAGTGACAATCTATAGTATACATTTTTAAGACATTTCTCTTTGCAAAACTGTGGCCTTAGTTTGAATACACATGGAAGACCAAAAGCAATCTATTAATAAGTCAGCAAAGTTTGAGATGAAGCTACCCATTCATTTATGTAAAGCAGTATAATTCCATAGCAAAAAATCAAAGCAATTCAATAACAGAAGGATTCATATATACACAATCCTAATCGTTTTTGTAACTCACATGTTACACTTCTATGCCAATTTTCAAGGGAACAAATCCTGAGATGTGTTCCTTTGGTAGATTGGCAGTAGATCATTTCCTTGAGTGACAGAAAGTTCTGAAATACCAGGCTTATGTTATAGTCTGGCATCAGTGGAAATAGCAGAAAACCTGATGAGTAATCGACAAATCAATTGTTATAGATCCTTCAGAGGAGAGAGAAAGAGGATAACCTGCCCTCTCTAAACATGTCATCATCATTCATACCAGAAAAAACAGTTGAACCTATGAAGCAGTACACTGCAGAAATTTTCCATTTTTTTTCCTACCACTAACTTATTGTTGCAGCTATGATATGATCTACTATGATTACTCTAAGTCAATCCTTTCCACCTTTAATGCCAAAAATCAGTGACACAGGCTTGCCACAACTACAGGTCTGCCTAACTTTTGTTGACTATTCCCCACTCTTCTGTTAATGAGGAGCTGCCATCCTCCCTTCTCTACACCACTCCTCATCATCTCGGCTTCCCCTGTTGCTGTGATGGCTCAGGGTTTCCTGGGAGTGATGGGATTTGTCTCAGCTCTGTGATCATGGCAGGGGAGGGGTTGGTTTATGCTTGCTGGAGTGCACTTGTTCCTAATCATCATGCCAGGTCCCTAAGCTGTTTCTTCGCATTTGGGAAGGAAACACTTTGCAGAGTCCAAATTCCTTCTCGGGTGGTTTCAAACACCCCATCTGTATAAAGCACTGCAAGTTTGTGGGTTTCAGACTTATCCCCACTGCCTCCAACACCAGACAGACTTAACTGTGAAGCAAAAATTAGTTTTGTATGTCTACAGATTGGAAATTGTAAGTTTGGAAATTGTAAGTTTGGAAATTGTAAGTTTGGAAATTATAAGTTTGGAAAGAGAAGGTTACAAAGAGGCAAACAGAAAACAATTCCAGCTGTCTAGTTGCTTAACTTCTCATGAAAGGCCCCAGGGCTTGTAGCCTGTCCACTTTCGCTGCCACTTTCCCTGCTTCCTAGCAGCCTGGATTCCTGTTTCTTGTCCAAAGAAACAGGTGACATTGATGAATTTCATTTGACATCTACATTGCCTTTGCAAGACATGAATGTGCTTGGTGGTTCAGTCTTGGAGTCAGATCAACCGGGTATTTGTAGGTGACTTCCCAGCTGTCACACAGCTAATCAGACAGGTAGCCAACTGTTTCTCCCACAATTTGGATTTTTGCCCTTTTTGGAGGACTACTTGCACCCTCATTTTAAATATGTTACAGAACATCAGTTATAAACAGGCTTTGTGACCATCTTGATTTCTTTTTTTAATAGCTTCCTATAGAAATCACATGTGATGCTTCCCTAATACAGATGGCAACTTTAGCAACAAACTGTTCTTCCACAGCAACACAACACGAGCTTATGCCCTTGGTGTTCCTGGAGTTCAGTGTGACAGTATACCTTATCCTTCATTTCCTGTTGCAAGCAATCAAGGTTTTCAGTTGCATTTAGGTGAACTTCGTGTTTCTAGGTGTTTTAGCTTCTTCTGTAGTTCTTTGTACAACACAGCTCACATCCCTCTATGCAGTGCTCTAGAACAGGGCTCCTTCTGTATTTAGGAAAAAAAAAATAAATCATGTAGCTCTTCAGCACAGCTCTGGATGTTACAAATGCAGGATGAACAGTAATTCTTTTCTTTAAAAAAAAAAAAGCTCTCTCATCAGGTACGTAGCTATGAATTTGGGTCTAATTCAAGTAATAGTTTTGTCTGGATGTGGAACGAGGCTTACATTTTTATTTTTAGTATTTAAATGTTTCGGGTTTTTCTTTAAAATTTTCAACTCAAATTAAGTGTTCAGTTTATGCATCAATTTAAAATGTTAAGCAGTATTTGTTATATAAATTACGCATAATAAAATTTTAAGCATATACAAGAGAAATATATTACAGTATAAATATGCATTATATATCTACATTTTGAATATGAATATATATGTGTACGTATGTATATATGCCCCTCCTCCTTCCAAGCTTGATTGTAACAGCTGGATTGCTTTTTACCTTCTTCCTGCCACCCCACTCTATATTGGGTACATATATACTGTGTTGGCAACATACAGGAGTGTTTTCTCAAGAAAATACCTGAGAAATCACTGCTATTCTTTTAATTCCACTTTAAGAAAAATTTTAAAACTGGTTATGTATAGTCATTGTCACTGATTACAGCAGAATGTTCTGATTTGTTTATCTACAAAATGGTTCTTGTAAAATAAGAAGCTGGTTTTCATTAATATGTTTGCAGTAATCAAATATCAAAATTAAAATAAATAGGCTTAAAAGCTGTGGGGATAAGGAGAAATAGTAACTCTTTTTCTTTATTTTACGAGGTTCACAAAGGGAAGACTAATTTTTCTCTGAAAGAAATTATAGTATACAAATGCTTCCAAAGGAAGGCTGATTTTTATTATGCTATTCACTTGATTTATTATTCACAAAGAACCTTTGAACAGAAACTGGCCAATGTATGAGCCAAAATACTGACTTTAAAAAGGTCCTTTGGCTGTAATTCTTACTGCCCTGTGAAAATCAGCAGGGAATTTTGAAAGGATGTTAAACTTCATGTTTGAAAGTTAAATCTGATACAAGTATACTTAACAAAACTTACTTTGTAAAATAAAATGAAGCATTTCTTTGATATTTTATGTTCTTTCTCTTCTGAGATACAAAGAATTGCATGCTACTCATTCTGTCCTGTATTTTCAGGTTTTATATCTCACTAATTTCATTTTTAGTTTGGAAAAAAATGTAAGAAAAATATTAGGTCCAATCTAATTTCATTCTATTTTGGCCTAATATAATGGTTGCCAAAGGATGGTAATTAGGCTTGCTAAAAGAGAATGCAACACGAAGAGGGGAAAATGGCTTTATGAAAAAATCTCTGAGACAGTAGGAAAACTGTAGTCTTTTCTTGGATTTTATGGACAATCTTCTGTCTCCCAAGGTAAGACATTTAGTCTTTGATAACGCAGTCTTCCAACCCTTAAGTAAAGATAACATGCTGCTGTATTTGGGGGATTGTGAAATCAGCACCTACAAACTCTTGGATCATTTTGTAATTGAACAATGTTCTCTTTTGTTGTTGATAGATGATAATTATACCATCTGAGAGAGACCGGTGGCCTATGTACCAAGTTTTTGATAGTATTATTTATAAAAATTTGTTTTTACAATATGCTTACAGAAAAGGAAGTTCTGAAATCCAGACTTATTTTGTTTCAAGATTGCAGAAACCACTCTTACTCTAGAGATAAGCTTTTTTTTACCCCCGAACTTCTCCCTAAGCAACTAGTGAAGAGGAGGCAAAGGGTTTTTGCTTCTCTGAGACTATGTGCTGCTCCGCTCAAGAACTCAGTCCCTCACCATTGAGAATACAAATTGTACCAGTGATAGCCAAATCAACATCAGGGAGGTGCAGCCTCACAGCTAACGTGGCTCGAAGCTCAGCCGGGAATGCAGGTTTTTGTAGTCAATCCTTGCTTCAAGCCAGTCCTTATGGTATTGAGAAGAGAGTTGTCTTCCTTATCATGCTTTTTTTTCTATACCTGTTTCCCACAGCAGGAGGTTTTAAATTGCCAGAGTTAATCAGTTTAATAATTACTTTTGGAAAGTGAAAGTGCACATGGTTAGGCAATTTCATTTTCATTTTGAAAATATGTTTTTCCTCTTGTTTCTGAAAAAGGAGGTGGAAATTATGCTTGCTTATAGCTGAAATTAGTTTGTGCAACTGGTTAGGTATTTGATTATTTGAGCCTCTGTCTTTAACAGCTGAGATAGTTCTGTTGCCTTAAGCAGAAATCAGTGAGGTGAGAGCAGATAGTGGGAAAGAGACAGAAATTGCTCTCAGGCTAATCGCCACACTAAGAAGAAGTCTAGTTGGAGACGACAGGAGTTGTTGGACTCAAATGGTGGATGTAATGGGAAAATCAGAGACCCACTTTAAGAGTACATTTTTGCAAGTAGAAATAGTTCCAGTTGCAAGTCAGTTGGTGTAAAATTCTTTTCCCTCCATTACATAAAACACCATGATGGTAAAGAAAATCCCTCAAAGGAAACAGCACGGACTAGTTGGAACTTCAATAAGTGTCCTGTGTTTCCCTCCCTTGCAATAGTCCTCCACCCCCAGGATTCTAAGAGACATGTCAGATTGAACAAGAGTTATCAAAATTCGACTGGCAGAGGAAAAAAAGTGTTTTCCTGCTATTTTAAAATACGGCTCTTCATATAATTCTTTTTTTTAGGGAAACCATGGCTTTTGTGTTATATCGCCCCTTCCAGTTCTTCCAGTGCAGGTCACACAGCTTTTCTTGTTCTCATGTCTCACACCTGAAAAACTAAATAGGACAGGGAAACTGAGAAGAGCAGTTAGGCAGCTTCTCCTCGTAATTGAAGTTCAGAGCTCTGTTGCTAATCCAGTTTCTGACAGAGTTACCCTTGTTTGCCCTTGGCTAGGATTAGAGGTTACAGATATGGATCAGGAATGTGACATGGGAGGTAAGGAAACATGTGAACTACTAGAGTATTAGATCAAATGGGAGAATACTTTGCTCGGTCAAAGGAATGAAGTAAGAACATAGCGTATTATGTTGCTATTCCTCATAAGGAAGAAAAACAAAAGTTAAAGTAGATGATGGCTATAAGATTATGGATCCCAAAGGAACCATTAGCCTTTTACAGGAATACTACATTGTTCCATAGAAAAAGGCAAGTTAAAAGAGTTTGTCATATCTTTCTTTCAAAAGAAGTGAAGGACAACACCCCCATGACTGAAAGGATATGCCGTCTGCCAGCCCAGCATCTGCCTTCTGGCAGAATCCCCAGGACCTTAACTTTCAGAAGCCAAAATATCTGAGAGAGATAACATTGCCTACTTAGTAAGACAGCAAGCGTATTTGAATGATAACTAAAGTTTCCTTTTACAGTTCATATAACATAGCTATGCTGTACCAAGGGAAAGGACAGAGTTTCTCAAAATAAAGTAAGTGATGCATGAACAGAAAGTAAAATATGTCATGTCGTTTCTGTCCAAACCTGGGAATGTACCATGCTTTGTTACACTGTGTGACACATTTCTTTCATCTCCTCTGGAAGAATGGCTAAAATGTGTAAAATATAGAAGAAGCAAAATTAGTGTCCTCAAATCCTTGTCTTTCAAAAGTGCCCCAAAAATAAATGGCTCAGCTGAGACCCACTTGGAAAAAATTTGATGCAGTATCTCTGTGTTATATAAAGTAGTGATACTTCTATTATTGGAAAAGTTTTTATTTGAATCTTATGGCAAGTTGAAACTAATAAAATATAATATGCAGACATGAAAACTTTCTGTTCATGAATATATGGTCCTATATGCATATGGTCCAGAGGATAATTAATTCTGGTGCTTTTTTTTCCCCATATAATATAATAATATTTTTTCCATACAGTATGATAACAATCTGTGAGTAGAGGAGAATTTTTTTTAAGAAAAGATAAACTTGATCACAGTTATGGTTAAATTATGGCTACTAATATGTATTCAGCCTGTCATGTGCAACACAGGAAGGAAGAAGTCATTAACCAGAAAGGTATGTGTTAAACTGAAACAAACTGTTTTACTGTCCTCAGAAGCAGATTGGAATTGATTGGAAAATAGATAGTAGGCAGGTGGGAAGTGTATCATTACCTAAAATGCAATTTCATAAGTGTCAAACACACAGAGCTATCCTACAATACTCTGGCTAGCTCGTAGATTGTCCTGAAATGAGTGTCTACCTACCAGCCCGATATATCTCCCAAATATCAAAGTTCTGTTGCACTCAGGTCTTTTGCAAATGCTTGCAGCCTGTAACAAATAATACTGTGCTGAAATAAACTACTAATGACTGCAAAACCATGATAACACATAAGATAAAGTTCCTTAGAATTTGTAATGGAGGTGGTTTGGGATTTTTTTTCAGTAAAAAGAAGGATTACGAAGGGCAGAGACCTTCGCCAACCATAAAATCTCTAACACCAGTAGATTATATTTGCAGATAAATCATTCTAGCACAAAGGGACATCTAAATGATGCTGATAAAATATGGAACTTCTTTATCAGATATTTAGAAAACTACATTTAAAAAGAGTAATTGAAGAGAAAAAAAATCCCTGGGACCCTATTGTTTTGTACATGAAAAAAACCCTTAATTTTGCATCTTTAAATTGATTTAAGGAATGGGGAGAGGGATTACATGACTCATTGCTATATCCTTATCATTGTTGCTTTAAATATCCTGCAATTATAACAAAAAATAGTCTCAATTTCTGACTGAACTGTCTCCAAAAGCCCTATTGGTAAATGTTTTTTTTTTTTTCTACTGCTTATATTCCATAGACTCATGTGGCCTAATCACCCACAGAGCTGAGGACTAACATGGATCTTCCAGGTCACATTAGTGATCCTGGACTGATGCAGTTTTGGCATTCAGGGGAGATTCAAGTCCAAAATGTTTAGTGTATGGCAAGTAAACAATACCATATGTAAGAGTACTTATCTGTCCATTTATAAGGCTGCTCCGGCACAGTTAAATGCCATCTTTAGACTGGAAGATGCAAATTGCAGTTGTTTGCATCATTGATTTCTTTAAAAAAATTATATGTGACAGACTTTCTGCTGGAGTATCAATCTTGGCCCAAATTTCTTTGATGGGGTTGTCTCTGAGGCTCTGAGACTTAGCCTCAGAGAGACAAAAAGCTAGTCAAACAGCTAGAGTTGTCCAGATGGCTTCTTCCTTATTGATGACCCACCTCTTGTAACGCAATTCCTCTGCTGCTTTTGGAAAAAAGCAAAGATCAGAAATCCCTGTTTTGTTTCCTGTATGATTCTCCCTTAATAGTTCTTTTCATTATTCTGGAAATTAATATCAAAGAGAGAATCTGAAAGACATATATAACAGAAGGTTTGTCTCCACAGATGCAGGGGCAGAAGGGAGGGGATTGCAAACATCATGCCCAAATAACGACAAACACTGTGATTTCCAAATGCGCTGAAGTGAAGGAAGAGCCCGCGTGTCATCTGCAGATGTTTTACAACTGATTTGATGTTAATTGACATCCATAATAGCTAATTCTTTTCTAAATCTCTTTCAAAATGGAACAAATCTCCTAGTTCACCAAGCACTGCTAGTATTTAAATATTTGCCTGATGTTTTTTTCTATTCTTTTGGCCTCCCAGCATCTTTCTAAATCTCTGTGGAATGGGGCCTGTCTTCCGCACAATGTGATAGTGGTGAAAACCAGTGTTCAGCACAGCAGTTCATTAGCAAGAAATGCTAATGGGAGCAGTCAGACATTTTGGCTGCTTCGGTATACATCAAAAGAATTTCAGCCTAATGCTTGCCGTGGCCCCTTCAACAGGATCAGCCAAACCAAAGTGTCTGGGTTAGATATAAAATTCTCTGCTCAGTGAGGGGGATTTAATAGGACTTTTTAACCTAAAGAATGAAAGATACCCTCCTAAACACATGGGATTTGGGTTTTTTTTTTTTCAGTTCTTTTGCAAGTATTAGGGTGTGGATTTTTTTTTTCCTGCATTAGCATGAACAATTCAGTCCTCCTTTTTTCCAGAGTGACTCAGTTGAACTTCTGCAGTTCTGCTTGGCATTGGAGAGGTTATGGTTGTTTCTGTACAGACTAGTAATGTCCTCACCTGAATGACAGGATTTATGGAAGTGTGGAAGGCATGCAGCTAAAGGCGTCCATAAAACTGTTTCAGGGTTTTTTTCTGGAATTTTCAGAAAAAAACCTCTGATGTTCAAGAGGTTTAAAATCCCTTTTCCTTTAGGAATACAAGCCTATAGAAGTGCCTACAGTATAGATATAACCTATAGTTTTTATGTGCTACTAATGTAAAACTTATAACACAGTAGAATGGCAAAACCATCTCTCTGTATGAACTGAAGATAAAAAGAAATTATTTTTCTTACTCATGCTTAGTTTTTCCAGTACCTAAAAATGGATTTAAGTATTCCATAATATATCTGTGATACATTAGTAAAAATACATCCCTTTCCTACATGGTGAAATATATTTCATAATTTTTAATATACTCTGCCTTAACAGTTATTATGTGTTTCATGTGACCACCTTCTACTTTCTCAGTTTGGAACAACATAGCAGCCCTCCCGACATTCAGGAACTGCTGTTTTACCAACCGTCTGGGCACGTTTGCATTCATTATCAGTTTGCAGTGGAATAATAATAATAGTGGAAGAGGGAAAAGGATGGGAAAAGAGCAGGCTCATGTCATTTCTTTCTCAAAGTAAAGTATATACTGCTCTCTTGTGGAACTTGTAAGGTAGTTACCAGCACTGGATAAAGGTGTCCTTGACTTTCTGACTGTTTATTTTGTTCCATTGAATATTACTAAGGGAGATTTAGTGCATATGATGCAGCAGTTTTTTCGAACTGAAATATAAATGCCAATCTTTCCTATTAATGTACTTTATTGTACTTTGTCTTTGACCGTCAGGATCCGTTGTTGACATAGTGTTGACATAGTGACATTGTTAACATTGTGTGCTACTTTTGGAATTAGATTTGTGCTCTTTTGCAAAAAACCATACATTTATTAGTATTGGAAAATTGCCTTTTCTTCTCTTTAGGTCACACTGAAATGCATCCATAGTTGGCTCTGGTTCAATCTTTTAATCAGCCTAAATAAGAATATAAGTGGTTTTAAAAAAGGAATGAAAACTTAGGTATGCATGATATTTGTGTATAGGGTGTGTGCTTTCCAAATGATGGACTCTAAAATCTTTTCTCATGTATTATGAAACTGAGCGCTGAGTGAAATTTTTAGAAGAATGTTGCAAAATATATCGCTGCCCAGTCAAAGAATGGAGGTGGTTCAGTCACAAAGCCATCCTCACTGAGCCCCTGCAAAGCAAAGAACTCCACAAGCAGGAGAACTTCTGATGTGTGGTTTCCTGAGGATGTCTTCTGGGTGAGATTCTCTGATTTCCTAGGAATACATGTGTCTGAGTTTACATGGCAGTTGCTCCGTCGTTAGAAGCAACCCTCTACCTTGCCATCTATTTTCATTACAAGATAGAAGTATTTGAGGCTGTTGTCCTTTTGTCAGATGTGGTCAGAAATTTTATTTGTGATTGAGAGATAGAAAGGCAGAGGAATTTTATTACCTTATTTACCTGGAAAAGATAAGATAGATCTATTTGTGCCTGAACATACCCTACCTCTGGCATATTTTACAGCATATTTTATCCAGCAGGATATAAAGGAATATACAGGCTACAGACTAAACTTCCCCCTTCTGGCTCACCCTGAGAATTTCTATTGCAAACTTTATACTCAATCTGTCTCTGGAAAAAGCTTGAGTTCATTGATTTAACACATACACAGCAAAATGCTCTACTGGAGAGAAACACTTCATTCCTCTGATATAAATTCTTGCTGCCACCTCTGCTGAGGAAACAATTCTCCTTAATGTGAATACTTATCCCTGTGAGCACCACGGGTTTTAAGGATAAGTTATGTAAGAGTATCACCATCATTAAAACTACACAGGCAGTTTCAAGGAGGCTCAATTTACTCTTGCCAAGTAAGCCCTGTTCAGTAAGTTGGGGTAGGAATTAGACATTTGGTCCACTCTAACTCTTGGAGGACTACAGCCCATCTTGAAAGGGGAGTAAATAAGGTCCTAGAGGTATCTTTAGTGCAAGCCATGCTTCCATGAGGAATTACTGCAATGGTTAATGCGCTATAAACACAGCCTCTAGCTCCCTGCATATCAGCTTCTCTGTGTAGCCAAGCCTTGTCTTCTCTTGCTTGTAGACAGGATATTTTCCGGTAAAAAGAGGGAGTCTAAAGAATCAAGTCATAATCAGTGTGCTTTTGTGAGTCCTGTGAAATAGAGTGAGAGTTACAAAGGAAAAGCAAGTAGATTTTGAGTGTACAATACTTCAGGAAAGATTGGGAGAGGGCGTTTTTACGACATTCTATTATGTCTCCTCTTTAGAGAGAGGCTAAGCCAGTGCCAAAGGAATAGTTTCCCAAAGTGCTATTTGTTCACAGGATGGATAGGAGCTGACAAGCCGACCATCAGAACGGCTTCTTTGTCCTTGGAGCTCCAGGTGGTTTAACAGTGTAAAGAAGTTACGTGTTTTTACCAAAATGACTGTTCATTCCTTTTTAGATGGCTTTTCAGCCCTTTCCAGCGCATTTTCAAGGGCTTTGAAAGGAAAAAAACCCGAAGCAGTGTATAAGGGGAGGGGGGTGGGGAGGCAAGGGTAAGGTAGGATTGGGTGTACGCATGATTTGGAGAGGGTCTCTCTTGCCTTGTCTAGGAATACATTCATCCAGAGAAGGCTCAAAGGTAGAAGTAGTATTTATGCTACATAAATAAGAATTATGGCAGAGTCATGGCTATAATCATCTCTTGTAGCAACAGGATTAACATGGCTATATTGCATCCCGTGCATTTTCTGAAAGCATATTTAAGGATGTAAACAGCAGTATTAAAATTATGCTCGAGAGCTTTACAAGAATTTTTTAATATAAAATTTTATTGTTTATTTGTTTCAATAAAAGAATTGAAAGTGCAGCCCTTTATGACAGGTAAAGATAACATGATAATTACCTAATGTAGACAGCAAATAGCATTGTTGGGATTCATGATTATACTCTGGTTTAGTCCATGTAGATTAGGATAGGATAGGATAGGATAGGATAGGATAGGATAGAATAGAATTGAATTGAATAGAATTGAATTGAATAGAATTGAACTGAATTGAATTGAATTGATTTATTACTATTAAATAAAGAGGAGTTATTCTTGTTTACTACTTTTGGTTCTGATTCTGACCCGTTTGTAAAGATATAAGTTCAGGGCTGAGCAGAGGGGCCTGATGATCTCCTTCAAGCTGTTCTAATGTAACCTTGTGTGCAGTTGACTCCCTCACTGCCCAGGTCTGCAGCTGAGTCATGGTCAGCATGTTGTCCACCAGGACCCACCTCCAGGCCTGTGAGCTGTCTCAGTACCACTGTAATCTCTCTGCAATGTTTGTAAGGATATATTTCTTTTTGTTCTATGTTTTTTTCAGAATTATAATTAAATTCTTTACATCTTTTGAAATAATCAACCAAAGTATATCACTAGTTTAGCAAGTGGTGACAATTTTGCCCAGAAAGGAATAGGAACAGGGAGAAGCAACAGCATCTATTCTCTATTGCTTACTTGGGGGTGGGAAAAAAGCTGACTTCCATATGTAGTAGTTACACTGTTAGCTTTTCAGGCAAGAAGTAGGGAAGATAATTGGCTCATGTTGCATAAATTGGGCTAGAGACCTTTAATCCATTAACTCTCAGAACTATGTTGACTTGGCTGAGGTCTGGGGACCATTGGGATAAACTGGAGAACGGCACTAGCCACTCTGAATTTCCGATAAAACTACATTGGCAGTTCATCCAAAGAGTGAAAAGTATCCACATGCAGGGTATAATGGAATGATTATATTTTACTCGTATTGTTCCTAGAAACCGAAAGATGGTTGTGAAATTTGATAGAAACTAACACCCTCATTTTGAAAGGTTTCACCATTATGTGTACAGCAAATGGTTGTGCCCAAGCTGCTTTCCTGCACAGCTTGTCCTCTTCACTGAGCTTCTGCAAGGAGTAAGAGTGGCAAAATCCCTCTGCAGATTTTAGTTTCTGCAAGAATGCTGCTCCCTTTATAAGATCGATCTTTTTAACCAGGATTCACTTTTGCCGTTGCAAGTCAGTTTTTCCAAAATATTTAATAAATTTATTAAACTTTTGGTTCTTATCCCTTTCTTCCATTTATTTACAGAAACTGCTCATTACTGCATATCATATGAATGTACCTGCTTTTCATCAGTAGTCTGAACTGCACTGTGCTTTGTACCATCTCTTCAGAAGATTACACTGTATTGTTTCCTTCTACCTTGTGACTTTACTTCCACCTTTTTTTTAAAGCTTATTCATAGTACTGAAGTCTTTCTGCGAAGTTGGTGTGTGGTCGCTAGGCTTTTACCACGTGTGCTAATCTAATTTCAGAAGGGAAGGGGGTCTATACACTGTTGATTTACATCTCAATGTTTCTAGGGGTGCTGAATCAGCAAAAAGGAGCACAAAGGGCTGGGGCAGTGGCAATGGGGATAGCTAAAGCCAGAGAAAACTTTGGCAGAGCAGGGATTTGCCAGATGTGCTGTAGTGACTAGTGCAATGCTGTATTCAAAATAATGTAAATGAGAGCAGGAATAGAAAAAGGAAATTTTGGTCTCTGATGGGACCTTCCCAGTGCAGTAACCTGTGTCTCTAAACCTCCACATTGCCTTGATTTTATTTCTGCTTCTGCTACAAAGGCAACATCTTGGGAGAATTTACAGGATGTCTATCTCCAAAATCCAACTGCATGTTAATTGGCTGTGTTTGGTTTTATACAGGGCAATTGAACGAACAGGAAACAGTTTTTATCTTCTGCTGGTAAGAAAGAGGTTGAGAAATTTGGCAGGAGTGCCACCGTGTGGAAGCAGAGCCGCCTGGCCGCCTCCTCCCGCGGGACCAGCGCTGGGGCTGCGGGGCGCCGCCTCCCTCCGCCGGGGACGTCGCCTCCCTCCGCCAGGGATGTCGCCTCCCTCCGCCGGGGGCGACCGGGGACGGTGCTGTCCTCTCGGCCTGCCCCGTGGCTGTGTTAGGGCTAGCGGTTACTAACACTGTGGATGGTTTTCTCTGAGGTCCTGACACATTGGATAAAAACCTGACCATATTTTAAAACTGGTAAGATTTGCTTTATGTCAGATTCTGTTTGATTTTGCAGAAGGTACTTCTCTCATTATGAAGTTGCCAGCTGACATTTCTCCTACCTCCTTGCCCCCCCAATGACTTTATTTCTTTTTTTCCCTCTACACCTTGCCTTCTGTAGTTAGCACTGTAGGACTGTCATCTTACCATAGCAGAGAGTATCCCTCTATCAGTCAGGGGATAGTGCCCTGGAGAGCCAGACGAAGGCAGTGTCCTGTTCTTGCCAGACCTCCAGCTTGCCATTTATGCTAAAGCTCAGGGTTGTAAAAACTCAGGTATTGTGGTTAGATGGGAAGGACAGATCAGACTAGAGGGGTCCCTTGCCAGAAAAACAATTAAGATATCGTTTTATCCCATCCAAAATATTAATCACCCAGACCAGATGGATACAGCAACAGGATTTTTCAGATGCAGCCAAGGTGTTTTCATAACGGAAGCCTCAATATTTTTCAGCTAATGAGACCCTCTGACAACCAAATATGAAATATTTACATTACCTGTGTGTTTGTTTCCATTCTAATTTTCCACCTTTTTTTTCCTTCTCAAAACACATAAGCTCAGGCTGGCTGGAGTCTCATGAGCTTTGTCTCTTATTTTATTACCCACTGCCAAATACTCTTCTATCCTCCTATTTAAGTCCAGTGCACATCTCAGCATCAGTGCTGCTAGGCATAACCAGCTTGGCAGAGTTTATCTTAGCAGCTATTTACTGTAATTTGTGAGGAAGACTAGAGACACTGGTTGTTTGGTAGCTGCTTTGCAGGCAATGAAAAGTAGAGACATAATTTAATTCCAGTGTCCTCTCCAGAGAAATCCTTTGAAAGCACTTTTAATAAAGTGGGAATAGCATGGACAACAGAAAGAAGCAGAGGACAGGACAGACTCCTCAGTTGTGTAGTTTCCATCCAAATATGTGCCTTGCTCATTATTCAGGTGTTCAGTACAGGAGTTCTCATACCCATCTGTTACTGAGGAAGGAACTGGAAATAGCTGTTGTGTTGTTGCAGGAACACTGGCATGAAGGAAGAGTAGCAAAACATCTGGTAATGGTGTTAATAATTGTAGATTCCATATGTAAAATATAGGGCAGGATTTAGTTTTCTAAACAAGGTATCAAAGTTGTTGTCCTGTATGTGTTTCTTTGTTGCAGGCCCACCATTAACTTTTCTAAATCTAACGTCTGGTAAAAGGCAAGTTTAACTTGCCTAGACCCCTTAGAGTACTCATCCTCCCAGGACAGCACAGTGACCACCGCACATCTCACCACTTGTTCCAAGGGAGGTCGCTCCTTTTTCTTCACTTTAACTTGGTACACGTGAGGCTTTTGAATTTGGCCAGCTTCATTGTCATGGGTCTTCACTCTGAGTTGTGCTGTGCTTAACATTGATAGTAAAAAGAAATGTTACTTTGCTTGGTAGTGATTGTGTTTTCATTTCTGAGAGAGATAACATTTGATCTGTAAGATAAGAGAAAGCTGACTATAAACGCAGGCAGAGCTCTTCACTGATAATGTCAAGCTTAAAAATGAATGATGATCTTTCTCTCACTTCAGCAACTGACTAGCTGCTTGTCCAGAGAGTGTAGCTACTTCCACAGGCCCTCCAAAAGCCAAGCCAGAGCACTGGACACCTGGCTACCTTCCAAGGACTCCTAGGTATTGTATGCTTTTTGTTACTCTACAAGAGTGAAAATGTGGCCATTACAGTTAGGTAATGGGGAGCAAACGCCTTTGAAAATGTATTTTCATCCACATACCCAAGTTCAGGCCTTATATAGACAAAAAGTCTCTAATGTCTTGGGCTTAGGAGTATGTCTTGGCTCCCTAGTACCATGCTCAGATAGCTGGTACCCTGTCTGCAGTTACTCGTATGTCCAGTTACCATTTATTAATAGTATTATTAATATAGTCTCCAGAGATTGTCCTCTAGCAACAGATGTTGGATGCATACAGACTAAAACCAGCTCATATATGTAGAAAGATTTCTAATTAACCACTTTATTCTTCCTCCCTGGTCTTGTACCAAGACGTTATAATGCACCAATAGTTCCGATGTCTTAAGACATACATATACACACAAGCAGATTAGTTTTAAGCTATAAGCAAATTTTTCAGGATTCCAAAGTTTGTAATAATTAGCACTTGGAAAATTATGTAAAGTTTTTCACAATTCATATTTTGATGTGTAAAGCCTAATGTTTATACTAAAAGCTCTGCGAGAGATTCATTGCTTTCATTTGCACCTCTCTTTGACTAATCTTTTTTCTTGGACCATCGCTTTTTTTCAGCAGTGACAGTTCTTTGCTCTTAATCTAACATCTTTGATGTCCCACTTTGGTTCAAAGAAATGAGAGTTGGATGGTAACGTTTGAAAATGTGCTATTCCTGTTAAATGATGAAGTCACTCTGGTTCAGTTTCTTCACTGATAGGTTTCCTTTTGGCTAATTGGTCTGATGACATGTAGAAGTGGCTAGTAGACATCACAAAAGTGACAGAAAAAAACATGGCCCCAGGTTGTTTTGGTGTGCTGGTAAACTTTTCTGAAGTTTATCCTTTCTTCTTTTTAGAGCTGTAAACATCAGAAGGAGGCTTTATTAAATTGCTTTTACCTCAGACTACAGGGGGTTTTAATGGAAAAGAGAAAAATGTTTGAAACTGTTGAGTCTTTGTTCTTTTTATAAGGCAAGAACACCAAGAGTCCACACAACAGGATTTTAATAATTGGGCTTATTACCTTCACAGCAGTAAAAAAGACCAGGGTACCTGGTTTTACCGAACCAGTTAAAAGGATACTGAGCAATCCCATACATTATGTACCTGAAAAAGCACACAGAAGTAGAAATATGTTATTGTCAAAATGTTAATCAGTCCTATAGAACATATCTATGAAGTCTAAGAAGATGTTCACAGACTCTCTGTATTTTGCAGACTTGAATGCATGAATGTATGTTGTACATAGCTAGGGTAACTTTTCCGTAAGAGTGAGCAGGATAACAAGGATATTCACAGTATATGTTACCATATGTCTATGCCAAGGAGGGTATGTTCCTTTTTCTTTTAAAAAAATCTTTTAAGAGTTGCAATTAATGGTGTTATGAAATCAGGCATAGCAGATCTTCTATGACCTTGATTTTTCTGTCTATTTCTCCCCTTGTAGTTGAAATAAATGCTTCATTTATTGCCTTCTACATTAAACAGTTGTCAAGATACCACAGTATTCTCTGTGGATTCTGTGTTGTAATCACAACTGATGAATCTGAAATTCTCTGGTATTGCCTCTGGGAGGAGATGGTTGTGGTTTTTTTGCACCAGTCTGTCCGTGTTCTGTGAGTTCTTTCATTTTTTCCTGCTTTTTATTGTTTGTTTTTGAAAAATCAGTAGTGTTGGACAAGAAAAACATGCAATCGTGAGAGTTCTCTGTGTCAGGCTTTCTGTCTGGATGGCTTTCTTTGCTGTTGCTGCAGGATCTCATAATGCTGTTGCAGCTTTCTGCTCTTCATAGTACAGTATTCACAGTGCAAGCTGTAAGACCAAAGCAGATATTGTGAACAAGCTGATTTTCTGTTGCTTTATCATATTATCATATTATCTATCAACTGATCTCCTTAACCACGTAAGATCTTCCCAAACAAACTGGCATTGCTTTGGTGATTTCTGTTGTTTTGCCATGTAATCAGACATTATAATTTTTTTTTTAACTTTTATTTATGAAACAGAAGAAATCTGCAATAATTAGTGAGTTTAGTGCTAGAAGGTTTTGTAAAGTTTCTATGGTTACCTACGTGTCTTTTCTGCTAGTTTAGTAAGAGTTAGCTGAACAGTAAGTTCTTTTCATTGTTAGTTCAGTGACGTTGGCATCTTTTTCATCCTTTGAGTCATTAGCTGTTACATGCTTCCAGCATATTTGTATTACTGCTGTGCCCTCTGCTGTGCAAATAAGCAAAGCAGTTTTACCCTGATTTTTTACCCTTTTCCTACCTATATGATACCTTATAAATTGTTCCAGTATTGTGGCTGTAGTTTATTTTCCATAGGCTCACACATTTATACTCCATACCACTGTACACCTGTACAGATCTTGCTGCACAACTGTTGTGTCTTTGCTCTGTGCTCACCAGACTGCAAGGAAATTGTTCTGAGACTCAAAATTAAGTAGACCTATTCTGTAGCTTCAGACTTTATTTTACCGTAAGATACTGTCTACTTTGCCTGGGAGTCCAATGCATGAGAATCCTGAATGTTAAAGAGGGATTTGGGAAGCCACACAGGCCATTGCTATAGGTGGTACGAGGGTGAAGCCAAACTTGGTGATTTAACTATTCATCTTGCAGCACTGTAGTGCTTTTCTGTGGAGAAGAAACAGAAATAGGCCTCTGAGTGTTCGTTATTGAAAGATTATGAAACAGATATTTGTTTTGCCAGGGAAGCCATTCAGGTGTAGCTACGTACTCCTCCAGTGAGGTCTACAGAAAATTTACATCACCCCCTCAGATGAAGATATGGGCCTACAACTAGAAAATTAACAACGTTGGCTGAATTTCTTACCATACTTATTACTACATCAGCTTCCCCATCCGAGAAGTCTCACATATGTTTGTTATAAAACCAGTGTACAGTGTGTGAAATAGCCTGCTCTAATTATAATCTGGACAATGCCAAGAAAGTGAAGCTAATTCAAATAAGGTCTATTAAGTCATCTATCGTGGCAGTATATGCCATGAGGCAAAATTGCTTGGATGCAGACTGGCAACAAGGGAAATATTATGTGGCAGATCATGCCTTTTTTTTTTTTTCTTCTTTCAGCCAACAAATTAGAAACTCATTTGAAAAGTCAGCTTAATTTGATATACTGATGTGGCTATGCCAACTTGGACAGTGTTCAACTCTCAGGAAGCAAATCTTGTAAAAGCAAAGACCAAAATCTTCAGTGATGGAATGTAGTCATTTTGCAATCCTGTTTAATTTTGGTACCTAAAAATCTGCAGGTCATAAGCTAATATCTCTGGGATGTGCTTTCACTATATGTTAGGTCCAAGTAGTGAATAAATATGCTTTTATTAGACAAATAGTGTACAAAGGAATTTGACCTCTTCGGTCAATTGAGAACCTGGAGATTATATATGTGTTCCATACCAAACGCAGATAAGCAGAAAGAGAGAAAACCTTTACTGAGATACTTGTCTTTTAAAATATGGAAAAGTCGATGATAAAATTATTTTATTTTTCCCATTTTACCTATAATTTTCCCCTCAGAGATTACTAACTCTAATAATTTGTCTAACTCTAATAATTCATTTGTCTCTGATTAATTCATTAGTTTTATATTATCATTTTTAATATTTTCCAGACCCCAGAAGCCCACCCTGGAGTACTTGCGGGTTGAGAAATAATGATATTGTCCATGTTTGTACCTACAAGTATTAGAACCTATAAAACAAACCCTCTTTCTGTTATTTGTTAATCCCATCAAGTCTTACACGAATCCTAAACTGTTATCTGCCTCAGTGTCTGAAAAAATCACAGTCATGCGTGGAAGCAAAAATGTGTATGTGTTACAATACTATCAGTTATATAATCACACGGGGTTTTTTTCTTACAAGGTCCAGTCTTCATTCACTTCATATAGTCAACCGCTACAGTTCACTTTTCTGTATCTGCTCCTCAGTTTTCATCCCCATCTTCCTCCCAAATTCATTTTTCCTCTTGTCCGTAAGTCCCTTAATCTTCTGCTGACTCCTTAGTGTGTCATGCCAAAGAAATCTTGGGGGCATTCAGCTTCCAGTCTTCTAAGAAGTCTCCATGGGACAAGGGGGAAACAAAGGGTTTTGAAAGCTTTGTAATTTTTCCTGATTTGAAGGATTGTTTTCTGCTTTTGACTTTACAGTCGTCTCCTCCTCACAGTTCTCCTGTTTGGGGTTCTCCTCCAAAGGTTTGTCAGATTTTTTTAAAATGAAAAAGTCAACATATGGTATCCAATTTTAGCTGAAGCTTTAAAACAATTTTAAATTGCATAAAGATTAATGAAGGTAAAAGTAACTGAAACAAGTTGTTGTAATGGTAAATATTGCAGAACTGTCACTGTAGGCTACCTGGCTGATCAGCAGTGCAGCGCTCCCTAACGATGGGGACCTGGGTGCTTTTCCCTGGCTAGCAGGATTCTTTGGCCCAGCAAATGTTCCACTGCTGTAGGCAGTTTATTTCGAATGTTTCACCAGATGGGACTTCTACTACTTTCCTGGAGAGAGTGTGCTTTAGTCTTACAAATCATGAATATTCAAGCTGAAATTTGCCCAAGTGCTTTATTAAGGCCATATATCTGTGCCATAAATCAAAGTCTTTTTTTGTCTACATGCACTTCAGTTACATGTTTTTTGCTTGCCTTATTCTCAAGGTACGCTGAATATCTGAATGTGCTGGAATTCAATTCTGTTCTTATTTCACCTTCTTATGACATTCCCATTCTTTCAAATCCTCCTTTCAAAAGAATTTTGTTCCACTGTCTTGAGCTCAGGACTCCTTCAACCATGCTATGGTGGGCAGGCACATTTCAGGCACTTACCTGTGCACTAAGCTACCCTGATTGCCCAAGGAAAAAGCATGCTCTGAGGAAAGCGAAGACTGCCAGGCGTTCCGGCTTCTCGCCTTTCATGAATTTACAGCAATGGCACCTGATATAGACCGTATCATAGAATCATAGAATGGTTTAGGTTGAAAGGGACCTTAAAGATCATATAGTTCCAAACCCCTTGCCATGGGCAGGAACACCTCTCACTAGACCAGATTGCTCAAAGGCTCATCCAACCTGGCCTTGAACACCTCCAGGGAAGAGGCCTCCACAACTTCGCTGGGCAACCTGTTCCAGTGTCTCACCATCCTCAGAGTGAAAAATTTCTTCCTGAGATCTAACCTAAATCTACCCTTTTCCAGTTTGAAGCCATTACCCCTCGTCCTATCACTACAAGATACTAGCAGTATCGTGGATCTGCTTCTTACTTGAGCACCCCAGAACCATTAGAAGAGCAGTGGATGATAAAGGATGACATACATTCAAAAGCAAATTGGTCCCTGTCATAGAAGAAAAAGCCACCTAAGCCTGCTAGATACAGTGGCTGGTGGACAACTGCTGGCCTAGGGAGTCCTGAGGCAAATGATACTTCACTGGATAGTATAAATACAGGAAAAAGCCCCCCTCTGGGGTGTCATGAAAAGTTCACATTTTTTTTTGTTCTTCAAAGATTAATTTCAAACTTTCCATTCATAAATATCTTTTTCTAATAAGTTGTTTTGTAAGAAGCGATGTTGTACTACTACTAAGTAATTCCTTGCTTATGCTCTCCCTGTCTTCACCCGTTATTTGGTAAGCTATAGTTAAAGGTACTGTTTGGCTATTTACTATCACAAATGTAAGATATTTTGAAATAATTCTATTGTGCTCTTGAGGGAGAGAAGCTTCACAGCACATGCTTTGTTATGTCTTTGATCATATCAGATTTCGTTGTGGCTCATTGCTTTATGACATATTTTCCCTTGCTCTTTTTTGTCCCCCACTGCTATCTTACAGTGTTTTACAGTTAATCCTAGCTACTCCAGGCATTTTTTTGTTCCAGTTGCTCATAATTTTACTACTTTCAGTAACTAGCCCATAGACTTCTTTACCATATCTGCTCAGTCAGTATTTTTTTTTACCATTAGCAAGTTCTGTGTCCTTATTGAAGTTTTCTATATCATTGGTATATTAAGCAGACAAAATTAGTTCAACTGGTTGCCCTTGTGACATATCATCTGCCATCACGATCCGGATAAAAGCCTTGCTTATGGTAATAAATACTTTAAATATTTTCTACATAAAATGTCATTGCTGATTTTTAGTGGGTTTTGGTTGTTTTTTTTTTCTGCCATCACATTGTTTTGCACAGTGCAGATTTGGTAAATTTAGGATTTTTGGTTCAGTTCTGAATTACCTACTAAACTAGCTTTAATTTCTCCACTAAAAATAGCAAGGTGTGCCCTTAAAGTAATGACAACTTCTGCTTTCATTTCTACACATTTCTCTAATGATTTGAAACCAGAGTATATCTAGCTTTCAGGTTTTTCTGTTTCTTTTTTAAATTTGGTGTACCAAGAGAGGATTACTCTATCTATATTCATGTAACTGAAAAATTCATCTGTCCTTTTTTCTCAGTCATCTACCCCAGAATTCTCTCTGCTGCTGCAGAGTTGTTACACTCAAAATCTTGCTTATGGGCACAGAGGAAGCACACCTTTTATATAAGTAAAGCTAAAAATTTACTGTTAGTATAACTGAAAGTGAAGCAGTCTAACCATTATTAGTCCAGATCTAATTGTTTAAAAAAGAATGATGATGCAGTTAAAATTGTCTTACTCACACCTCCTAGTGCCTACCCCTTCTTCTGGTGTTAGGCCCACGTCTCCACTGCTCCTCTGGGTGCTGAGCTTGGTGGGTTTGATGTACTTTAGAAGGTAGTAAAAGGTAGAATGTCTCACTGAGCACCAGCCAAGAGCTGTAAAAAGGTTACAAGGCCTTGTGAAACAGGATACTTCGTATAAACTAATGCATGCCTTGCTGATGAATATACCCTTGAAGAAGAACAGAAGGCTGATAACAAGGGAGCATCCCTCCGCAGGAGGCACCTAAAACCTGCCGAGAACCAGACTACTGTTAACAGCGACAAAGATCTGCAGTAACTGGGGGAAAGGTAAAGGCGGCAGTGGGAGATCACGACCACCGACTCAGTTAGAGACTGGAGAGAACTGCATCCCCGCTGTACTGGAGCAGGGCACATCAATTAAAGGACATTGTCACTTTAAATGAACCAATAGAAATTGTAAAGATAAGGTACTAACCAATAATTATAATTAAGGGTGTGTATTTCTGTGTTTTGAACCGTATAAATATTTCGAGGAGTTTGTAGACCAGTGTGCTAGCTTTGTGGTTTACCACCTAGCACCCATCTCTGCAGAAATGATCTAAACGAACACCTCTGCTCTGTGTGTATACTGGCATCTTGTGCAATGGGTAAACAACCCCACTTTGGGACAACAATTTCATGCTGGTGGCACTGGTGGGGTGTTACAGTGAATCATCAGCATCTGGAGTCCTTCACTGTGAGGAACATGATGTTCATGTTGATGGTTTCCTCTTCCTCACTCTAGGATCAAGTTAGGGTCATTTTTATATGTCTGCTAACACCCTTTTACACCTTTACTTTGCCTTCATTGATCTGCAGTTCCATATTACACCCAAATTTACTATATATGGTGTCATTTATGCATATTAGATACTATATCTTTGTTTTCTTTGTTACCTGTAAAACCAGTTCTGTCCAGCTCCAGATCTGCATTTCTTTACCTGACCATGGGTGAGTTATAGCCAAGGGCTCTCCAATGCCAGCCTGTGCCCTTTCCTTCAGCATCCTGTGCTTGTGGCCCTCGTCACTGCATCCTGTCTTCACTGGTCAAGGGCTCTGCTGTCATACCAGCCCTGTCTTTCTCTGCATTGCACCATGTTAGAGTCATAAACACTATTCTGCATAGAATAGCTGCTTGTTACTGCTTTCTGTGTAAAACTATGGTTGTACTACACAAAGACAAACAAAACAAATTAACTGTAGACACCTGGTACCCTTCCTGCTATTCCAACCTGTTCTCCTCTGTTGATGCTTTTCTCAGCAGCTGGTTCAGCTGGGTCAAAAGACTTCCAGGACACGAGAGAATGAAACGTGGACATAGATATATGCAGCTGATGGTTAAATATATACAATATTGACAACAAGACAAAAGAGGAAAGATTGGGTTTTTTTCCCCCCAGAAAGTCTATGGAAATATGAAGAAATGCACAGACAATGGACTGTGCAAACCTTCCACTGAGAAACTGAGAGCACAGTGAAATAATTCCCTTCCTTGTCCTTAGGGATTGTGTGGTAAATGGAAGATTCTGGGGTTTTTTTGAAAAACAATGAGAATGAAAATCTGTAAATTTGCATGCAGTGATTTTGAGAATTCTTTAAAATAATATTTTTTTCCCTCTTTGAAAAGCATTTAATGCAATTTACTTTTATTTAATTGTCTTGTGATTCTGCTGGAAAAAACAAAACAAAACAAAACAAAAAAACCAAACCCCAAACCTCCCAATCCTGTTGCCTATGTGTTTTCTTCTTATATACATAGTTCAGTACAGTTTAAGTGGGGAATGCTCAGGATGCTACTGAAGTAGGACTTAAAAGATTTAAACAATGTAAATCAAGTAATAATAAATGTTATTATCACTTATTTTCTTATTATCTCTATAGTGTTATTATAGGTATATAAAGTCTTAAATAATAGCAGAAAGCTTTATAGCTTATAAGCTTTGTTAAACATAAAGACAATTTTTAATACGTGGTGGTAAGGTTTTTTGATGAGAACTATGAAGTATTCCAGAGAAACACATTGTACTGCTGTTTCATTGATCTAAGGTGGTAGATGGAAGTCTTGTCATTTGCAGTACCACCTCATTTCAAAGAGATGGAGTGCAGCAATTTTTAATGTAAATAATGTTTTGCCTTTCTGAAAGGGCCTGTTTACAATTTTGAGGCCATCAGGTTTCTGCCCTGGCTTCTTTAGCGCTGTAATTCTGCAATAGGATTGGAGAGCCAGTTTGAGATTGACAATTAACTTCTCTCTTGTGCTGCAAAGCTTCCTTTTATATTTCTGTAAAAATGAACAAATGACTGCTACTAATGTTTTTCTCATCAACTAGTAAGTGGAGGCCATTGAAGGCAGAAATGTAGGGTTTAGCTCCAGCTGCTGTTCTAATGTTGCAGAAAGCTTTTGCTGCAGTTCATTAAATTCAACTTCAGGCAGTCACAAAACTGCCAGCTAATTATTTTTTTCTTTCCTCAGCTGAGCGAAACCTAGTGTCACCAGTTTCTACTTATAAAATGGAGCTACAGAGTTCTTCATTCTTGGAGAGTGAAGAAACAAAGCAGTGAGGAAGATACCAACGTAATCCTTAAAATAGCAGGTAACATTGAGCCAGTGAAACTTTATTTTCTACCAGTTCGTCAGATTATCTTGGGAGTCAAGCTTTGGATGGGACATTGGTTCTTTGCTGGTCACGGGGCCAGTATTGATAGCTGGTAGGTTATGTTTTGAGGACTAATAACCAGATGAGTGCCTGTCATGGTTTCAGCTGGGATGGAGTTAACTTTCTTGCTAGGAGCTGATATGGGACTCTGTTTTGGATTTGGGATGACAGTAGTGTTGATAATGCACTGGTGTTTTTCGTTGCTGCAGAGCTGTGAAGGACTTTTCTGCTCTTCACACCATCCCACCAGCGAGTAGGCTGGGAGTGCACAAAAAGCTGGCAGGAGACATAGCCAGGACAACTGACCCCAACTGACCAAAGCGATAGTCCATGCTATATGATGTCATGTTCAGTATCTAAAGCTGAGGGAAGAAGAAGGAAAGGGGAATATTAAGAGTTACGGTGTTTTGTCTTCCCAAGCAACCATTACATGTGATGGAGCCCTGATTTCCTGGCGATGGCTGAATACCTGCCTGCAGATGGGGAGCAGTGAATGAATTCCCTGTTTTGCTTTGCTTGTGTGCATGGCTTTTGCTTTACTCTATTAAATTGTCTTTATCTCAACCCCCGAGTTCCCTCACTTTTACTCTTCTGATTTGCTCCCCCATCCCAACCAGGGGGAGCAGGCAAGTGGCTGCATGGTCCTAGTTGCTGGCTGGGGCTAGATGACAGTGCCTAACAGAGCCCATTTGAAGAGAGTGATTTCAGCAAGAACTGATCCTTGCAGAAGAAGCCAGCGAGGGCCTGCATGGCCTGCTCAGCACCCTGGAGGTGCACGTTACGTGCGTTCAGCCCTCGGGCTGAAAAGGAGCAGACCTGCAGCTGAGAAGTACTATTCTTCAATACTGAGTATATGGGGTGTTTTAATCTCTATTATGTTGGTTCAAATTAAATTAAGTGATGAAAATTTCTTTCATTTTGTGGAATATCAAAACTAAAAATGAGATCCAAAGCTGAAATACACATGTATGGAGATCCCCCACCTGATCTTAAGTACAGAATATCGACCTGAACTCAGGTCTGTGTTATCACATGTATGATGTTACACATCTTTGATAAATTGTTTTAAAGATACCTTGATATCATCTGTACTGCCCATGATTTTAAGTTGTTAGTATAGCTTACAGATCCATGTGCGTTTAGGGCAACATTCACAAATAGGAAATATGAATACAGAACTTCCTGCCATGGACCTGCTCATGGGAATCGGAGTTTTGATTGACTTCTGTGGTGATTTACTCTTCAGGGACTTCACAAATAGAGAACATTTCCAAGCTAGTCCACCAAGCTTTCATCCCAGAATTCTTGGAAAAATAATAGATACTGAGGATTTGAGCTTCTGTTAATCATTGTTTATTGTCATATCACAGTCAGGTTTCCAAAAAGGGAGTTCTCTGTTCTGCTATAATTGTACACACAGTGGAGACAGCCCTTACTATGATTTTACAATGAAAATTAATGCAAAATGAGTATAGAAAGGGAACAGTGGAGAAAAGTGTAAAGTAACAGCAATAGAATGGTATGATTGAACCTGAAATATGCAGAATTAGGTATCCGCAAGGTTTTCAAATACATAGCGGCAGCTCTAGTTACCTGAAGAGAGGAGACAAATTATTTCAGCCTCAAAATTCACATTTTAAGTATGCATATTTTTGCTTTTGATAGCATGCGTTCAAATACCTTTAAGTTGTCAACTAGTAACTATTGTTGTCTAACCATGATCTTAAGAGTGAGAAGACACATCAAAAGAGAATGAAGGCTATGACAGCAATCAGTGCAAATCAGAAAATTTCCAGGTAAGGATGAAATCTGGCATTTACTTCAAGCACCAAGACACAATGGGGGCATAGGAAGAAAGTTATTAAGGGAATCAGGTTTAGAATATGAAAGCAAGACACAATATGTCACCCTTCCTTTGTTTCTCTGTGACAGTTTTAATATTTTTTCTGTGATACAAGCTGTGTAAATAAGTTTGGCTTCAGTTTGGGATAGGTTTTTGTAGGACTTCATTAGGCAGCACATTAAAAATAATCTGTCAATACTGGACAGCCAATGAACTGTGAATGTGCATTCACAGAACTGTTAACTAAATTCTGGTCATGGGTTCAAATTATGTTGCTATTTCCATATATGCATCTCAATGAACAGCACTGTGAAGAATTAAAAAGCTGAGATTTAAGTCACAGTTTGACATGTGTGGGTAAGAAAGTGTTTTTGTCTTTATAAGTGTTAAGGGAAGGAAAAGAATTAGACTTGCTTTCAAACCCAACACTGAATTTGTGATTACACATTTTTTATTTGTAAGCTATGCAAAACTGATCTGATATTTATTGAGAAACAAACAAGTAATCTACTGCCATTTTAAAGAAATATAATGACACTATGAAGGGTATTTTTGAAAATAAACAAAACCTTATTAATTTTATAATTTCAATTTCAGAATATAATTCTAATAACCTTCAGGACTAGGTTCTGAATACAACCGACAAAATATTAAAACATACGTGTGAGCCACCAAGCCCTAATTTATAAACACAAAAGTACCAAATGTTATTTTCTCTAAAAAGACAAAGGAATTCTAAATACATAAATGCATAGTAATAATCAAATAGGTTCAACCTTGAACTGTTTGAAATGTGATTTCTTTGGATATGGAAGACAACAATAGCCATGATCATGGATTATGACCCTGTGGCTAAGTTTTAGCTTCACCAGAGTGACAAATTGAAGGACTTTTTCCCTTACCCAAAGGGGACCCCAAATCAGACACAGGGCTCCCAACAGAGCCGTATGAGGGCTGGAGGGACTAGCCACCTCCTTCAAGCTCTCACCAACGCAGCCCTGCGTGCGGTTGCCTCCCTTACTGCCAGGGTCTGCAGCTGAGTCATGGTCAGCGCGTTGTCCACCAGGACCCACACCCCCACCTCCTTTTCAGCAGAGCCATTACCTAACCAGACCAGGAGAAGCAGGATTAGGTAGCATCCAACAGTATCAGTTCGTCAAGGCAGGTCAGAATATTAATACCAGAAATGGTTTATACATCAGGCTGGAAGGGTCATCTTAAAGCACTGCCATGCGTGGGCACCAGCAGATTGGTGTTAATAGTCTGCCACTCTGAGACCATGGTGCTCTTACGAGGCTCAGTCCTCGCCCAGTGCAAAGTTGCCTGACAGCAAACAGAAAGAGCAGCAGCATCTGCCAAATGTCACTGAAGGTGTGCCTCACAGTAAGCTTTGCAACCTTTCAGGTCAAGCAGGACTTAGCAAAGACGCCAGTTTTCAAAAGGATGTAGGAGATGCTTCACCAGCATGTCACCACAGGACAAGTCCCTCCTTGGCCAGGGGCACTACCCAAAATGAAGGTAAGCAAAACGAGTCACCTGCTCCCTCTGCTGAAAAATAAACAAACAGGCAAGCAGATACTAAGACCGCCCCTGCAGATCCCCAGCCCCCTGAAAAACTACAAATCGTTTGTTTGTTTGCCTGGTTATTGGCTGCTTTTGGATTGACATTCAGCTACACTGTGTCTAAGGAAACAACCAGAAGATTCAGAAATAACCTTTTCTGTAGCCAAATAGTGCTTAGGGATGCCAAGCAGATCCCGAATGTCTGCTTAAGCTCACTACTGTTTCAACAGGATAATTTTCTACACCTAATACTCTAGATCTTCACATTTCTAGCAGGCTAAAATATTTACAAGGCTTATCTAAACCTCTTGATTTACTTCTCTATTTATCTCCTTTCATTATACGTGTATTGGAAATCATATTCTCCTAATATTTTTTAAATAAAGAATACATTTCCCGATCTGTAAGCCATTGTCTTAGAAGTCTCGCAACCAATTGCCAAAGTCCTACCATAAATTTTCTTTGCTGAATGTGAAGACCATATGATCTTCATTAGTGTATCACAGGTAATTCTCTTCTGCAGACTTTAAATGAGCATTTTAATTTTCTTCTCTCAAGAATCTTTTTTAACTGTTTGTAGAATTCTGCCTGTACTGAATTAAACAACTTTAAAAGATCTAAAAAATTCCTCTATTAAATTGCAGGTGGGAAGACAAGTCTAATGATTCTGTTATTTTACTGTGGATTCCAGCAGAAGAAAATGTACCTACCTAGGAGGTACTTCTGAAAATCCTGAAATGCCTCTAAGATCAGAGTTCTGTGCACTCAAAATTGGGTTTAAACCTTTTAAGGGTTAGCCTGGAAGGGTCACTGGGGAGGTAATAACTGCTGAAATTGGACAAGACCCTATGAACTGGTGTGTCAATATACGCTGCAGAAAATTTAGTTTTGGGGAGCACAGAGACAGAACACGAGCAGTTATGAAAAAAGTGTGGAGTCACTTTTTTTCTTAGGTAAACAAAATTTCTTGATTCTAGAAGAAATTAGAGTGCATTTGGTGATGTATATTCAACAACTGGGATGTAAATGTCAATCTTATTGATTGCATTGAGCATGTTTGTTTATTTGGAGGATGGGGATTTTGCTCCCTGTTCCTTCTCATACAGGCACAGGGACAGATTCAACTTCACTGAAGTGAATAGGTGTATTTTAGTGAGATCTTGATCCACCCCTTATTCTCCAGAAATGGGTTTGTTTTTCTGACCTAAAAATGGCAATTAAGGAAGAAAATCTGAAAGGGGCCTACAAGAAAGCTGGAGAGGGACTTTTTACAAGGACATGTAGTGATAGGACGAGGGGTAATGGCTTCAAACTGGAAAAGGGTAGATTTAGATTAGATCTCAGGAGGAAATTTTTTGCTCAGAGAGTGGTGAGGCACTGGAACAGGTTGCCCAGGGAAGCCGTGGAGGCCCCATGCCTGAAAGTGTTCAAGGCCAGGTTGGATGAGCCTTTGAGTAACCTAGTCTAGTGGCAAGATGGTTGGAACTATATGATCTTTAAGGTCCCTTGCAACCTAAACCATTCTATGATTCTAAAATTTAAAATACCATTCATATATTGCATTTATTGGATATTTATCGATCAATTAAATATGCATTGTAAACTTCTATGGCAACAAGAACTATAGCAATGGACTTTGATAGTTACCATAACATCAGAAAGTATTTTTATTTCTTTTTAAAGAGAAATACTAATTTTTAACATAAAAGTTTGCTAAATTCTTTTCAAAAAAGAGACTATTTAAAAGGTGAGCATATTTTAGGGATCTGGCTTTTATTGTTACTCTATCCCAGCATAGTATACTACATCTATTAAAAAAAGACATTAAATGATTTTGTGTTTATATTTATTGTCAGCAATACATCAGTTATGTAAAAATAACCCAAATGAAAATGTAAGACTTGTTACATTTTCACATCATCTGTATTAACTGAATAAAGCTTAGTGACAGTATACACAAATTTGCAGTAGTTGTACGTAAACATTTTGTGCATTAAAAAAGAAATATACATAATTTAAAAAATAAAAATGCATTACACAATTTACAAATTAACATTAACCAAAAAAAAAAGGTAAACATTCCTCAGACAGCTGCCTCCTTGTTCTACAAAATAAATATTCAAGTAAATTAAGTTAGGCAAAATAAACTCTTAACTTTGGGTGAGCACAATTTACATAAAGGTAAAAAGACAGATTTCCATTTCATTCAAGGTATATTTTACAGTGATTTATACATACAGTTTTTAAATTGGTCTCTTCAGATTGTAATATTGGAAAACAAACTTTATTACATTTTGGCAGGAAGGAGTTTCAAAATTGATGCTTTATACCAAATATAAACAAGCTTGTGCAGTTGCATCAAAGCTTTAAAAAGGAACTGCTCCAGGACTCAAAGCAGACACAGTAATCTAGAAACTACAGATTTAAAAAAGAAAATACAAACCACCACAACAACAGGAAAAATGTCTACTTTGTTATTTTCTGAATGGTTTATTTGATCACTGGAAACATTACTTTCACAAACTAACAATCTACGATAGTGGCTGCTTTAGGCACTGGATTTGTAGAAGCACTCTGATTTTTAAAGCAAATTGCTTTTCATTCTCTACTGATAATTCACCTATTATTTATTTCTGTTTCAATGCTAAAGGGCTTAATCACCTTTGCAACTTTTAGCTTTACATAAAATTTCAGCCCTCCTTGTAGACTAATATTTTTTTCTTGATAACGAGTGAAGCCATTCTGGCTTCAATTTTCTGTGCACTTTGTTCGTAAAAAAAATAGTAACAAGAATGCACTCTAGATTTTAAATGCAGCACTAGCATGATGCAGATGTGCACCAGCAAATTCACTGACCAGATATAAAATGTAACACATACTAAAATACTTGCATGGATTGCAAAGGCCAAACATACTTAAAAAACGTCCTATCTCTTTCTTCATTTGTCCATTTTATATAGGGAGAAAAAGGAGATGGAATACCTTTAAGTTCAACTTACTAAATTCTTAGATTTAAGACATAAAAGTCTTCAAGGCAAGAACTAGGCAACAGCTCCTGCTGTTATTATACCAGCCAGTATAACAAATAAAGATGACTCATTACCAATGAAAGAAACCCTGTTCCCTCAATTCCTTATTGGTCCAATACTATTTGACAACACAGAATCAAACTTTTAAAAGTAGAGAATTCATGATTAAGCTTTATGTCTCCACATGATAGCTATCATTCTTTAAAACCTTGTAACTTTTCCACATTATTTTTTGTATGTCTGACAAAGTTGGAATCAACTAGGTTTTCCTTGTTTGCTACTCAAGAATGCTAAAGTAATTAAAATCATTACGATTTGTTTTTTTCTTATGGATCTTTACAAAGCAATGTAAGACTGAAGCCCCCAGTCCTGCAACATGTATATGAATGAACCACTGCTGTGGCAGTAGACCCATGGCACTTCACCAGCTGCAGCTGGATCATGGACTAAAATGAAAAATTAAACCTGTACAAAAGACTGTTACTATTGTTCCTCTCTGCTCGTCATTCCCATTTAGGGAATACTTATGCAGTGGGAAGGTCATTTTCTTGATGTAGTAACACCACACTGGTAATATAAGTTAGCTAAGTCAAAGTAGGATCATAATCTCTCTTGAATGTTCACAAAATGCACATTGGTTCCAAGAATTATTCTACATGGCACAGAAGCAGGTATTTTTAAGAATTAATGTTACCTATTGATGTCCACGAGAGTCTTGTCATTGATTTCAGTGGATCTGGGCCAAAGTCTGCAAAGCTACAGTTTTATTCAGTGTGCAAAAACTGGTGCTTCTTGAGTAAATAGCATGATGAGTAGGCAGAAATGGTTTAGATTATAAAAAAGACCTGAGAACCTAATATTGAACTTGATATAACAATTATTTTTGAGAGGTTGCCTGATAAAGTTTTGTATTGCTTAGTAGTGGCACAGTCACTTATATGTTCAGGCTACCCACAGAAGCCATTTGATGAGAATAACCCTTCTCAGGTCATGAATCACATCTGTAACAGGCATGTAGATACGGTGGCAAGTCAATGAGCTTCATGTCAGAAGCGTCACACTGAAAAGCCATGAGCATGGAAGAGGTTAACAGTGAGTTGTGATACTGCCAGAGTTTTTAAAAAAGTCATGAGTATTAAAATGGCAGAATTATTGATCATATTGTTTACTTGCCAGTACACTGAGTTTAACCGAATAATTAAATTGTCTATCCAGTTATCCTAATTAGAAAAGACAAAAGGGCTCCGAGTATCGCACTGTCAGCAACAGTGAAAACGCTCTCACTAGTGGAAGAAAAAAAAAAAGGAAAACCATTTTATTTTAGTTGAACAAACAATCAGAATACCTTTTTAAATAGTATGTCACTCAAGATTACAGGGCAAGCACTTTTCTTTTTCTTTTCTTTTTTTTCTAACAAAGTTAACAAATATAAAAAATCTAGTCATAAACAGCCTTCAAAGTACAATTAGAAACCAGCAGGACAATCTATACCAGTATAGGTAGATGGGGCAAGAAACTAGACACTTGTATTACTGCCATGATATAGACTACAAATGGTCGCTGTGACAAGGAACGGTGTGTACAGTACACGTTGTTAGCCGATTCCATCCAGCTGCAGTCCAAACCGAACGCTACTCTCTTCAGGATTCAAGACCTGTCTACTTGACACTCCTTGCACAAGATACATCATCATCCTTTCTGAAAAGAGGCAGTTTCTATGGCAATACTAGTTAAGTGCATATCATGCTGCACTAATATAGTGCAAAAATTTGCCTTACATGTAGCAAAAAAGATGCAGGCAACAGTTTGAGTTAGAGAAAGTAGAAACGTATTGTAACATTTACAATGGGTATTCTTTTTCCAGACAGCAACCGCTAGAAAATACTGAATCTGAGAATGCCTCCTTTCTGGATGTACATATGAGGCCTTTATACTTTGGAGACATAACAGGACAGAATTTTGCAAGTGAGTCATTGCCCTCTGAAATGCAGGTTAACACAAGTTATCATCAACTGGCAAACTGTTGAACTTGCTCAGTGGGTTAATCCCAGTTAAATGTTAATATTGTACTAAGCACTAAAATGCTCTTTAACAAGTATATAATCTGATAAGAGTAATATACATGGTTCAACTGAGTATATACGTTACACTTGAATGTAAAGAGTCATAGACAGCTTGGTACAAACTCTTCATGCGTACTGATTATACTTGGTTAATGTTGCAGGGGCTTCCAACTGTTAATATTACGTCAGCTACAGTATTCTGAAGACAGAAGTGGTGCTTATAGTTTATAAGATTGAGGAAAGACCACAAATCTCCAACTGCAGCGTCTATTAATGTGATTCTGCCAGATTTCTCAGTGCTGATGGTCTAAAGTAAAGCAATAATACCTTGAATATCTGTAGGCATTATGAAATCCATCCTTCTTTATCTATGGTGCAGTTACAAAAAAGTAAAAGTCAAAACACTTAATCCACTCCATAGAAAATCCCTGTGGCTTTGGATACCTTCTGATTTCAATCCATTAATTTAGACTCCATTTGTCACCATGAGGAGTTATATTTTACATATCTGCATCTCCATCATAAGCCAAGGTTAAAGGTTTCAGTCGGTTGTTCTGCCTTCTCTGGGGCTTCTTTGGCTTTTTGCTGAAACAATAAGATAATTCGTAAATAGAACAAGAAACTAATAAGATAGCAAAGATGGATTTCAGTCTTAAATGAAAGATGAGTGTGGTTTTTTAAGATCATGCATTTGATTGTTCATTTGTAAAAGTTATAAGCCTAAAACCTTCACTTGGATCAGTAATTATCTCTTTATCAACCCAAAGCAACATCTAATTCAAAGTTCAGTTGTTCAGAAACAGGCTGTTATGGCGCTGATGTCACTTGATGAAATCCTTGGCAGGTAACCCTGCAAGATCAGTCAGTTTTCAGAAGAACTCACAGCCTGCAGTGAAATATTTGGTCATGTATCAAAGCTGCAATTAGGTTCTTTTAAATTATATGACTCAGATTTCAACCTCTCTTGACACATCAAGGGTTTCCGAAGGAAAGTTCCACCTTTTGATTAGTTTTATCTCATTATAGTTGCTGGAATGACTACCATTAATTCTAGATGTTATAATCAAACCAATCATAAATAGCAGGGATATGGTTGTTAGCCATGACGATTCCCTGCCTAGCCTTGAATTAGATTTTAATCCACCAGTATTTCCAATCCATTTGCTATAGTTTTAAAAAAACATCAAGCCAAAGGAAAATGCATGTTTATGCATGCTTTAGTACTTGTCTTCTTTCAGACTGTAATATAAACATTTCTTCAGATCGGGCCTGTCCATCCTCAGTCTTGTCCAAAATCTTATCTCAGCTATGTCACTTAGGCTTCTCAAATCTAATTGTTACCAAACCAGTTGCTACAGTGACTTGCAGTGGCCACAGATCCCAGTCTGAAGAATCTGAGGTGGAGTGGTATGCTAACCGATTTTTTTTTCCTCAAAAAATAAAAGATTTTGTTCCTTACTTATATGGAAGTGAGATTTTGGGGAAGGTTTACTAAAAACCAAATAAATCCAGAAGCCCTCTAAATGCCTACTAATGCAGTACAGCCAAGAGACTGATGGGTATGATCACACTTCCCTCACCTTCCACCTGCACAGTCATTTGGATCAGAAATTCCAAACAGGACCTAGAAATATTCAGGGAGAGCATTCTCAAAGGTGACTTGTTCTTGAAAAAATCTCTGCTTTCACATGCACTAAGATTTTTCAACAAAACATTATTTCACATATGAAAAACACATGAGAAGGTTTTCAGACTTTTTTTGGTTGTGTTTCTCTATAACCTGCCAAATTTCCTTCTTACTATTTCTCTCTGCATTTTGTGATAGAGATGCAATGAAATTTCATGGACGCAGTAAATTCTTAACAGAGATAAACTGGGCAAAAATAAACTATACATTAAGCTCCCCCATATTTATAAGAAGTTCTTCTAACTTCAGGAGAGCACGTGTTTAGCCATCATCTAGACTACAAACCGAGTCCACTAACCTGAGCTTGGACAGAAGGACACATGGAAAATTAAACACTGCAGTTCACAGAAGTGCCTGCAGTTTCTACAGTGGCATATGTAAACCCTTGCAATACAGTCTGTGTGGGACCGCTTGTTTGTAAATAATTAAAGAACTCACCAGGCTAGATAGATCATAGAAACAATAAAGATGAGTAAAACAAATGCACCAGCAGCTACACCATAAACCCAGGTCTTCAGCCTCCCATCTAAAAGGAACGAATGTTAGTCAGTAGTGTTTGAGTTAGTCTTGTTGAATTATTAGTTCTGATATAGTAAAGAAATACTTTTATAATCCAAAATAAATGTCTTCACTAGCAATTACAGCTTAATAAGGGCGAATACTGTTAAACAACTGAGCAATAGCTTGTTTGTGCACTTGTGTTCTATTTTTCAGTCGAAGTCTCGATAATCCGAATGGATGTGGGGCAGAGGCAGCAAGTGGGACCCCAGAAACCCAGCCCCTGGGCCCACTGGTAGCGGACAATCCTTCAGCATGATCACAGGGGCAGCTTATCAGCCTGGGACTCAATTATGCTGTTAGCATCACTTTCCATTCTAGCTCCAGTAAATTTTCATTCAAATTTTCATTCTTGTTGCTATTTAATTTTATGTTTTTAAATTCCTTTAGCATGTTTTACCTCATCCATACCTTAACTGCACATACACAACTTCACTACTGCATGAAGTAATAATTTTTCAATTTCTTCACCTATCAAATCCACATTTTGTTGTTATAAAACAACTTCCCCTCACAGAACAAGCAAAAATACACCAAAAAAGGACAACCCATGCCAGAAAATAGAAGAATGTCTGTTGTTTATAAGGACTGTATGTGCAGCCTGTGCAGTTTGTATTTTGGACATGATGTCCCTGCAGGCTGAGGTATACGTCCCACTCTCCTGCTTGCCTTGATCCTAAATGCACTCATTTCTCCCAGGAAAAACAGTGTGACTTTGTCTGCGTGGTTTTGCCCTGAACACCAAATAAGCATGTCACAACCCAAGGTCAGTGCATTCTCTTTGACTCACTACTTTTTTATCTGACTCGTTTTGCAAATTTCCAAATGGCTTTTTGAAAACATTCTTTTACAGGAGGTTTGCTAGCCTTGTTGCACCTCCTTGACAGTGAAAATTATATTAAAAAAGCTGAATTATTTCATTTACAAGGGGAAAATTTTTATATCATGGTCATGTATATTTTCAATGTAATCAAAACCAGCTAAAATTTTTCTGACCAAATTTTACTTATTGCTTCCTCATACCTCTGTAGAATAAAAAGGCATTATCAATGCAGTTGATGTTTCTATGATGTATTAATAACAAAAAATAGTCAGACTGGCTTTGCTCACATTCACAGTAGCCCTCTGTTGCTGTGCAGTTAAGTTCAGGCTTTCTGTTCTCTAGCAATGCAGTCTTGCAGTCATGTGGACAACTTGTTCAAGACTAATTAATATAAAAACATTTTAGCTTCATTACATTAATCAACCTAATGAAACATTATAACTGATAATAACTGATATAACTGAAACAACTGATCCATTAAAGATAGATTAACAGTAGATTTGACCTGACATATCCGATGGTATGATAATATGAATGAGAGGAACTCGGTCTTCAGTACTGCTAAATAGGTTAGTTTCTTCTCTCCTTGGCTTATTTCCACTGGTAAGTGTAAGGGGGTTTGAGTTGTTTTGGGTTTGTTTTAAAATAGCATTATCTCCTTGAAAAAAAGACTGGTGTTATCTTGTGTATGGATTTATTTATTTTTATCAAAGCAGGGAACTCTGAGAATGAGGTCATTCATATTTTGCAACTACAAGTATCTAATTTCCCTCAGACAGATTATTTCTATATATACAATGGAACTGGCATCTCAAACACATCTGTTTTGGGTAACAGATCGGCACAGACACCTGAAGAGGATAGTTTAAATGCCTTCCTTTCTGGAACTGCAATAAAATTTGTTGAAGACAGTGAAACAGCTATTTTAAATCTAGACTTAGAAACTGTGAGGAAAGGAATAATCATGCTAGAGTAAATCAAAACCTTTCCAATAGTTCCGCAATCCTAGAATTAAAAAAAATCAAGCATAAATATAATCTGAAGTGCAAAATGTTCACTTTCTTCCACATTTGCTCATACCGTCACTGAATGAATTATTAGTTCTATTGAATACCGTTGTTTTTATCTGAGCTGAGCTATATTTCCTTCCTAACTTGAATTACTGGAAAATTGGTGAGTTTTCATGAAATCTCTCAGCTGTTTCTTGCTCCAAAAACCACGTCAGAGCTCACATGAGCATTCACTTTCCTAAATAGTTGAAGGTGACTGTCTGATATTTACTTATTGTTGGCACTCCAGGTGCTACAACCCCTGCTCTGGCATTTTAGAATCATAGAATCACCTAGGTTGGAAGAGACCTTTAAGATCATTGAGTCCAACCATAAACCTAACACTGCCAAAACCACCACTAAACCAGGTCCGTAAGCACCACATCTACACCTCTTTTAAATGCCTCTAGGGATGGTGATTCAACCACTTCCCTGGGCAGCCTGTTCCAATGCTTGATAACCCTTTCTGTGAAGACATTTTTCCTAACATCCAATCTAAACCTCCCCTGACACAACTTGAGGCTATTTCCTCTTGTCCTATCACTTGTTACTTGGGAGAAGAGATCAACTCCCGCTTCTCTACAGCCTCCTCTCAGGTAGTTGTGGAGAGCGACAGGGTCTCCCCTGAGCCTCCTTTTCCCCAGGCTAAACAACCCCAGTTCCCCCAGGTGGAGTGAGCTAGAGTGAGTGAAAGATAACATATTTGGTAAGGTGCTATTTTTTAAAGGAGGACCAGAAAAGCTTAGTTTTCTTTTTTTATTGTGGATTAAAGTATTAACTAATTGGAGTAAAGACCATTTTATTGCAGGTATCAAATATAGTATCACAGTACAAATAACAGTAAATAGGACTAATGGGATCTAACACAAGTATTTCTAACCCAAACATGATTTAATCTGCTTATTAGAAGTACTGCTGTCATTCTCAATTTGCAGCATTTTATGGATTATGCATGTAAAGATACTGTTTTCAATTTTCAGATTAAAAACATTCATAAAAGCTTTAGAAAGAAATGAACACTCTAAGACACAAGTGTATTAGAATATTTAGCTCTGTGATTTAAAAGACACTTAAGAAGATAACCAATTGCTCTCTTAATATAATTAAAATTTTGGACAAGCGTCATATCTCTTTATGTGAAAGTAATTTGTTACTTAGTGTTTTATTTATCTTAATGCTTAATAGTACCAGGAAATATTCACTGAAATCTGATTACATGATGGACTTTATAAAGTATTTTTGATGGTATGACTGTCTTATAATATCTTTCTTGCCACTGTTGTGCATAAGTCCTTGCTCAGCTCAAAAAGAACATGGTCCATCATAAAAGCAAATATTGCCTATAGATACTTAGAGCATGTCTATGCTAAATATCAATAACATGGTTAGCTCTTGTCTAACATGAATTAGTTTAAATATGGATATGGCAGAAAAGCATTAGCATATCTATAGTGATTATTTTTCTACAGTTTATGCTACAGCTGCAAATTTTAAGCAGCCCTTACCCTCTGCAGTATTCAGTGCTACCTTTTCACTCCTCTGTCAACAGTATTATTGGTTGAGACAGCATAATCTAATCTCCTGGCTTGCAACTTTGCAGCCACCTCTCTTCTAAAGTCACATTTCAAATAGCTTCTGTGAATTTTAATAGGTAGAAGGGATTAAAAGGAGTTCTGTAATACAAGATTTCATTAAACATACTGATGGAGTAGCTGAGAAGGCTAGGGGTTTGCTTATGTCTTTTCCATTGTTTTTAGTGAGGGCAGATGCCCGTCTTCTTAAATGAACACTTAAGGGTTTTTCTTTTCTTCTTCGGCATCACAAAAATGTAAATGCCAGAACCTGCAGCAGTACTTAGTGTTAAGAACTGCTCATTGCGTGACTTCACCTGGCCCAAAAGGCTGTAGAAACCAGGTCCTTCCTCGTCCTGACTGGGTACTGGAGGGCTGGGTGGGGTTCACAGCTCGACTGGTTTTCACATCTCCCTTTTTGTCCTCCATGGTGGGGATCACCACCACTGGGATGAGAGTGCACTGTTCGAGTGTGCCATCGGAGGACATAACTTCAGTGTATCCATCTTCACAACTGCACGTTCTAGTCTGTAGGGAACAAGTGTTTTACACTGTGTAGCAGAAACACACAGTTTTCTGTGAGCCAAAAAGCATAACAACACGGATGACTGGAAGAGAACTGTTTTGATGAGTGCTAGCCTGGAGAGTATCTCTTCATATATTTTTATGCAGGTTCATACAAAATCAACAGAGATTGTTCAACATTTAATTGAAAGGTAGAAAACGGTCTGAAGTTGGTTTTAACAAATTAATGATTAGTAAAATCTCTGAAAATACTTTTTGCTGGCATAGTCTTTGTAATGCAGAGAGATGTGTGGGAAGCCCTTACAGGGGTGTTTTATGCTCCAATGCAGTAGCACATACCTCACTGCAGTAAGCGTGGGGTTGACTGCACGGTGGGTTACATGACCTGTCAGCATCTGGTTGGCGCATCACTAAACAGCCCCCTGTAGGATAGAAAATCATATTTTGACACAGTAATACCTCACCACTGATGAAATTACTGATGTCTTTACTTGCTACAGTATGTCATGGATTATAATTTTATTGCCAATTTGAATTTAAGAGTCCTTTTATTCCAAGGTGAAGGACAATTGGTATCAAGTATTTTCTTGCAGGAAGAGTAATATATTTGCATTCATGTGCATTTTAAAGAACTATTGGGCAAGTGAATCTTTTTTTTTTTTGCTTTGTTCCTTTGGTGGATTGCTCAAAAAAATGTTTAAATGTTTTGTTGTGCTTGAGGGAACAGATTTTTGGTTCTCTAGGGCCCTCCTTATAACTTACATATTAAAACTGTGACCATAAAGAAAATAAAAGCATATTTTTGATTTATATCTTTGCTTGTTATACTGAAAACAAACTACTCATCCAGTTTATGAACGGATACCTGTTTTCTGCTCCTCCTCAGTAGTCACTTTTACACATGCTATAGCTTTGCCTCTTATGAAGCCACACTTCACGCTAGTCTAAGACAGATTTTTCGAAATGAAAGAAGCATTATCAGTAAAGCATATACTGAATGCTATGGTACTGACGATAGAATGGGTTTCAGTCTTTTTCCTTTTTATACAGTCCTAGTTCTCATTTCCACAGCTTTATGTACAGTGCAGTTATTGTTATGGACCAATACACACAATCAGGCTTTCACTATCATTTCAGCCAGAATGACTTTAAAATACATTTAGAATCAGTTTGAATTTATCTCGGTTTCCTTCTAGCTTACAGAAGAGGGATATGCATCATGTAGTTTAAAATTTATACTGCTACAGGATGCCTTATGTTGCATCTCCCAAATTAATAACATTTTTATATTGGCGTGATATGATGATGAAATCCTGATAGCTGAGGTTGGTCACAACCATAGCAGATGTAGTTAGATGTGGTTACGTAGATCCAAGTGTTAACGGGATGGCTGATGAAAAACAAAGAAAACCCTGCTGGTTGCCATAAGTTTTCCCCACCCCCAGAAAGGAAAATCATACATCCTAGCATACAAATCACATGCCTGTGGGAATCTATGTAATAAAATATCAGTCATCCAAGGAAGCTGCAGAAGGAAAGAGTTGCCTCATCGCCCATGGGAAACAACACCTTCAAGTAAAAAAGAACTATTCAGCACAATAATATTATGCAAGTAAGTCAGTAAATAAAGGTCTTAAAATACCAACAGGCTCATAATAAAAAATTGACAGTCTGAATTAAAATACACTAAGTTAGAGCGAAATGTGCAGCAATAAAGCAGCAAAAAAACCCAGTAATCAGAAATATGGGTTGATTCTAGATCAAAATAGGCAATCTCCATTTAAATAAATTGTGTATGTGCATCTATTAGTTTGAGCTCTTAAATACTGTACTTCAAAAAATCGTTCAAATGTAAATTACAATCTGGTTCACAACTGTATACTTCATGCAGAGAAGTCCTCACAGAACGTTATGCTTAATTGCTTTGTTTGAAAACTATCAGGAACATATGAAAAAAATACAGTTTTGCATTGCATGGAAATTGGTGATTACATTCTCTGGAATTTTCCACTAGTCTTCATTTCAAATCAGAAGCTACCTCAGCTTTAAAACCATGTACCAATAAACTTTGAAAAAAGAGATACAATATACACCCAAAATTAGTCTGCCTAGGAGGTCCCATCATGAAAAATCTGCCAACAATAAATATTCATACACTTGTCTTTCCTGGAATTTATCACATGGCTGTATTCAGTCACATCAGAACAAACTATTATTTTTATGTGACTGACTGTGATTTATGAATATATTCTGATTTTAACATCTCAGAACCATAATTGCCAAGAAGCTATTTATTTTGAAATCCTGTAGGACCTTTAATAGATAATATCATATATTAATCTCAATAAGAATTCTTACTTAGAGTTTTACTTATCATACAAGCATCTTAGCTAGGCAGAAAGCAATCAAGGTGCATAAATAATGCCCTGTTATATTCGTTGTGAAGATGGTGCATTTTAATATTCTTACAGCACAAGGTCACACTTGCAAAAGGGACTTTGGGCTATTACGAATTACTTCAAAACCTTGTAAAGATAATACAGGTATTTTAGTTCTACTGTTACAACAGACAGTAGTGGTGGATTCCATCATCAAGAAGTATTGTATTGGCGGTACATGAATTAGAGCTCTCTTCCTGTGACTGACCTGACAGTGACTGGCACTGAGGATGTGCTTGCAACCTCTGGGGTTCTTTTACTATCACCTGAGCTGATACAGAAATTACTTAAATAACAAATGTATAATGCTTACCTTAAATTAATCCCTAATTCTGATAAATAAATTCATATAAATAGATATATATGAAGATTTTCTTGAATTCAGAGACCTCAGTAATTTTTAATTAATGGTGTTTTGTGCTTTGGTTTGCACAAAAAGTAACTACATCCCATAACTGTCCACTGAAGTATCCTACTATAGATTTATGTCATTGAAGTAAAGAAATAAACTTATATTAGCCCATTTATTAAAATTTGATAATTTGTGATTTTAAGCAGATACATGATATATGCATGATATTATCAATCATGCATATATCAATCATTGCATATCTCTCTACCTCTGTATAGACACTGAAATGCACTATAATAAATACAAGTTCTATTTGTTGTAGGGCTTGAAATCTGAAACCCTGAATTTAGAAGTGTAGAGATGTTTATGGTAAAAAAAATACACAATGTAAAGCATTCCAGATCTAGTACAGAAGATAATATTTATATTTACTTTTAGCATCACATACTGCATAATTCCGGAAAATAAATGACACCTTTAGTATGCAAAAACATGATTCAAGACAGCACATTGGTTCATACATCAGGAACAGATTCTCTTTTTAAAAAAAAAAAATTCCATTTGTTGGGAAAAGACATTATCTACCTATTTTCCAGGCTTTTGTGTGTATATAAAAAGAGTGGTTACCTGTGACATTTAAACCATCTGACCTTTGGCACCACACGGTTCGAGAAGATCCCTTCCATGGGCTAGCCATCCACTTGTATTCATAGCACTGCCCATCTACACAGAGAACATTCATTTTTCAAGAAATCTGATGACAAGATTTTAGGCTACCACTGGTGGCAGCCACACTCATTAGTAGACCATACTCATTATTGTTAATGGCTTTTACAGCTAAGTAGGCCCCTTCTGCCTTCACCCAGCAACTTAGAAGGGTGCACTGCACACATGGAGGCCCTCCAAGGTCTCCTGCACTTACTGGATACATACAGAATAGACCAGATGTGTCCTGAACACAAACTAGAGTGGTTGTACACACTGCATGTGGAGTAAGCCTAATGCAGTTAATGGGCAAAACAGACGTTTCCAATAACCTCATAATGGTTGTGGCCCATCTGTTGCGCGAAACTCATTTAGGAGTCAGGTTCCTTTCCTGGTAACACTGAGCTTCAGTCAATGCTCCAGTGCTTGGTGAAGTGGCCTGGGCTGCATTTGGCTTCATGTCTCAGCTCTGCTGTACGCCTCTCATATGGCCTGGGATAAATCATGAAGTCCTTCTACACCTTAGCTCCCTCATAAGTATAAAATTCCTTTTTGCCTGATCTGTCTGGCATCTGAATGGACAAGAAATGTCTGTACAAGAAATTACTTTTCTTAGATACTTTGTCCAGTACCAGCATTAAACATGACTGAGATTTTTTATCATCATTGTCATGCGATTAACAACAATTCAAAAGGAAGAGAGAAATCTAAATTTGGTTATGTATCAAAACTTAAAGATTTCTTTTTACTAGTGTTATCAAGCAGATAAGGCAACTATTTTTTCCCATAACATCAAAAGAAATTTCATTATTAAAAAAGGATCATTAATTCTCTAAAGATTGTGTTTGAAGTGGTAACATATGATAGTTAGCATCTGAAAGACTTTCTGTTTACAGTTGACATCTGGAAAATTTAAGTGCATTTCTACATCTATTAAATATGTATTTGCCTAAATTTGATACTATGAACAGAAAGAAAACACAACTACTGTTGTTCTGTATTTTCTCCTTACAGGAAGCGGCCTTATGTGTATTTTGGTGCTTACCATTGCACGGTCTTGTTTCCAAAGCCTGTTCTGGACAGAGATGTTGATTCTCTAACTCCTGAATGATCACTGCCCGAGATCGGACTTGTATCCCTCCAAAGCCAAGATCCTCACCGTTAACACAGGTTAACTGACAAAGGCTCCATTCTGACCATTCTCTCAAGTAACAGTCCCCTGTCAAATAGCAATTTTATAAGGTGAACGATCATCATATGCAGAGTTTTTCACACTGAATATGTCTTAGAAAAAAATGTCCAAATCTGGTTTCTTAATTTTCCCTGTTTACAGTTCCTTTCATTCCTCTTTTTAAATGTGACTTATACTTAAGAGAATATAGTAATTTGACACTCTCTGAATGTCTGTGCAGTAGAAAATAGTAAAAAGATTATACAAAACTTATTCGTTCTAAAGCAGGGTAGTTTCCTGTAGCATTCTCATAAAATCACTCTATTTTGAATTTCTGAATAACACCACCCAATGTTTGGATTTTTGTAAATTTTAGGGTATTGTGCACTGTATGCCTGTACGCCTTACGCTAAATTTATATCTCTTTTTCACAATTCTTATTTGATCTTAGAAAGCGAAAACATTGTCTAGTATTAAAAAGATTAATTGTTGCTTATCCTCATGCAGAATTTCTCTAAACAGACAGTAGAAGTGACTGCTGGAACATTCTTTGCAAGAAAGGGAAATGGGAGGGTGATTAAAATGTCTGCACTGCCTATTTCATGTAAGGATAATAGAGATTTGTGGAACGTTATCTTATAGTCTAAAACTGAAAAATAAAATTATACTAATGACACTAATTAGCACGATTGGCTAAAGAACATTGAAGGAAGATCTGAGGCACAATGCAAAGAGACCATTTTGTTAAAACTGCAGTAGAAAATGGGATTAGACTGTGCACAGACTCATAAATAAAACTCTTAGTTCTCATTATTTCAGTGAAAGAGCTATTAAAAATTCATGCTACCTTGCATTATACTGATGACAGATATAATCAGTACTGTGTTGACCAGATGCCTGATTAATGAAGGAATTTTATTTGCCAACGTTAGGAAAGCATGAGAAGAAATGAATAATTGAAGAACTGATGTATACATAATAGGAAACAAGTAGTGATTTTTGGAAACATTAGTTGGAGTGTCTCATTAGCACATCCCCACAGGGCAGTTATTCTTGCTGGCTAAATGTGAGATTGTTGAAGGAACAGGCCCCTGCTCAGCAAAATTTTAAAAGTGAGCAGTAAGCAGCTACATTTTTACGTATATATTGGACTAACAAGAAAACATAACTACAAGCTTTATATTCTTCCATTTTAATTTAATAAGTAAAAATATGTGAAAATCATGCAATTGGAACGCTGTTCACAAAGCAGTGACGGAAGCCTCTCCATTTTTTATTATTTTCTATTTATTGAGGCAACGACCTTCAATCCAAACTGAAATGAAAGGGAAAAAATTCTGAGAAAGAAGAGAGTTGCAAGAGAACAAAAACAGAGTACTGGTGTGGAACGATAGCTACATTAGAACTGAAGGAGTTAATCACTACTTCTGAAGATACATTGCTAATGACTCTACTGAACAACAGCAATATACTTCAAATTCCACAAATAAGTGTTCAAAATGAACTGGAGGGGTTTTACTGGAAAGTAAACAGCTGTTATAGGCTCTTAATCTTTCTCAGTAAGAGGGTCATGGACCTGATCATTTATAACAGCTCCTTTGGATTAAGTCTACGTGGGCAATGATAGTGCATGTCACATCCAGCGAGTTAAACAGCTAGAAACACATTTTCTCAGAGACCAAAATAGCAGTTTCATTTGGAATAGCCCCTTTAAACAAAAAAAAAAAAAAAAAAAGACTCCCTAAGCTTAGACTCCTTAGATACCCTTAAAAGGCATCAAGTTCTTAGCCACTGTTAAAGTATTAATAAAGCTGTTAGGTGCTCTAAGCACTTAAAGCAAATATTTAGCTGTAAACCAACACTCTTATAGAGTTAAATACAGGTTTTATTTTAAAAGATTTTGTGAAAAAATACATTCTTATTAGGTACAATCTGTGACTGAGACATGTCTTTTATAAAATTTAAAACCTGGTGTTTTTTCTAATTCATTTATTGTCATGAAACCACTACCAGAAAGTAACTCTGCCAGTCATTTGATGGATTAATGCAATCAGTAAAGCATGTGAAAAAGATTTAATTGCTTGTGGCTAATGGTAGGCACTGATAACTATAATGATACCCAACCAATCTTGAAATACAACACTTATTTGAATAGCTTTGTTACCTGGACAAGGGACAGTGCAGGTTTCCTCAAGTATCATCTTCTTATTACCATCTATAATAGGCTCTATTTCTCCACAGAATTCCTCATCTACTACTTTGCCAACATCTTCAGTGGATCCATCAAAAACCACACAGGAAATGTTCCTCAGTCGTGTTCCCTCTCCACATTGAGCATCCTGGGGAAGAAGGACATACACGGATGCTGGACAGAAGAAAGTGCCAAAAGACTAGATCTGACCTACATGTCACTGTCTTCTATTATTTTTTGCTTAACTACTTATTCATTCCAGTAGGGAGAACCAAAAAGAGGGATTTTGCTCTTTACTTCTGAAACAAACAAACAAAACCAAACCCAAAACTCTGCTGGTTGTTACCAGTATTTCTTAAAGTATGGAGCTAATTATGCCTTTGAATTGCAATCACAGCAGTATCTCAAGTGGAGATCTCTTCTAGGATGCCAATCTATTTCCATAGATATACTTTTACAATAGAAGGATTTCAATTATTAGCAAAGGTGCTGCTCGGGTACCAAAGTTGACATTTCTGTTTTGAATATCTGTAAGCCATTGTCATGTCTGTTGACAAATATGAACTCTAAGAATAAATCTTTAGTTAAGAGAGGTGGAAGCAAATTTTTTACACTGTTTTTACACAGGTATGTGAGCATATCACAAATATGCCTAGATATACAAGCTCCATAACTTCAAAATCCCATATGGGTTTTACCTCTACTTTGCATGCAGACCATTGACCATACTGCCATCGATAACAAGGTTTTACTGGACAGGGTTTGAATTGCTCCATCTGAGAGGGACAAGGCCTCCCATCACCCTGAAATGGCTGATTTATGGTCCTTCTTCTGATCATTTTTCCTATAAATGAGAAACAGCAATATAACTAAAAACAAAGTGGTTAGACTGATTTATTCCTCGAGATGGTTCTATTTTGGTGAAAAGGATTGTGTTTGAATAAAGTAACTTTTTCCACATTTGACAAATTGGATTGTAAAGCAGATCTGTTGGCTCTTGGAAAATGTAAATCCATACAACAGACACTTTATAGTCTATCACCTGTACTGCAAGAAGGGCAGGAGGATGTCCGATTAGGATTTCAGATTGCTCCTGTAACAGCAAACAAAAGTATTAATTACCTACTTCAGAAGCCTGGGGAAAAATACTCTTTCTGAATGTGCCAATATGTTTGTGGCACTCAGTGGAGATTCCAGCTCCTCATCTGGAGTTTGCTGCTAGAAGAAACCAACATGTTCTGTTCTTCCCTGAGTTAACACAGAATCATGTGTCCCATATTGTCTGATTCCCTCAACCAGGAACAGCTTGCAACTTTCCCTCACTATCTGCCTGGATAACGTGACATGCAGATTTTGCAGGGGATGGAGGATTCTTCACTCAGGCCCATAGAAAATTAAAATACAATAGGCTTATCCGACATTAATCTTCTCTTCAACCATGAGTAGCACGCTACCCAGCATCACTGAGATCCAGGTTCTATTTCAAATACTTATATAAACAGAAAGAGGAAGACTTTTATCCCTTAGGCAGCTCTTGCTTCTTTCATCTTGCAGTGAACATTAGACCATTATGCTTCATTACAGAGAGGTCATGTCATATAACCAAAACAATGTTTGTGTGCCGGAAGTAGTGGTAAAGTGGCTGCTCTGGACTTGGCACCTTGCAAATATTTCCACAAAATCAACACGGCTGTGGTATTTTAATCTATATATAGATAAATATATGAATCAAGCCTGAAATAAGACGTACATATTTAAATTTGTGTACTGAGGCTTATAATAAACTAAGGCATTACATAGATTTACGTACATAACACCCGGCGTTAACTGGCCAAAACAATCTTAAATTCCACATTTCAATCTGATGCATTTGGAATTGAACAACCTAATGATCATGACACAAATCTTTTGCTGAGAGCAAGCTACACAAGCCACAATGCAGCAGCAGAACTGTATCAGTCTCCCAGACAGCTGTGTTCACTGCAGCTAGCTAGAAAGATGCTTGCCAAGTGGAGCTTCATCATTCTTGGATTTGCAACTGCTCCAACTGAGATGTCACAGGAGGAAAAAAAAAAAATTCTTGAAAAGTACTGGAGGAAAAAAAAAAGAACAGCAGCGAGCAGAATTCTTACATACAGAATTCTTCCTCAACTTTATGGGTATTTGGATGGGTGCACAGGAGTGATTCAGCTTGGTGGTCGCTGGGTTTATTAGATGGTTATTACTTATTGAAAAACAGCAGTTACTTCCATCTTCCTGCCTAATAGGAAAATTACAGGTTCAAGACTTAATGTGAGGTTGCCATCACCTGTTAAAAACACTGAAAATTTGAAAGCTGTTTTACATTACTATTTAAAATACTTTTTCTCACTTCTACAAATAAATTCTATACTTGGAAAGCACAGGGATTTCAGATAGCAACCTACCTTCATGTTTTGAAAAAACATAGCAAAAATAATTCTCATTTAGAAAAAGATCAAGTCAATTGTTCAGGTTTTGTATATAAAAAGAAGCATGCAAAGAAAAATCTGGCAACATATTTAAGCCTTGAATAGAACTGTTTGTTTAATTCTCACTCTGTAAGGGTTAGTCTGAACATAGAAGTGTAGATTATTTGAATGTAGAAGTCACACTTTGAGAGGTAACATCAAGAACTGAAACATTATTACATTATTAGATACTGCAGTATCAAATTATTGACTGTTATCATTAAAAAATCCATAGGTCTGTCCGTTGGGGTCCTGAAGCAGCCAGAGCTTTCAGATGTTTTTGCCTAGACTTTTCCTTGTGGTGCACTCCCCAAGGAACACAAAAAGATGCAATATCCTTTCATTCTGAGCCCAGCAGTTGAAATCGGATACTGACACTGCCAGTCATCCAATACCCATAGTGACATATTCCAGACACGATTACAGAACGAAGAGGCTTCACAGATGGGCTTCCACCCTTCTCTTTCAGTAGTCTGTACACCTTAGTTACCTGGCACAATGGTGCTTTCAGGTTCTTATTCTGTGACATATCAGTACAACTAAACAAGAAAATTTCCTCCATAACTAGAATGTGCTTTTGATATCCATTCTCTGACGTAGATTTCGTTTTAAAAAACTTAGATAGTGGTTAGCAACATTTTGGAAAAAACACATTAATGGGATCCCAATGAAAGTAACTTGTCCCCCCGCCCTTGTTCTGTGTTTAAAAATATGGAATTCTGCAGTGAGTAAATTTGTCGGTTTTAATCACTGTGCTCTTCTACAAGTTTAGTTGTCCTAAACTCACCGCTAATGAAACTTAAGAGGAAATCCCTCCCTCCTCTTCCTCCCCCCACCCGCTGAAAAAAAACCACATCAGTGTTTATTTTTGTTTCAATATATCATTCATCATATCTCACTTTGTTCCCAGAGTCAAAAACTATTCTGGGTCAAATTCTCATTATCTTCAGTGAGTACAGTCTCACTGAGGCATATTATTTCCATGAATAAGGCTGATTTAGATCCCCATCACTCTCCCTGCAAAAGAAGATATTATTGCTTTTCTTAAAGAAAAGTAAATAAATAAATAAATAAAGGAAGCTCAGTCTTTAAAATATGCCAAAGGTATATACTGACCTGTAAGGCCACATGTTTGAGAGCACTCAGACCAAGGGGACCAGTCAGAGAGCTGACAGTTCACAGGACATTCCACCACACAGGACATATTCATTTGCCATGTCTTCTCCAAACCAAGCTAAAAGAAAGTATTCAATGGTCAACACGTAACACCCAGTCTGTGCCATCAGCGCAGGGTATGCGCTTGGACACGGTGAATCTGAGACAACTAAAGCTTTAAGCAAGCGTGAAGTCATTACTAAATAAAAAGTAAAGCAGTTAGGACATTTGAAAATAAAAAAGTAAAAGCTGCAGATGCTGGAGGAGTATGAGAGAAGGGGACACAGAAAATAGCCAGACTCACGTGTTTTCCCAAATATACATTCTGTACTGACCTCTCCTCTGGGCAGAAGTCAGCCTAACACTAATAAATAATGCAACCCCCACAGCAAAGGAAGAGTTTTATGGCCATGCTTGGAGACAGCACAGTGGCTACATGGTCCTTTGGTCTGATCCTGTAAAGCCATTTCTATGTTCTTATAAACTTCCATGCTCCAGATTTTCCCCATCCAAGGAAGAAAAGAAACATTCTCACTAACACACATGAGAATATATGATGCAAGATGGAATACAACTGATGGCATAAATATTAGCATGACAATAATAATGTCTGCAGCTTTCATGCCTTCAGAATGAGTTAAAAGGATAGGTCAATTATAGTGTCTATGATATAAAACTTGAAAGAAAATCAATCCTGCCAATATGAACAGATCTGCAGCTTCCCAGCATAAAAGACTGTCCTCTCCATTGGCCCTCAGCTGTGGGCCCTGATCATCATTGAGGCCTTTCAGAATCCCAGGAGGTTGCAGATATCTTTAAGCAGATAAAATCCCCACATAGTTTTTTAAAAAAAGCAAACTAGACACTTCAAAACATATTAATTTTAATGACTGGAAAGGTTAATGACATAAAACCAGCAGTTAAGACTTTAAAAAGGATATAAACCCACTATTTCCTACTAAATGCAAGCATAGAGCAATAATTAGGCACAGCATTAAAATTTCCTCCATAAATAAACTACCACAAGTACTGGAAATGTCTCACCCTGATAGACTCACCAAGTCTTAAATTTGCATTTGCAGTACCATTTATTGAGACAAATGAGGTTTTAGACCTCTGTTCTGTTTTGTACATCAAAGAATGAGTTCTTGGCTTTTCTCTGTGGTACAATATAACCTCGATTATCTAGCTATCGCACACAGGCAGCACCTGAAACCTTTGGATAATCTGGAATTTGGATAATTAGGAAACTAGAGAACCATCTTTGAAGTCTATATTTGGGTCAAGTCTTCTGAGCAAAGGCTTTAAAGCCTGCTGAATTGATTCCTGCCAATTATAGAAACATGACTACTCTCTTTCAAGATTGGCCTTCTCAGCTGGACTTTGGCAGCTAGAGAAGGAAAAGCCTAAGAGAGATATTAAAGGTGAAGAGGAGAAAGCTCAAGGCCAGATTACCCACAGTGATCTGCCATTTGCATGTCTGAGATACTGAAGTGCTGCTGAAATAGATTTGGGGAACAATTGGCAGGCTGCAATTTGATATTAATCACATATTCTTTTCTCATCCTTCTCCTTCCTTCAAGTGATGAACCACAATTCACCTGGAAGAGCTTAGAAAACATTTGGAAAAGTGTTCAGTAGCTCCCTTACCTGAAAAAGCCTCAGTTCTGGATAAATTGTGGTTTCAGATTCGAGAATGGCAAGTACTGGAGGAGTTGCACTGAAAGCTACCGCTGAGCACTACTCCTGGTCGCACATGCCAGGGGCAGCAGGCGGCCAGACCAGCATGCTTTATAAACCCTGTGATCCACAAAAAGTATCTCTATTTGTTTATAGGAATGTTTGGCTCCACAGATTAACCTCTGCTGGAGGTTAATCACGTAATCTGACAAACAGACTATCTGCCAATAAACCGGAAAAGTTTGTGTTCTAATGCAGACAAAACTGCTGGTTTCTAGGCTTTTCTGATCTTTAATTGAAGGTAAATGAATAAGAATAAGGCCATAAATATGGATATGACCAGAACCAGCTTGCTTTAGGTGATTTGATTTTCAAATACGCAAGGAAAAGACAAACTGAGTTCTTGTGATGTGCTAATTTTGTAGAGTTAGAGGACCAAGTAATCCAGTATTACTGTGCCTTGAGAGTTTGAAGGAAACTATGTTAACATAACGAGGACTTGGAAATAAGCTCTAGAAATTGATTTATCCTGGCAGTAATCAGGATGACTGGCTAGTTTCTTTAACTGATTGACTGAAACAAACACAAGATCATATGGACACATTAGGAAACCAGAACACCGGGGGCTGGAAGAAATGTTAGTATTTAACTACGCTGATGCTCATACATAGAGATGGTGACAGTCAAAAGACAACGTGAAGGGCATTTTTATATACGGCTTTTATTAGTTTCTTGAATCACATATTACATATAGGAAGTCAGACATTGCAACCAGACATCTTCCTTTCTTCGGGATTGGGATAGGCTTAACTATTCTGATCTCTCTTCTTTGCATATAATAATGAGAATCATAATTCTGTAAATGTATCTACACATAAATTAAATAGAACTTTTTCTTTATTCATACATCTAGTATAAAGTTTTATAATAGCCCAGCGGAAATTCCATTAGCTAAGTCACTATAAAATTATTTCATCTTTCTATTATCATCAACTTTCCTAACCACATGCACCTTCTTTTCAACTTCACTTAACCTTTTTGCACTGCCCTTATAATGCAAAAACACAGCAAAAAAACTCCACCCTGAAGGATCATCTGTGATTAGATTAGTAAGAACCGCATAGCGTGTATTCACATTTTGATAATTTCTTGAACACTCTCCTCTTATGACCTGGAAGGTCACAGAGCTGGCTTTCACATCTTTAGAGTGAAGGGTCTGGTAAGATCTGAACAGCTTGGCTTTCTTGTTAATCAGGTTAACAGGTTTTACTCCTCACAGTTATTGGATCAGACTTTGACTTTGTTGTGCCACTGCTTACATATCCATAATTCAACAAAGAGTCTTACAGTATGACTGGGAAGTGGATTAGGGCTTTCTACAGGAAGATGTATCTCTGTACGGTCTAGCAAATCAAAAGAGCAAATAACACTGTATCATAGTGGCTGCTGATAAAGCCAAGACCCAACTGCATTGATGTCTGTTGGCCAGTCATTTACAGCAAGGAGCTTTTGAGATATTGTCTTGTTGCTCTAATTATTTCTCTGAGTAATAAACATTAATTTCTTAAATGCAGGAAAGCTCGAGAGGTTTCCTGCAATGAGATTTCAGTGTAAAATGTAATCATTTGTTCAAAACATTACTCAAAATCTTTGGTTAACAACAGGAGTAATTGCTTGGATTTATGGTAAAAGAAATGTATATCCCCTTAAAATCTAATAAAGCATATTTTTTTTTCTATTGAAATATTCATGTGGATGGATATTTTATATTATGTCTTGGTATGAATTAATCAATATTGCAGTCTTTTACAAATAACCCAAGAGCGAATTTTTTTTTTCTTTTAACGCATTAAAACATTGACAGAATGCATTAATGCATTCCCCTATTAACTTCAGATAAACTTGCTGGTAGGTAGCCAGATTCTGGCTTTTTTTCCTGAGACATAAATGATCAAATTATTAGATTTGATTATAAACCCAAGAGGGGTGAAGGAGGAACTTAGGACAAAAGTTGGGTGTCAGCCTCAGCTGAAAACTTCTGCCTTTGCTAAGAGGTTATGGATTCAGGAATCCAGGATGTCGGAGGGGGCTAGAGAAGCCTAAGTGGGTCTGGTACACCATTACAAAACCATAGTCCAGGGTACACGATGGTTTCCTGACTCCCTCCACTTTTGACAAGACTCTTCTCTATGGGCACATCCTGAAGAGTAGCTACTAGCCAGGAAAGTCCAACAGAAAAGGTGTAGGTACCAAAGCTGCTGTGGAGGCCACTCCACCTTAGTCCCCCATTGCCAGTGGTTTTGTTCCTGATGTTAAGGTGGTGGAGGAATGGCAGCTGAAACAAGTTCAGTTACTTTCCACCAGAAATACATGTAGGATTGTCCTTAATGCAACACTTGCACTGTCTTCCCATTTTTCTTCACATTCCTATCTCCATGCAATTGAAAACATTAAGACCAATACACAAAATGCCAGAAAACCATTGCTTTCAAATTTGAAATTAGTTTGAACATTTGCAAAATGGCTTTTTCAAAATTTAAGGGCTCCCATCTGCTGGTTAGTTCTCCATATATGCTTCTATTTAATATTAATGTATGAATATTTAATATTCATACTGCACATTTTTTCACACTAGCTTGGGTATGTTTTGCGTTGCACAGCTGGATACAAGAAGTTAGCATTCAGCCCAGCTGCAGAATGGCACGTGAGAAATGTTTTCCAACACGTTGAGTAAATGATTGATACTGGCAGCTGTCCAAGGCCCCATGCAGGAATTGTATCAAATTAGAATGACGATCAGTGTTCCGATTAAGATTTATTACCTTTATTCTACTTTATTAATTATTGTTTCTAAGTCATTTCCTTCAGGACATAATAATTAGCATACGTTCATGGTGGCACTTAAAAGTAACCAAAGGAAATTGTATAAAAATCACTGTTGATGGCACAGTTAATTTCAGAGGTACTTAACAATCCATGAATAGTGTTGCAAAACATCTGGCAAAGATGAGTTACATGCCATATAGCTCAGTTGGCTCAGCATTAATTAGCACCATCGGAAGGGAGCTTACTCACAGGTACCCACTCACCTCTTCACAGTATTTCAGGTCAACCGATTTGCCATCACTGCGAACACAATCGAGCATCCGTGTTTTGATACCATTACCACAGACAGCCTTCTCGCTGAGCTGACATGTGCTCCAGTCTGGAAACAAGGAATTCATCAGTGTAGCAGACGTTTTAGATAAAGCTTACAATGATCCAATGTCCCACCTAATTCTAATTCTGATGGCCTAAAATAATCTTCACAAGCAACTTTCACACATGCAAAGGCTCATGAAGCCCAGCTGCTACGTGTTTTTGGAAACAACCACTGTTACTGCAAATAGTCAGTGGTTCATATTTGGTTTCATCTGCATGGATTTTGAGCAAATCACAAAATGATCACAGAAATAAATTTCCTGGAGTTACAGCGTGCACACTACACCCAAGTTGCAAAGTCTCCAGTAATATTTTATCTGGATCAAATAGCCTGAACCAGTTTTTGGCACAAGCTCTACAGCTCCCTCCAGATAAGAACAGGAAGACGAAAAATCTGTCCTGTAAGGTGAATGGAACTAAGCCTTGGTCCCAAGCTGTCCCTGGATCATAGCACCACAAATACCTGTCACATTGTAGTCATAGTGGTAGCAGTTTTTGTTCAAAGTGCAGACTTCGGCCTCAGTGGCAGCAGGACAAGACTTTCCATCATCTGGTTGTCTCAGGGATTCAGCTGACCTTTCACGGACACTACTTCCATTGCATGGCTTGAAAGGGAGATTGGAAAGAGCTTTGATATTTCAGCATCCTGATGCCTTTTCATGCAACGTTATAACAACCTGTCAAGTAACCTCGTCACAGAACACAAATGTAAAATAACAGCCTCACACTGTTACCTTAGAGAAACCATGTCCTTGTTATTTCAGAGAGAATTTAGTCTGGTGTTTCACCTTGGTACTACGCAAGACGAAATATCCTCTAGCTTGGTAAAACCTTGGTACTTCCCTAACTACTTCATGTTTCAGTACTAGCACTTTGAAACTATTTCATCCATAAACGGGATATTCAGATGCTCACTTTCCAAATGCCATACTGCAGTGCACCAGAGCCCAAATACTCAGAGGTCCTGAAACAGTTTTTTTCCTTTGGTTTGGTTTTGACATTTCTTTTTGAAATTGCTGGCAGGAAGGGGAAAGGAGACCCAACATTATCCTTCTATGCTCGTTCTTCATTTACAGATTTTGCTTTTTACAAGACAGTAACATTTTTAGTGCAGTGACTGCACTGCTATGGAAAGGCTCACAGCTAAGCTCAAAGAAGGACTCACGAGCCACTGCCTAAACTATTCCACCACACAGAAGCCACCCCACACTGAAGAATGACCACTGGTGACTATATTTTGTGTTTTGGACCAATTTCACTTAATGGATAATACTGGCACACTTTATTTGCGACCAACTATCAACAACCCTAAATGTGACAGTAAATATAGATATGTACTTGTGTAATCACTGCTTAATCCAGCATCTTTGCACAAGATGTCATATATACATTTTTAAAGTAGCCTCCTAAAATGCTCAATATTACATTTCTGTATACTTCTTACCAAAGAACATCGAGACCATGATCCCCATTCAGATATAACACAGTCCTCAGGACATGGTAATGTGCATTTTCTAGCACCAAGTGGCATCTCTTCAGGATCACACAGATAGTCCTCTACAGTGTCAGAAGGACCATCCACAGTGTTTAACATGCACCTGAAAAAAAGAACTGCACATAAACTTCATTTGCCATGGATTTTGTACAGTAACCGTGTTCCACAGTATTCTGAAGCTTTTTAACATTTTGTCAGCAAATAACAATCATGAAGTAATTGAAGTAACAGAACTAAGTAACGGATCTATGAATACCCAAGAAAAGCTGAAGAGCCAAAAATAATCCTCACTTTTACAGATGACGGACATATAATGAAATGCACAGATTTAGACATTCTTATCAGTGATTTTCTGAGAGTTTCTAGGCAATTTTATTTGATGTTAGCTTACCAGTAAGCCAGAATAATGTGAATCAGTATCATTTAGAGATATTTTTCCATGCTTCAACTGATAATTTTAAAGGTAGAAATATTAGAACTTTTAAAATTTTGTATTCTTAGTATTAATCCCTAATTTACACAGATGCTTTTATATTACCATTACATTAAATTAGCAGCTGGAGGCCCAGTTAAGATGAGAAATTAGGATGACGAGCAAGCCTACAAGATGCTTAGATCAGGTTCCATAAACTCTTCCATAGACTCTTCTATTTCACCTCATTCACTTTTGCTACTTTTTCCTGTAACAAGCATAACTATTATTCCTGAGTGCATATGTACTTAGAATGGTTTTTAAAAAATCGTAGTTTCTTATAGAAAGAGGACCATTTAACCTTTCAGAAAAGCACTAAATCCATACATCGCAGTATTTGAAGTAGTATAAGTACAATATACATTAGTTTATAAACTAGGAACCAAGGTCTATGTCCATACTTGGTAGACAGAGCTGTATTACACTCGCTGAAGCTATTCTGACTTACATCAACCAGGGTTCTGGTCCCGTATACTATGGCTGGACTTACCACTATACATTACACAGAATTACATCAAGTTAAATACAGTCATGACTGAAAGTGAAGGTTCTCTAAAGTTAAGGAGGAGCAATACTGTTTTACCTGACTTTCCTCGTTTGAACACCTTCTCCACAGTTCTCTTTTAAGTCCACATTGGTCACCTTGCAGACACTCCAGGGCTCAGTAACCCACACGTACTGGCTGCAGTCACTGTGGCAGGGGACTACCTCATATACCTGGAATCCACACTGAGCATCAGTTTTGTTGCACACAATTAAGATAAACGTGCAACGGTGATCATGCAAAAAAAGGTTCATGCTCTTTTGAGTAAGAATAACAAATGTAAACTTGCTGATTTAGAGGCTGTAGTAATAATACAGAGAAAATACTTTATATAGTATATACAATATATACACTATATTCTATAGTGTATGTATGTATACTATAGAAATAACAAAAAGTCAGAAGCTAAGACATCGAATGACAGATTCCTTGGTTTTCTCTGCCACTAAGCCCACGCTATGTCATTTTCGCTGATAACATGAACACAACTAACATAAAATCTGTAACTGGGCTAGCTCATGAGTATATTTTTTAGAAAAATGTTGTTAAAACTCTGCTAAAATTTTACTTCTATCCTTCACATCTATCCTCAACCATTCCGCCCCACTGTTACTAGTTGTGGGAGTTTTGTACTTCTAAGGAGAGTTGAGCTCAAGGTAAATTATAGCAATATATACTGGTTCATTTTATTTAGGATACCTAAAATCACTCTAATATATTTGTGTACCAGCACTAGTATTGTTTAGATTTGAATACGGTTTTGAAATAATATCTTCTATAGTACCTTAAATAGTGTTCTATATATTTCCTCAAACAAACATTACAAAAAAAGGACAGACAACATAAACATTGGAGTACAATCAGGAAGCATATGTTAGGTTATTTCTCTATTTTAGAAATGCTTACCTGAGCCTGAAGAAAGTATTTTCATGAACCAAAAGGAAAAAACAAAGATAAAAAGAAAGAATTATTAGAGTGAAGCATAGGTATTTAAATGGCATTCATTGAGCTTTTATTATGAACAATATTCTATGACTTCTGCCAAGCAAAAGGCATCCAATTTTTCCTCTTGCATCTCCCTTCCTGTCATGAGGCATTTTTGGGAGAAGTTTGCCCTTTGGAGACAATGAAAGATTAGAAATCAGAACTAGTGGGAAGAGACTGTAAATTAGCTAGTCTCTTTCTCAGTCTCTAACACACCACAAAACTGTTTTCCCTTTTTGCCTATAACGAGCATCAACTCTTCACACAGTAGGGAATCCAGTTTACCTATAACAAGAGAAAATCCTAAGTGGTTTTGGAGAGGATACTGGACTTCTCTATTAACTGAAATTGTTCTGACAGCATTGAGTGCAATAGATTCAGGGCAATAAAAGGAACTGGCATTTCTCCCAAGTCCTTCACTGAGTATCTTAATTATGCATAGATTACTTAAAGCCCATTGCCTCAAAATTATCTTATACCCACTAACTTCACATATTATTCTGGGTATCAAGTCAGCACAACTAATATTTCTGGACATTATCTTAAACAAGTCCTTGATTTTTTTTCAGCAACACTGCTTGGGAAGAAAAAGAGGGCTGACGATTTGATAGTTTATCAGTTAACCTGCAACAAATTACCACCAGTCACAAAAAAAAAGAGATGAGTTGAACAATGAATGTGTAAAGACTCTGATATATCACTACACAGCTGATCAGTTCATGCACAAGAAGACCAGCATAGTCAGCATATTTGGGCTTTCTGTGAACTACATAAGCACTAACTCAGGCGTAAAGATGGGTGGTGTAAATGCACATTAAGGAAGGTACTGGACCCAGTGCACAATTTGCAGTCACATGAGAAATAGCACTTTATTTATTCTTGTCCAGGATTTCCAAAATGAGAATAGGGAAGCCTTAATTTATGGAAATGTCTCTATATGTCTCACCCTGGTCAGCATAAGAAGAAATACATGAACCCCACACAGCCTTTTCAGTAACATAAAAATTGGGTATCTTGCCAGAAAGCCAAAGAAGAACTCTATATCGCATTGCATGTGTTTAGTGGTGTTGTCCTGTCCCTACTGGCATTTTTGTAACTGTGACTGCAGGCCATGGCGGTTGGGTGGTGTAAGGATTGCATACCAGCAGGTGCTGGATAAGGGGGCAAATAATGCCAGGATCAAATGAAGAGAGGAATGTCCTTTTTTTCCCTCTAACAGTCTCAGATTAGCCTTTTCATTTTAAATCCTCTGAAGGCCATTGATATGATTTTATAATAAACCTGACTCTATTACTATTGTAATTATGAAGACTTTTAGCCTAGTGAACTGAGTACTGAACAAGCTTCATTCAGTTGGTGTGTGGTTTGGGAGTCATCCTGGTATGCATGGGCCAGGAGGAAAGATGCTCAACGAGGCACCTAGCATTCACTGTGTTCAGTCTCCCTCCAAAATACAGTCATACAGGTCAGCCCTGAGAGACATTGAGCAACTTAGTCTTAAAACCTGACAGATGTCTTAAGCACCTTATTTCAATGTTTCACTAGCTTTACCATTAGAAAGTTTTCTCAAGGCTTAACCCGAATCTGCTTGCAGCAGTCTAAGCCTATTGCTTTTTATCCTATCCACGATGGCCATGGAAAATGGATTATTTCCTCCTTCTTTGCAACAACTTTTTACGTACGTTCTAGCAAGACTGCCAGCATCCTTCCTCCTGTCTTCTCTTCCATGGGCTAGACAACACATTGCAGTCTTTCCTCAGTGTTCATAATTCCTAGATCTCAGCTTACAGCATAGCCCCTCTGTACATCACCTTCCACATACTTCTGGGCATCAAAGACCCAGTGTAACCGTTATGCTTTGTATGTATGCAAATAAGCATGTTACATATATAAGTATTAAATACATAAATAAACCAAATTACATTTAATAATTGAAATAAATATTCTGAAGAGTCAGTAGTTTTCCAGCTGAAATAATAGTGGATCACATTTAGATTAAATAATTAACTCAAAATTAGAATGCAGGTGTATTCTCTGCATGTTTCTGAATTGACAGTGAGTGTATTTAAAATTGAAAGACACAGCCTCTGTATTCTTCGACATTCCTATCTTATCTGTAGAGCTTCCTTTTCATGAAAGTACTAGATTTCAATTTTATTTTTATAATAATTACATTTTGAATAATCTATTATTATTTGGCAAGTACCATGTAACACTGCAACAAACCAAATTCCACTCAAAGTACCAGTAGAGGGCAATAGTGTTGCATGTAAGTGGCTAAGACACCTCTCGCAAAATCACCTTTGATGCAGAAAAATACGAGCCTATTATGTACTACATGCATATTAAAGAAGGAAAAAGACTTCTGTACAGACTATAATTTGCTCCTATTGAAACACATTTCTCCTAATTTAAAGTATATTTACGTGCTGACCCAAATCCAGCAACCCTCATTCTAGCTTGTATTTTTTTAAAGTAGATCACAAACTTAGTTTATTAGCTGCAGTTTAACACTTATTATTTTCTAAATTAGTACTAATTACATTCCCTAAAGGAGAAAATTAGATCAACAAGCCATTTCACTCCATGTTAGCAAAATGTCAATAGGATAATATTAAGTACATGAATTTTTATTCAAATGTAAATTGAAAGCACATTTTTTTTCCTAATCTTTTAATATTTACAGAGAAGACATGTAATGGCTGTTTAACATGCCTCTGCAGACTAAATTAAATTCAACAGTAATATGAATATAAATCAACTCTGAAGAGCATAAGTTAATTGACAAGGAAGGTTTTTCTTTCTAAAACTCTCCAAGCAAACAGGAGCAAACAAGCTTCGGGGTTTGACTTGGACTAGTGCTAAACTTGGTCCCAAAGACTAAATGCTCATTAGTTGTCAAAGCACTCCCAGTGTGCTCTTGGATCACATTTTCTGGCTTAGTTTCACTTGAAGAGGATCCAGACTATGCAGCCAGATTGCTCCATACTGGAAAATCAAGTGCAGTTAGTGGGACAACTGGGAGATTGACTTCAGAAGTGCATTCCTGACTGCAACTGCAGTGCCAGGACAAGTGTACCTGGAAGGTCAAGCTCTAGCTTGACTAAAATCCACTAAGGGATGCTGAGATGATACTGTGTGAGTGTTTGAGAAATTCTAATTTGCTTTCTGATCTAAGATGGTTGGGGAATGACACTAAGAATCTTACCAGTTTAAAACATTTTACCCATTGTAGGCAAAGATCTTCAGAAACACAGCCTTCACAATCTGCATGTAAGAATGTTTTATTGTCTCCAATCTGCAGTGCAGATAATGTGCTAAGTTCTTGCAGATGAGGAATTAATGAAAGCAGGTTCTATGCTGACTGAGGAAATTTAAGCCAACACATATTCCTCCTTCTACCTGCAGCTGCCCTTTATGTTGTATAGTTTTTCTGCATCAACAAACAATGCAGCTAAAAGGGTTATCTGAGGTATGGAAAAAGCTATATCAACAATGTAAATATAAATCAAATTACCTGATTGACATGATCTAGCTTTGGACAGGGTCTTCCACCATTGTAGGGTTTTTCACGGAGCCATTTAGACCGAACCTTTACCCCACTCCCACAGGATTTACTACAACGAGACCAGTTGGACCACTCACTGAGCTTGCAGTCTGAGGGACATGGAATAATACAGGCTTCCTCAATATAACCTGTGGGAGTGGAAAAGAAAGTTAAATCTCTTCAGTATGACACTCTGCCACTTCTCCCTGAAGCCCTCGTCTACTTCATTTAGATTGTCCAAAGTTTGACTTGACAGGACTGTGTGAATAGAGAGATTTCTTCATCATTAGGGCTAAATTAAATTCTGCAGAAAATTGACACATATAGCTGGAGACCGTGTTAGAGTAGCAGCTGAGCATCCTCACTGCTAGCTGATTAGGATTCACACTCACCAGATTTCAGCATTCAAACTTTCTGACAGCTACAGTGTAATTGACACTAACCCATCTCTTGGTTGCATCATTCTTACACTGTAAAAACAATATATATTTTTAAGGAAAAAAGGTTTAATTAAAAGCTCCTCCATAATTCTATCAAGTAATTCAATTGCAGTTATACATCAAAAATCCAACTGAATCAAAAGACATGCATCTTACCAGCCTGAAGCAAGGGAACTTAACACCTTGTGACCTTTCTAAGGCTAGAAAGAGAGAGTGGCCTGCAACATTAATGATCTGTCGATTAACAACCATCTGCCCCCGGTAGCACACTGAATAACGGCACTGAATGGAAAAGCAGATGTTTGGTTTGGATAAGTCATCGGTTCTGATAGGTTGGCAAGGCGTATGACATGGTCTGCAGGGAGTAACATGAGGCCTCAATTCACTGAATAAGTGAAAATGTCTTTCTTTCAAAAGCAACATATGCCATAGCTCTACAATATTTATCATTTATGCCAATATTTACAGCAGAAGCTATAAAACCTCAAAGCTGGCCTTTACTACATTTTTACTACAGCTATATCCTAAACCTATATGGACTCTCCTCTCCCCTTTCCTGTGCCAGATCTGTAACGTATTTACTGTTGGCAAATGTTCGCTTTAAAGATTAAAGAAACCTCAGTGCATTTAAAAGTGAATTAAAATATTTGACGAACATAGTTGCAAAATTAACGCATCCTTGGGTAAGATCATTCCCAAATGATTGGCACAGTTTGCTAGGCACGGTTTCAAATGTTTCTCACGTATCTTAATTTTTTTTTAGTTTGAAAGCAATCACTGTCATTTTCATCAGAGTTGATGTTAGCAGCTTTATGTTTTTAACCTATACTTCTAAGTAAAGCTATTTTGTCTCTTCTCCAGTTGCTTCCATTAATTTGTTTCAGCTATAAAGAACAGAAGGCTGTTCTATTAAAACATACAGTAACATTCAGAATATTTTGTGGTCAAATTCAGGTGATGACTTTATCCTATATAGCTTTCCTCTGTCTGGACATGTTAAATAGTTAAACATACAGAGCACATCCCGAACTTGAGCACTGTGGAACTGCTCTTCACCAAATGTATCTTCCTTAAAACGGCTAGAATGTTATTATCCTGAATTACAGGCATGTTTATTAAATAGCTCTCACCATTTGATTATTCAGCTCAGTAATATTGTATGAAAGGTACACTGTGTTAGACAAAACATATTTTTGAAGATCATATCACTGCATATCAGAGGTGGTGACATAGATTGCCCTACAGTAGTAAATGCTAAATTGATTACATTTCACCTTACCCGACATCTCTGAGTGAGTCTTAGAAATCAGATGCACCCTATCTGAGCGCTCCATCCTACATTGAACTTTGATTACACCAATATCAAACTCTGTATCTTCACCAGAAATGAGCTTTTAACAAGCTTTCTTAGGTGCTATACAAAAACGTACACTCATACAATCAAGAAACTACTGAATGAAAATGGGCAACAACAAAAAAGTTAAAAGAAACAATTCCCTCCAAGCAATAAAATAAAATATTTAGTGCTAGTTATTGTCTGATAGAACTAAGTGAAGATTTTACAGCTCTTTATGAATTGTGAAATGCTGCCTTTACTTTCAATATAACTTCTAAGTAATTTTTTTCTGAAGAAATCTTTCTACTATAACAAAATTATGTCATTTCACATTTGTTACATCTCTGCCTCTGTAATTAATGTCTGGAAGAAACAAATTCAAGTTGCTTTAAATATATTGTACATCCTTACATCGGTAACTAACTAGTACAGGCTGCTTCAGGAAGACTATATTTTAAGGACTTCCATAAACCTCTGAGATATTTTATATTTGTCTTAATTAATCTCAAAGGGATCTTTGCAAACTGCCCCAGTCATAGAAAAAGATCTTCTCAAGGATATCACAATATTTTGGGACTTGAATAACTGTAGCATGGGAATACTTCATAGTCTACCAAAAGGACTCTGTGTGGAACATACTAAACTGAAATGTTTGACAAATTAGAAAGTATTTTGCTTTATTTCCCTTCAGCTCATCCACATGAGGAAAATGGAGATTTTTTTGAGATAATGAGAATGTTAGCCAAGAAGTTTAACAAGATTTTTAGAATCTTGCAGGTAGACGTGGTATGAAATACATTATTATATATGCATGTCCCAGGTAACATTTTAATTACACTGTAGTTCAAGTGATTCCATAAAATATCAAACGAAACCATATCACTACAGCAACCTTTTTTCATGCTAACTATGAAATATCTACATTGAAGTCAGTCACTAAAACTGCTTAAGCATGGAATGCAATAAAGCCAGAACAGCATCATATTACAGGTATAATGTCTTAGTAAGAGTTGTAACACGGACAATTACAAGCTTGCTTGTATGTTAACACATTTTAGACAAGATGCAGTAAGCCAGCTGACACTTCCTACCCACTTTATAACAAAAAAATACTGAACTGCGATCTTATACTGGGTCCTTAATCCTACAAGCTTCACAGAAGCTCACCATATAGCTCTTTCCTATGTCACCTCTAGGATACCTGGCCTGTGATGCTCCCCTCTCCTTCCTTCCTGTTTCCTCGGAAAAGCTGGCATCAAGACTGAAACTTCACATGTGAAAATTAACCAGCTGAACAAGAAGAACGGAAAAGACACATGAAGAAGAGAACAAGAATGGAGTCAATCACTGAAGGCATAAAAAGAAGCTCTACAAGGTAGGAAGGCTTGGAGCTACTGAAGATGTGGAGCATTTTTGGAAAGCAGAGAGAAAAACATTTATCATTATGCAAGAAGAATAAAAAAAACTTCTAACCACTGGTACACTAAGAACACTGGATTAAAACAATGGGTCAAGGACATGAACAGAATAAAGGAATCCAGAAAGAAGTTTCACAGCTTCCAAGCCTTCTCCAAACAGAAGGACAAGAAAATAAATAACTGAAGCTATTTTCATGGCAAAGAGTCAGAAGTCAGAACAACAGAGGAGAGACAAGACAAAAGAGAGACTGAGGGGGGATAGAGGAAAGGGTAAGAAAAGACAAGGGGAGGGAAGAGGAAAATAAATGGCTTGGAACATAGAGTCAAGAGAATTGTAAAGACATACTGCATAGGGATAGAAAACAAAGAAAGAGGAGAAAAGAAATAAAGAGCCTGCCAAAGGTAATATGTTGGTGTAGCACAAACAGAATGCAATGCCCTCAAAAAAGCCTACTCTGGTATCTTCTGACCAAACAGTAAAATATAATGAAGAGTGATCCCACAAATAAAAATAGAGGACAAAGGGAAGAAATAAAAAGACTGTGGCCTCTGATTTTAATTCTATATGTATTTAGTGTGTAGAATGAGAATGACTCTGTTACATCTGACATCAAAAAGTTTTTGGCATATCCATCCCTTGGCATCTTCTTTTCCTCTCAGGCACCTCACTATTTCTCTTAACTGACCAGAGAATTTAGCTGTGCCACTGGACTCCCTTAGAACCTAGGCAGAAGCAGACTTCAAATCGCTTGCAGATATTTCCCTAGCCAAGAAAGAAGACTGAATTAAAAAAAAAAAAATAAATTACTTGTTCAAATTACTTGTTCCACTCCGTTTATTACCGATTTAATGGTACTTTTCAGAAAAAGCTTTTCTGAAGCATGTCATCACATCAGGTGCCTTTCTGTGTGTATGATGTCAACGTATCTTTTAGGGTGACTAAGGATAATAATCTTCAGAAGTTCATAGCAATCACCCCCCAAATCCAAGAAAGCAGATGTTCAGAAACTTTGAAAAGTTTATACTCTTTTTTTTTTTGGTTGTTTTTGTTAAATTTCAGGTACTTATATTTGTAAACTTTGTTCATGCTGTAAAAATTTTAGTGAATGAGAAGAGAGCATACTGTGATATAGAAAAAATACACAGAAAACATAGAAGCACATAAATCAGAAATATTACACACAAGTGGGACTGGTGATGGAGATACATAGTTTCTGACATGTAAAGGACATGAATGAGCCATTTTTTACTTTTCAGTCTTGATTAGATCAGAGTGGAAACATCCTTAAAATGGTGCCCCTTGTGTTAGACAGTGTAAAACCTTATTAAAGAAGCAGTCCTCTAACATGTGGGTGTCTGTCTAGTGGAGTAGCACACAATTATATCACACAGACAGGTTGTCTAATATTATTGCAGCAAACTGCATGCTAGAGCCTTGAGGTTTAAAGAACAAGAAAGAAATTACCAAGGTAGAAATAGAATAGATTCAGAGAGAAGGAAAGAATGAGAGCAGAGAAGTGGCTACGAAGAAGAGCTGAGGAAAAGAGTGTGAAGGTGGGGGAGGGACAGTGAAATAGAAGATCAACACTGTAAAGGCTGAAAATATGTTCTCCGGACTTCAGCAGTTCATGTTTTGCCTGCTGTTCCTCCTCCTGACTAAAGTCTTTCACTGCAGGCTTCCTGCAGCTCTTCCTTCTCCCCACAATATCTGAGGGATGTTGGAGAGATGAGACCTTGAGATAAAATGGTACAGACCATCGGCCCTGCACGGTTCGGAAGGGTATTGGAAAGAGACGCCCATCCCTTAAGGTCTATTCCTTTCCCCAGTGCAGTAGCTTCTCAATTATTTCAGCTCCTATCAGCTGAACTTCACAAGGCTGTGAAATGGGCAGTTGTCTACTATGAACGAGAATATGGCTATTCTATCATTAAAGGTTTATTACTGAACAAATGGCTTTGAACCACGAGGAGTATGAACTGAACTCATTATTAAAAGGGAAAGGTTTACTGTCCCATTGCTAATTGGCTATAAAATCTGGACTCCTAGAACAAAGTCATTAACAGCTGTGACGGATAATTTATAATGGTGGACTTTAATGGACTTCACAGTTTGTTTAATGACAGAGCAGGTTAAGCAGGTGGATATAAGGTTTTTCCCCACAAACTGTACCTACAGCATGTAAGAACAGACTGACTACTTGAGTTGAAGGGTGCAGACATAATGAATGTCTTAGAAAGTGTTTACATGAATTCTTTTGTGCTTAGGAGTTATGTTCCTACTTTCATGACTAAAACGTCATGCTACGTTTGCAAGAAAAAAGCTGCGATGTCAGAATGGTTTATGTTCTGTAATACAGATTTATTTTTTTTTCAAGGAAATACAAAGTTCTTTGATGTCATCTTCCAGGACAAAGAAAAATACAATTGTATGCATTTCACTTGTAACAGAATATCTGTATTTCTTGAGACTATTCATATTTCTGCCTGCCATGGAAAGATAGATTGAACTCCATGAGACTTTTTTCTTTTTTTTCAGGATTACCCTTCAAAGCCTCAAAACCTGAGAGCAATTGTTAATGCTTAACTATCTTCTGCATCAGCAGTTCTGTCTCTGGTGAACTAACAACAGGTCTTTGGCTTGATGGATGACTGCTTCATGACTGATGTCCTGTTGACAGGGCAGATATGGTGGCACCATAATGCAGAGGCCTAAGCTAGTATTTCTGGTGCAGGGTGATAGGTTGCATATTCCTTGAGAACACAGAATAGGACACAAATTGCATCCTGTATATATTAAAAAAAAAACTATTAGAAAAGATATAAGCTATGAAACTGCAAAGTAGCCTAATAACAATTTGAGAACCTAAGTGTACTACCATACTAGATTAGAATCTCCTATGGGAAATATATTTATTTTAGAATAAACATGTGGCAGGAAGTCTCAATTAAATTTTAACACTCTGCTATTTTTTGTTGGTAAATTTGCATTGCTTGCTTCAGGTAAGAATATTGAAAAGAAAAAAAAGATTTAAAAAAATTCTAATACAAGTGGATATAGCAAGTTTTAACTGACATCTTGGACTCTGTAGACTCTGTTATAACACATGAGATTTTACTATCGCATACATAAGGAATTAAATACAAAATTCCTTGATCCACATCGCTACTCCTAGCAGCTGTTGTAAAAGTATTCACTGATACACAGATATTCCTCTCTAATCCCCTGCATAAGCCTTGTAGCCATGGAGGGCTTTGTGGAGTCAGCACAAATCAATGCATCTCATTTAATTAATGCTAAAGGGGGAAATAATCTCACACTAATAAGGCAGCAGACAAACTATTCTGGACTGGTTGACTGTGCCTAAGGTCTTAACAGTAAACTGACATGAATTAAGAAGGGTAATACGACCTATATAAAAATGCTGCATCTGTCTGCCATGCTACGATGTTTGCCTTCACTATGCGCACACAAACACAACCACCACTTAGCTTATGTGGGTCATGATTCATAATTGATATATGATGGAGGAAAACTAAATATTGAAGAGTAAATAGTGTAGTTCATAAGCATGACAGTGGCCTATTTTTGACTTTTTGTGATGAAAATTCCAAGGTACCATTTAAAGGGACTACAAACAGATTCCCTTTCAATTTTTTTCACAAATACACAGAAACAGATTGCTGGCAGACACATGTCATTATCCACAGAGCTCTTGTGTACTAGTGATAACAGGGGTAAAGCTATGAAAAACAGCTTCTGCTTTTCTAATGGAAAAAAACCTCTCACACTTGACTATGAAGTGAACTATATATTTTGTATTTCTCCAGTAAAATTACCTATGTAGTCCTGAAACAAAGTAGGAACTAAAAAATGGGCAATTTATGTGTCTTCCATTAAGGAAAACAGGTAAACAACAGTTCAGTTAACCACTTTCAGCTGATGTTACCACATCTGCTGACAACTGTCAGCTGTTAGCTCCTGCCCACGCTCCACAAAACTGGTATGGCTGAAACATACCAGCGGCTGAATATTTCAAATGCCTGATGAATGTTGCTAACTCTTTCATCAATAAATTTAGCTGAAATTTGAAACAAAATATTTTGAAAAGAAAAATCAAAATATTAGGCATATCTAATACTGAAAAAACCCACAGATAAAAAAGAAACCAAGAAAAAAACCCACCTTGTCCCTCTGCAGCTGAAACTTAGGTCTCTTTTCAGCTGTTAGTTTGGGATTTCTTTTGAAGTACCTGTTAAGCTACAGAAAGCTAAGGACCCTCTCAAAAGGACTCTGCCCTCTGCTTCTCCAGCGTTCTCACCTATCAGTAACAACAGATTTATTTAAACTTATTTTACCTTTCTTTTTTTTCAGAGCTATGGTCACTCTGAGAAACTTGTTCATACTGGGGACTTTATACCTGCACCCATAATTTCAAAGATTATTGCAGATTAATAGACCCATCTTCTTATGGGTCTATTAACTTAGGTGCCTTCCTTGTGTTGCATCATTCCTTTAGCTCCTCAGTGTCTGCGAAACTGTTATTTAAATATTCTCAAATCTTTTGAAAATGAGATGAGACAATTAGTAAAAAGAGCTCTGAAGTATTTATTCTTCTGCTCCCATTTACCTTTTCTTTCCTGAGTAAGTCAACAGAATTGTGACTATAAAAACACAACATTTCGCAAAACAAACAGCTTATGAACTTTTTGGCATTGCAGAACAAGTCTGTCTTCTGATTCCTCCCACTCGAAACAGCATGACTTGCAACAGTGACCTGTTCATAACCTCATAAATATACACAGCAGTATTTACATAAAACGTTTGACAGTCTCGTAATTTGAGTTTCATGTGGCATTTTAGCATCTCACACAGCATATCCCATGATATATTAATAACATCAGTGTGGGTGTAGTTTTTCCCGCTTGTCAGATTTAGAGGATGTTGTCACAGGTGAAGAAGTACAATTATCCCCATTTCCCACCTCATGATTTCATAGTGCCAGGAGACAACAAAAGTCCAAGTAAAAGTTGGACACCACACAGGAAACATCTTCCCTTAAATAATGGTCTTGGTGTCTTTCCCAGTCCAAGCTACTTCGCCAAATCATATCCCATAAAAACTGCGATTACATACTGTACTACTCGGAAAAGAAATAACAGACTCACAGGAACTAAGAGTAAACCAGATTTTTTAAAAAAGCAGATAACATAGCAGACAAACATGACTCTTTTTCTTTGGATCACGTACAAAATTAGTGAAAAATTCAGTGCTATCATTTCCGTAAGGAAATAAGCAACTCTGTTAGAATTTAAAAAAATAACCCAAGCAGGCTTGAATTACGAGTCCTGTCAAGTTTAGCTTGAAAAACTAAAAGCAGATTGATGGGAAGCTACAAGGCACTGTTATTTACTAGCAGGTGGGGTAACTATTGTGATAGCACAGAAGTCCCTTGTTGATTTGGCATAATATAGCTTTTATGTTTGTTCTTAAAGACAAAAACAAACAGTACACTGAAATCTAGAGATGACGCCAAACTGAAGAACTGTCATACACCAAGGGCATGAAAATAACAAGAAAAACATCATAAATATTGGCAAGATATAAAATAAGATTTAACTGGCAAAACAGCAGCTTATACATGTTGAGAAAAATAAAACAAATCATCACAACAAAATCCATGAATACAAAACAGATATTCAGAAAAGGCAGCAAACATACTGAAATTAGATGGAAATATCTGTATCATCTGTTCTAGCCCCCGTGTATCTGCGAAACTCTGCTAAACCTGGAGAAATGCTGAAGGCAGACAATGAATGAGGTAAGCCTTAGAAAGTGATATATTCTCTAGCATCAGTTTAATTCCCTACCATCAAAGTCTGTTTAGATACCTCTTTCCTTGTACACCTGAAATTCCTGTCAAACAATTTTAGGAAGTGCAAGGAATACAGGATTAGTTCAACAGTAACTCCAAGCTTCATCTGCCCACGCACTGCACCATGGACCGATATAAAGCCACTCTCTCCCTCAAATGGAACTGAAGAGAAAACACACACAGAATCAAAGAACTAGACACCTTAATAAACTGATCTAGAGAGAAAGAATTCAAAACAAAACAACTATAAAAAACAAAGGATTCAGGCTTCCCAACCTACAATAAATATAGTAATGACTCATAAACATTTCCAGTTTACAAAGTGAGATAAAAGAGACTTCAAAATTCCAGTGAGAAAACCGGGATAGAACTATAGAAAGAAAAAAACAAAACAAAGCAAAGCTGTATTGTGTTTTGGGAAGGTTGTCTCTGCCATCTGCTAGTGTTAACAGCACGTAAACGGTAGCCCTGGGTACAGTAGGTATAACAACAATATGCTGTTAGTAGCTCTTCTGCTGGATTATTATTCATTGTGGTCATTCTGACTGTAGGCGACATTCACTGATAAAATCCATTAGATTAGAAATTGCTATCATGAAGAGTTATAACAGGGTAAACAAAGACAGTTGAGAATATCATTTTTTTTTCCATTTTTAATTCCTCTTTCATATCTCTGTGATTCTTGCAATGGAATTACACCTCAACACACACTGCGAGGGCTTGAAAGCAGCTACATCCATGCTCATTCTACACAAAGAAAGAGTTCCCACCTCTTTTTGCAAGCTACTGCAAGCAGCACATTACCTACCACACACACCACCTGTAATTTGCTCTTGGACAGGCAGCTTCTCCCCTGCCCCCTGGCTGTTGACACAAAACCTGACAGTCCCCATTCTTCAAGTCAATGAAAACTGACTGGCAGTAGGCTATCAGTCCCTCTAGTTTCCCATGCAGTTAAGTTCTTTTATAATTTTCCACTTTTCAAAGGTCACTCTGGACTTAATGCTGAAAGAATACTGATTTCTAACACAGTGTCACATATAGTTAAACTTTAAATAATCAACAATGAAATAGGAAAAAGTTTCACTTCTATATTTTATAACAACGTCTTCCGAATTATTCAGATTGTTCCATGACTCTTTTTTCAGTGTTCCCTACCAGCTTTCTGAGGAGCTTTCTATTCCCTCGGGACAACTACCCAGCCTAGGCAGATCTGTGCTCACACAACTGCTAGTCGTTAGAGGTTTCTGCATCTTTTGGTACCACAAAGATGGCAAGTGGTCCTGGTCAGGCTAAGCAAGTGTGGCATGTCCTCTATAGACTACACAAAAGAACAAAACAAAATCTTTGTGGACCTCAACCCAGAGTGAACAGCTGAGAACAGAATTAAAGAACATTCGCAGAGTAGCCTGTCCCATGAGAGTTTAGGATTTAGACTTTGTCATTCTGATGTATTTATACAAACATCTTTCAGTATGAGTTAACTACAGCAAAAGATGATTCTGAATAAAAATAAACATGGGAGAAAATTCTTCACAAAATTATCTTCCAGCTTTGCTTTGAGGTAGTAAGCTGAACGCTCACTTTTCATTGAATCATAAAGATATGCTGCAGCTTGGCTTGATACACTCAGTTTCTAATTTATCATAGCTCTAAACAGGAATTAATAGTGCAATTAAAATCCTCTTAAGTCATTCAATTTCTTTGCCTAGCTATTTTAACTTTACCCAAGTAATAAATGAAATTTCTGTTATCTTAATTTAACATTATAAAGTAGAATACATATACCAATTAAACTTACATTGACCTTTTAATGGCACTGAGACTAACATCCAGCTTTTCATACCAACAGCTCAGATGCAGTGCAAAATTGTAAGCAGGAAAACAAATGAACGCAAAAACTCCAGTGATGTGAACTAGCACGTTTCTGGCTCACTAAAAATCAGAAAGTGCCAGTTTTGATCCTAGCACTATAGATGCATCCACTTTAGGAAGGTAAGGATTTAAAAACACTGTTCCCCCCAGGAGCAATGCGAATACAAAGAATATAAAGTCTTTAAACATCCTAGTTTTACACATGACAGAATTACACAGAGAAAGTGTTGTGTATTGTAGAACTCAGGTCAATGCATGCCTATTAAGGTGTTGAAGAGCAAATAGTAGAGATAAGGCTATTTAAGAAGATTAAAGCTATCTAAAGAATCTGTGAAAATAATTTCAGCCTTCCCAAAATAGTCCTGTGCTGTCCCTGTTTATTTTTTGAGGATCTAACCCTTCTAAATGGCTTTATTCTCAAATTTGCAGGTACAGTTATCAGGAAAAACAAGATTTGACTTCTAGATATTAAAATACTTAGTTAGCAATTTTCCATGATTTTACTTTTAAATATTGCACTGTAGTAATCAGTAAAAATTAAGTTTACTATTTTGTGAGTCAGCAAAATTGTGTGCTGGATGTGAAGGTACCTTGGGACACAATGCAGCCTAAGCAATAAATATTATTCTGCTAATTCTACCTGTACAGATATTATATCAAATGAAATGAAGTAGATAAATAGACAGATGAAAGAAAAGAGGTTTTAAATACCGTGACTGTTGCATCGTGATGTTTCCACGAGTCGATTGTTTTGGTCATAGCATGCCATGGCCTGGTAACGATAGCCTTGTCCACATTCCTTAATGTCTCCTTGTACCTTCATTCCCAGCAACACTTCCAGCTTACCCTCTGGTAAAATACAGTCTGACCAATTTCCCACAGGCTGAGCGCTGTACTTGTCACATGGACAAAACTGATTCTCAATCAGAGGATACAACTGAGAATTTTTGCATTTATCTCTTTTCTTACTTTTTCCTAGAAAGAAGAAATAATCATTTTAGAAAGTTTGTATCAGTTTACATCTCCCCAAAAATTTCATTTAGACTTCTGTAACAAGTGATTGCAATCAAATACATATGCCTAAAACTAGTTACATTAATCTTTATTCATTTAGGTTAATGACTTGAATTTCTAAAGTAATGGATGCCTACAATTTGGACAAAGGCAACAGATTTTAAAATAAAGCTACATATTTATATTAAGTTTGGATAAAAGTGCATGGGGAGTAGAGTTTGGAAAAGTTAGCAATTAAACAAATACACGATTTTCCCTCTGTTAGATCAGCAGTGTGCCATCCAATAAAAAAAATTGTCTCTGGATAAAACTTTCTCAAGTTGAAGGAAATTGCAGAAGGAAGTACGTTCTTCAAAATGCCAAATTCCTTTAATTTCATCACCTGTTAGCGTATGTTTATTAATAATTACCATTCTTCCCCTCTAATAGAATGAGCTCCATCTATAAATTTGTTTCGTTTCAAATCTCTTCGTTTTCCTTCCCCAACTGCAGCACAGCTATCCACTCACCTTCCACTTCCCATTTGATCTATTTTTAATCTTCTCTTTGTTAAAGTTTTCTTAGTTTTCCTTTCCATACTAGACAGATCGTATATATGTTAATGTAGAAGTCTTCGTAAAATTAGTTTTAAAAATGCTTGTTACTTAGATACTACTGTAAATTAATATTCTGTAGTATTTTCCTTGCTATTCAAAACAAGGCACTGTACACAACTTTGCAGCACCCTTCGTGCTTGTATTTACTACTGCCTTCATTTAGAATAGAAAAAACGTACCTGAAGAAAAGTTCCTTTTTCTTTTGACAACACAACTTCATACTAAAAATGCACTTCTCCTTCTCATTTTCACCATAAATAATTACGAATTCACTCCAGGTCAGCTTTACATATCAGCCTGGGTAGCACATTGCCACAGAGAATACACCACAGCACATATCACAGTCTTCACAATTTTGAAGACGTAACTTAAGTCAGGACGGGGAAGTATCTCAAAGTGTTCATAGTGTGGTAAAAGAATCTGTTCTTTCTTGTTTTGTTTTTAAAATAAAAAAAATTGTTAGTCAGGGGTTTTTTTTATTTTCCTTTGTGGAAGCAAACCTGGCATAAAGTTCACTAGAGTTATAAGACAGTCACAGTGAGCATTCTTGAAGATCATAAATTATTCACTGTCCATGGGTTTTCTGATTTACAGGAAGATGAAGTAGGGGATAGGGTTTGGATCCTATCACATTCTTTCTGAGGCTGCTAATGGGCACCCCCCTTAGCTACGTTTCCCTCCACCACAGACAATACAGACTAATTGGCAAATAGTGCTGTGACAGAGGCCAAGTCTCACTCTCGAGGTTTCAGCTATAATTTAGAAGCAGAGCATGTTTATTTCTCTTCATTTCATGTGGAAGAAATAAAAAAGCAGATTAAAAAGAAGTTGAAGAAAAAATGTCTCAAAGCAGAAGGGTGTCCCTCATATGGAACAAGGAAGAGTTTGCGGCAAAGGGTTGGGGATCCCTGGAAAAAACTTTTTATTCTGTTAACTAAAGGGTTTTCAAGGGACACAAAGTAACAGAGTGTCACAAGAGAGAGGAAGACTCTACCTAATGAAGAGGAAAATCACTCACAAAAGAGCATTCTTAGTTGTGTCAAGAAATAAGGCAGAAAATTAAGCAACATATTGCCTCATGCAGTGATCTGAGCTGCTGGATGAAGGCAATGGAAGAATGGAGAGCACAAAGAACTTGGAGAGCAAACATTCATCCAGGGAAAGGACAGGCTTAATCATAAACCTGACATTCAAGACTGCAGCTAAGAAGTTCAAAAGAGGTAAACCAAAGCTTAAGACTGAAAAGCACTCAGCTGCTGTAGTAATTCTAATGCACCAAAAAAACATCTGAGAAGGAAGTCCTGGTGTAGGCAAGACCAGAAGTGGGAAAAGGAATGTGAGCAGATTAACACCTGAACCTGTTAAGGAGACATGTTGTTGATTGGTCTGTCACCAATTTAAAATAAAATAAAATAAAACAAAATAAAACAAAATCCGCTTTCACTAGATTTCCTATTAAAAGATTTTCTATTGAAAGTTCCAGGGGAATTTCAACATGATTTTTTTTCTCAATTACAGGTCAGTGTAAACAAAAGAAAACCAAAGAAAACAGACTCAATTCAACCTGGTGAGAATTCAGTCTGGTTAGACAATGCTGGCAAGATATGGCTTATGCATGGAATCATGCTTGATGAGGAATTGCAGACCTGCTCCCTAAACTTTTAGCTGAGAAAGTGCACATAAACCAAGAAAATGCAAATCATTATTCGGGTCTGCGGCCACTCTGGTTTTCATTATCAGTTTTCCAAATATAGTTTCTTGTCTCTGTAAAATTAAACTTGTTTAACCTTGTTTGGGACAGAAAGTGATTTGAAAGTGATGTGAAGAGAAGAGTTTTCCTTCCTCAGAACAAAGCAAAGTTTTTCTGGACTTCCCTGCGTGCCTCACACTGCCTACATCATGTAGACGAGCCCAGGGTCTGTGGCTTTTTACTCCATTAAGCCAATCAGTTCGCGCTTGTAAGTTATATCCTTTTTGACATTCACTTAATTGTCCAACATCTGCCTGAAAACGATCAGTCAAATAAATTCTAAGGAAAAAAAAAAAAAAGCTCTTGAAAAAATATTTTCGCATTTTAAGCTGTAACTCGGAGAAATTCCTTTAGAGAGTGTAACCACAAAGGTCTGTCTCTTATATTTGTTAAATGCTTAGCACAAATAGAGAATCTCAAGGATATAATTCTGTACAAATGATAAACCATAAACCAGCAACCTTCCTGACCTCTTAGTGCAGGCTGCAGAATAAGGATTTGGAATACATATGGTATGAAAACCTTTTAAATAGCAAACAATGGTGCCCCTTTTGGTGAAAAGACAACACAGGGTTCAATAAAAATTGAGGTAAAGATTTTTTTATTTTATTTCCTCAGACTGGATCAGATTGTTGGTTAATTATGCTACTTTACATTTTTCACTTCCCTGGAACTACAGCCAACGCTGACTTGCCTGTCAGAAAAAGAAATGGTCTGCTTTGCAGTTTACTATGTGCGCTCCATTTAGAAGAAACCCTGGCCTCCTCTGTTCTCCTCTCTGTTCTTCTCTCTAGCCACTTCCCCACGATCAAGAGTCTGACACACATGGCAGGAGTTTGTTCTCCTGAGGGTTTTTCTTTTTCTTCCACCAACAGTATACAGAGCATGACAGTGACGTGGGGTCTGCTTCCTGCCAAGATGACAAATATTGCTTGCTTTTCATAGGGGAACCTCAGAACAACGCAGGTTTTAGTCAAAACTGTAGCAATAATTAATAAAAGAGGTATTATTTTTCTTGTTACTCTTACCAACAAGAGTGCGTTTTCTTGTCCTGACTCCTCCACAGTCCCCATTACAGGAAGAAAACTTTGACCAGTTTGTAAACTGACAGTCATCTTGGCAGGGAATCTGGCACGTCTGTGTTAAGGATGGTAAAGGCCCAGAGTATTTAAGGCACTCGCTGATGTCAGCTTGTCCTCCGTCTTGTCTGCGACAAGTAATTGCTGGAAGGAAAAAGGGATGGAGTTTAATTCAGCATTTTTTTCATGAATGTCTCTATTCAATTTAGCAAGTCTAAATATTCTACCACAAAATCACATTGAAAGCCCAGAATAATTATACAATGACCTAATATTTGCCAACAGTTATATTTTGGATTAATACATTTGACATCTCTGCCTTTTTTGAGACTCTGTTTACATTTCTATTTATCAGGACTCACCAGGAAAAAAAAAAAAAATCTTTCAGACAACTGTAAATATTATAAAGGTTGCACCATGTTATCCACATCTGTTATATCACCTTTCACATTATCATTTTTCCTGCAGATAGAGCCTATAACTCAGACACTAAAGAAACTTGCAATGCCATTTTAAGTAGCTGAATACTGTATAAGCTATAAAGTTGTATCAGCAGCATGTATTTTAGAAAAAGGGACAGACATAAAATTTAGAAACATATTTGAGTTCTGGATACCACTTAACCATCCATAACAGTATTGCTTCCCGATGTTCTTCAGCAATTTTCAGTCTTGAAAAAGGGTTGAAGGACAAAGTATGTTTGCTAGAGATGGAGTATCACACAACAGGGATACAATGTTTTATAACAGGACAGCCATATTCTGAAGAAAAGCTTCTTACTTATAAGAAAAAAAAATATTTTCTTCAGAAAACTTCAAGTGGCACAAAAGGAAGAGGTTGAAACATAACAATTTACAAAGAATAGGGCTGTTTCATTAATATAGTCTGCTTATCTATTATTCTAACCTAAGACTTGATAAATCTCATTTTATTTCCTTGTCCAAAACAACATAAAACTTATTACACAGTAACAAGATTGGAAACTTCTAGTTGTTTGTTTACACAATAGAATCATATTTATGCTTCTTGGCACCTGACAGCACACAGTATACGCAGTATCTCATAATGACTGTGAAAGTAATTTGGGTCACCAATTGTCACAGTAACAGTGCATTTGAACACAATATATCATTCTGTATACATATGAGGGAATATAATGTTTTGTATTACACTCCACTCCATAATTTAAGCATAGCACTTCAATTGTACTGACAATAATTGTTTTATTGGTATGTGAATTGAAAAAAAAACGTAAATGTTACTAACCAAACTACTAAGGCATAATCAAGTTCAACTGTTGGAGAAAAATGGGGTTTGAATGCAAAGTTTCAAAATAAAACAGAAAACTGGTTATGAGTGACTACTTCCTCCTGGAGGAAGAATGAAGAATATTTGAGGAAACCATACGGTCCATTTCAAGCCTGTGTGCCTACTAAAACATATCCAAAGGTCCCAAGTGAATTGTTTTCGCCACACGTCTGTGGTAAAACACTGTGAAAGGGAGGGGGTTTGTTTTTTCAGAGATGCTAAGCAAACAACTTCCCTGATCCTTGACTGCCCTTTGGATCACGGCTGCCAGCACTGCTTGTAATAGGCTCAGTACTGCATTAAGTTGTGCTTATTGGGGGACTGACCAGCTGTACATTGTCTAATACAATTATTCTGTCAAATCCTATTATTATTGGTGTAGTTTACAGGAGGAAACCCTTTTTTCTTCAGATATAATTATAGTGATTCAATGAGCAAAACCAAATATCTAAAAATTGAAAATCCATACAACAACTATTTTAAGGATGTGTTAACTACACCTATTACAGGATTTCTAAAGTTAGACAAATATTTTGGAAAAACACAAGTCAAACCAGTATCTTTCAATACAAGCCTATGGTTTTGGATTCCTGCGAGATACTCTCCTCTGCGAATAACACACATCGGTTTCCCTGCGGTCAAAACACCATTCAGACTAGTTCTACCACATGGAAATTCACAGAGGTCAAACCTAAATACTCTGCCTTGAGTTTGACCTTGGCATGTTGATGCATCAGCAAAACTAACCGCATTATCTTCACTGCGTTCTCAGGAAGATATAGGCCACCATTTTTAGCAATTAAAACTATACCTAGCCAAGGGCTAAAGACAGTCCACTGATTAACCCAGTAACTTTTAATAACCTTCCTCAAAAGTTTAATACCCATTTTAGGTACTGCCTCTCCATCTAGTTCTTTGATAGGCCATAAACATTGTCCATTGAAGAACATTCATTCTTTCTAGATAAATCAAATTTTTCTAAAGCCAATATTCATTCCCTCATCTTTCTTGGTTATTAGACGTTATTCTGTGGGCAGATATCCACTCTGTCATAAATATTTTCAGACTCATATTAGTGCATCTAATTTACATCAAGCAGACCCAGGTGAGAAGCTCCCCCAAGGATTAACATTTCGTTTTTTTCCAGATTAACTGTCAGATGTACTGTAGCAATCAAAGCAGGAAAACTCTTCATTCTTGAGACCTAAATATTTCACCTTAACAACAACACAAATTAGAAGACAGCTTGGCATACTAAATCAATTCCTGAATCTTAATTTTCACAGTGCCTGTCCATAACTATTCATGTTACTTATAGTTGACAAGACCTGGATGATTCGCTCTATATTCCATTTTCTTAATGTTATTCTACAGATTCAAGTATCAATCTGAAAGGTTTATACTCCTTGTGACTGTTGAAGAGTGGGTATTTTTCCATTACTTAAAGCAGGGACTTTGACAACTGTATACATTCCATTAATACATTATTTTGGCCAGCTAAATGACTGACTTGACATCTGAAATGCTCTTCCTGTTAGTGGAGTTACTTTTTCCACTCACAACCTAATTTGGGCAAACTCATTCCCTGCCTCTCTGATCAAACCCATGGTAATTTAATCCTATTCTGTAAAAGTCCCTGAGATCGATGCTTAACTCACTATACAGAGAAGTGTCTTCAACTACTATAAAGCCATGCAGTGCCAGACTAATTATTTTGCCTATACAACCATGTGGTATTTATTACAGACATTTGCAGTAAGTGGAAAAAGCATGGTTCTTCTATTTCTGAATTAAGCCTAAGCAATTGTTAAGTGAATACACAAAACAGAAGTACGGCTAAGAGAAAAATCAAATTTAACATGGAAATCACTCACTTACAAAATTGTTTTAGTATTTAACAATTATCGTCTCCCAGAAGAAAGGTGTGAAATAAACAGCAGTCTAAATTTTCTAGACAAGGCACTCTGATGTAATTAAAACTTTACTGGATAGCATTGTTTCCACCAAGCCACAGGAGACTACAGGCTAATATATTTGTTGTTGGCATAATGAAACACTAAGACTGTATTTTAACAAGACTTATTATGTGTGGGTTTATATAAAAAACTTGCCCGTGTTACCATCATTAGTATACCTCACTAAGATTTCACTCACATGTGAGATTTGTTGTCCTTTATACCTAAAAATTATTTTATAAACGAACGCACTCTATGTCCTTTGTTTTACAACACACTTGTGATACCATTTTTTCAATTGTTAAGTATTTTTAACAACAAAAATATTCATTTCTAGAAAGTCAAGAATTATTTCAGCACACTAACTTTTCTTACATTTTCTATCAATGCTGCCTAGACTATGGTTTCATGTATGTTTATTTCTTTTTCTGTGGGACACAGCAGACCAGACGCTGCATGATGAAATGTTTCTACCATGAAGTATCTTAAGCAGGAGCCCGCACCAATAATGTCATGAAAATAGAAGCCTCAGCATTCCTCACATGCCAAAGAGAGTAACAATGTGTTTCTGCCAAATAAAGTTGTCTGGAGATTCTGGCTCTTGTTTTGTTAATAAAAATTAATTTCTCACGTAAATACTGCTCGAGCACTGTTGTCCAAATTCTTACTTCAGTACAAAACCTGAAGCTACCCATTGACCTTTGCAGCAACTAAAATAGCAACCAGGCAATAGGGCACTCTCATCTGTTAAGTCTCGATGACTTTAAAATAGTAGTTTATAGCTCCCTGAAGGAGGAGCACTCCCTCATAATTTTGTCTCCTTTCTTGTGCTTTCAAATGAGGGCACAAACCCCCACAAGAGCAAATCCCCTCACCCCCATAAGCAACGCCCAGATTGGGAGGCTGATGTTCCTGCTTAGCCACATCGAGAGGAAAGGGCCTCCTTGTGCGCTCATGGCCATCCTGGGAAGTTTCCTCCAATTCCCCCGCTCCACTGCCTTTCAAATAACTCTACATACACCCCGAGAATGAAGAATAGAGAGAGCTCAGGATCAGCTCTTTAATAATGGCCAATTCCCAGTGACATCAAGTACAGCTATTCAGATATTTTCTCTGACAGCCAGGTTACTTAAGCTTCTGCTTAAATTTTATAAATAACCTTCCTTTTGCTACTACAGAATATGCTGACAGATTTCAGAATTGTCATCCCATTCCTCCTACAAAACTCTGAGGAAGATTTATGGTGGCAAGGACTGCAGGCTGTGCATCCTTTTGCAAATCACTTTTCGGTCACTGGGATAGCCCTTACCGTGGGCATCCATCCATACACATCATGATGTGATTAGGCTATTGCAGTTTGGGCACTCGACCTTCTCAGCTGCTACATGTCCTCTTGACTAGCGTTGGGATGCAGTCCAACAAGCCCTACTTAAATCTGCAGAAGCTACTGGCAAAACAAGCCTTTTTAATAAGTAAGTTTCCTAGGCTTTCCTATACATTTCTAAAGAGATTTGAACAGTATTTCTAAGTTCCTTCAGAAGTCACTGGAGCTGAGGTTTATCAACACAGATTTTTTTTAAGATATGAGCATAACATAATGTATACCTGCCTAAGTTGTTCACGATTTCAGACTTCATACATTAATCTATCTCACTGAGCAGACAACTACTTTGAAGTTATCTATGTGCTAATAAATGTCAGCCTTAAGAATACAAAGTAGTATCTCAGCACACTCCAGCTGGAGCAGGTTCCTCTCACAGTGAGGTTTACAACCTACATCTCCATCAAATACTAGTAGCCTGGCTTTATCAAGCATTTACTCTTTTGTTCTAGCTTTTGTATTTTTTTTTGGTATTTTGTATTTGCCAACACTCTGTGCCTCTCCCTCCTGGGTTTCAGATGACTCATCAAGACATCTGGTCAATTTACTCTTGCTAATTGAGGAACAGTTTATGAAAATAAACACAACATAAATGCTGTTGCAGTAAAATATGGCTTTGCTCTACGTTTCCTGTTCCTATTGGATAGGGTCAAAAGGAGGTTTCAAACTCCTTGCTGATGCACCCATAATATCCTCTCTTGAGGGTTTTGAACAAGAGACAGAAGTCTTGTTATTGCAGTCCTATGATACATTCCTGCCCTGCTTATCCACTGTTAAAAGGCATTTTACCAATGATACGACTGCACATTTCCATTCATCATAGAAATTCAACACAATTGTCATGACTATCTGCCTTGTTCACATTAAGGTTCGTGACTACAACAATGAATTTGCTGCTCAGGTATTAAATGCTATGTTACTATGGTTAGATTTAGATATACATACCCATCCATCATTTGCATGAATAATTAGCAAACTTTTTTCTTTAAAAAAGTCCTTAAAAAATCTGGTTAAAAAAAACCCAAAAACCACCAACCCCTTTCCTCCTCTTTCCTCTGCATTCACCCAAGTTCTAATTTTGTGACATGTTCATTTAAACTGACACAATTTGCAACAAAACCTTCATTATACAAGACAGTTAGAAACAGAGCTGTCTTTAACAATGAATCACAGTTCTAAACTTTATGATTCACCCAAGTATCTTTTCTGCCCAGGAAGACCAATGTGATTAAAAAGCTAAAGAATGGAAACGTAAATAGTAAAGCTGTGATATAAAGCAAGATGTGCATATACTCTAGTTACTCATAGACTCTTAAGATCAGACACCTAACCAGTCATTTTTAATGATTTCTAACTTCTAGTTTTTCCTTCAGATTTAATTGTCTTTCTAACTAGAACATGAACAGTGCAGATTATTTTGTTCAAAATAAACTGCTAATGAATGCATACTCAGATGTGCCTTTTTCCTGGTGTACATTCCAATTTTTCTCATTTAACACACCTGCTGATACATTACATGTTAACGGTGTGCGTAGGCAAACAGATCAGAAATAGGACAAACTAATAGCATTGGCAACACCCCCTTGCACTGAAAAGGAGGAACTGAGAACTGTTCTCACACAGGAGAATGCAATTACTTGCTCTATTGAGTATCGACACAAAACAAAAGGACGATCCACAGGAAACCAAAGGGCTCAGATTACTTCTATAAGATTGTTTCATTTTGTCATCAAAAGTAAATTACCACAAACAGATGAATGAGTGTGTGATTTCTGCATTCATGAGCATCAGAAATTTGAGAGATAACTCTCTTTCAATTGAAACAACTACACTGCTATGTCTGCATTTTCACAGTATGGTGAACATTTGTACAGAAATCAACAACAAATAGTTAAATGATCTGTTCCAAATATCTTTAGTCCAGTATCACATTATAAATGCCGTATCAGAATGTTATACCGAATGGATTTCTTATTTCAGTGTTTAGCATTTCCTGATTTTGAAGTGGTTAAAAGGACTTGCACAGTAGTAGCTCAGTCTTTTCTGTATCTACATCACAAAATAATCCTTAAATTAATGATTTATAGTACAGAACTTCTCATAACATATTGTCATGCAACATCTTCCATAGCCTGTAGAAACTTTATTTACAACAAGCCAAGTATGCAGAAGGGAGCCAAGAATTCGCAGGAGAGGAGGAAAACCCTCTCCCAGAGTCTTCCTTCAGAAACTGGTGAAATTTTTCTAATACTGTCCAGGGCAGAGCTCAGTCAGCCAGATGCTCGCTTTCAGGTCAGCCTCCCTTTAGTGAGCACCTTGCATGAAATCAACTCTTGTGCAGGGGACCAAACAAAATAATGTGCGCCACTAAAAATTCACACATGGCTATTTTCATGGCAGAATTTGAAATGGAAGAAGGGAAAGGGAATATGTTAATGCCCTGTGTAGGAGATAACCTATATAAAACAAATAAAGCACACTATCCATTTTCAAAATCCAATTTTCTGAGGTGCAAAGTAAATAAAACTTCGACCAATAGTCTCTAGAATTCCAGAAGTACGTTTTCCAAAGTGAAAGTTACTTCTGTGCAAAAATTCAACTTTTACTTCCAAGTCATATTCTTTGTAAAGGCATTCAAGAAAACAGAAAATATTCTACTTTTCTCAATCTAAAGAAAAGCTGTTCTAGTTTATTTAGCTCCTACAGAATATCAGTTCACAATATTGAGCACAAAAGTAAAAGATATATTTAATGCATTGTCAGGTATTAAAAAAATGAGATATGATACATAATATACCTGTGTTCAAAACTTACATTTTATGTTAATTTATATAATCTATATCAATGAGAAAAAAATATTGGGCCAAAAAAGGCTCTGTCTTTAATGCTTATAACTTTCACCACTGCAACAGGTTAGACAATATTTAGATTCATATTTAGATACTCGGACTGAGGCACAAATAACCTTGCACCTAAACCATGATAGTTATCCAACTTAAATAACTTTCTCTGGGAGTTCTACAATAAAATTTATACATTGGATAGACTTAATAAAAAGCAAAAGCAAACAAAAATCTCCCTTTTCTAACAGTTGATCTCAGCAACATTTACAGATTTCTACCCAAACCACCCACTTCTTCAGGCTTTGCTGCTCCCAGGGTTCTTAATTAACAATTGCTCATCCTACCACTTGACCACATTACACTAGAGAGCTACTTCCATTGTTTCTGCTTTTAGGGTCAAGATTACTCCTGAATACATCATCCTTTGCAAGATCAAACTCTGTGTAGTACCAGAGGGGAATTCTGTCAATCTGTTTTACCAGATTTGAAACCTGTATGCCCAGTAATTCCAAAATAACGTATTACTTTCCATGTGTGTAGTAGCACACGTTTGAAATTACAGTATAAAAAAAAGAATGTCTCATGACGCACAAGAATAATAAAAAACAATTTGCATGCAGTACAGTTAGCGATCTTTCTTTATGAACTGACTTTGAGGCAAAGTCAAGAGAATTAGGTACTACTATGCAAGTATAGAAGACAACAGTTTGAACTTCTACCACCAAAGACAGAAATCTTATTTTCTCAGTGTGTAATCTGAGTGCATCCTCCAGAGCTGCTAGAAATAGACTGCAGTAGCGACAGACCTTTGAAAGAATTACCACAGCCAGAAGCCTTTTGTATTAGCAGGCAATACCTTCAGGTTTCATTTTGTGGTAAGCCCTAAATTGATCTCCTGTAACACTTTCTGGGTAAGCGGTAGGAGTTACTAGCTTAATATTTACTCTATGACATTTTTAAGTATACCATAACCTCCTTTAATACTGCAGGGAAGTTAATGACCAGAACATTTCACTTCTGCAGTTAGCAGTGTCCTTGCTCAGGAATTCCACAATCTGCTGAGCCAATATTGTTTTAATGTATAGAAGCTTGCACTCAGAAAAGGCAAAAGAAAAAAACCTTCTTGGAATTCAGGGTTGACTAGTAGTTCAAAGCAATTCAATTACTGTAACACAATAAGTAGCAACTGCAATTATTTTCATACTGAATTTATTTAATGCACCTAAAAAACCCGCCTCCTGACTGTACTTTAACAGAGTCACACATACATAGTTCTGTTAAATCCACAAAATTCTCTATAAAGACAGGTGACAGTAAAGCTGGATAGGGATGTTAAATTATTTGTTATCAAACAGAAATGGTGGAAAAATATCTGAATCACTGGGTTCGAAGGGTCAGTGGTTTTAAAGTCCAACCAGCAAACGGTTAAATGTGCTGCACCTCAGTGGTTAATTCCAGGGCCAATTCTGTGTAGCATCTTTAACAACCTGTACAGAAAGCATCCTCAGCAAGTTTGGGGACAAGACCAGTTTGAGAGGAGCAGTCAATACCTACCTGGAGGGTAGGGCTGCCATTCAGAGGACCTTGACAGCCTGGAGAAAAGGGCTGGCACTGAACTTTAACAGTGTAAATGCAAAGTCCTGCATCTCTCATGCTCCCGTTGCTCTCTACAACTGCCTAATTTGAGGGTAGAGAGAAGAGAGAGCCAGACTGTTCTCAGAGATATATAGTGAAAGGATAAGGGGCCACAGACACAAATTGCAGCAAGGGAAATTTCAGCTTAGATATTAGGAAGAAAAAATGCAGTGCTAGGCTGGCCAAGCCCTGGAGCAAATGCCCAGAGAGGCTGTAGGATCTCCTTTCTGGGAGACACTCCAAACATGTTGAGACATGCCCTGAGCAACCTACTCTGCTCTGGGTGGGATCTAACTTTGAAACTGTCCCTGCTCTGGGACCTGCAGAGCATCCTTCCAACTCAAAATTATTGTAGGGTTCTCCGATCCTAAATTTTCAAACAAACATAGGCAGCAAAATTCTTATTTTCACTCTAATGGGTATACCCATAAACATATCTTCACATCCTCACCACATGAAAAATGTCACATTTTCACAGGTGAATTTACACAACCTTTTTCACAAAAAGAAGCATGTAAAGTCACCCATCCCTTTCTTTTTTTCTTCTTTTTGAAAGCATACTTTCCACAAACACCTCTGCAAACTTGCTTCGGGTAAGCATGGTGAAATAAACTGAACAAACAATACCATAAAATTAGTCACTAATGTGGTATCTGTACTTAAAAATAAATTAATACTGATATTTTATTAATAAAACATTTGGCAGATACTGGTTAGGATGCACCCTATCATACTAGCATTCAGTATTTTCCTTTGCTGATGCACATAAAGATAGATAAAATTAATGTTAGGTTATAATGACTAAAATTTTAGACATTCCCCACACCAGTGCAGCTATAGATTTCTGAGGAATAAATAACAGAAACAAAGGGTCTAACCTCTTGCCTGTAGCCCAGGTCCACAAGTCTCATGTGCTCCTGGACTGTCTTGGCGCACATACCATGGTACCAGCTGGCACCTGCGCCACTTGTGGGTCTTCCACCTGAAATGAGGGGGGAAGCAATCAACTTCAAACAATCCATCTAAACTTGTAGCAATCAAAACTGAGGCAGCACAAGTGCTAGATAGTATTAGAAACCACCATAAGCTACTGCTTAATATTACTAACTGGTCACAGTCAATTCACAACAAACGGTAACAGTACCATAAACTTTTCCCTCTTTCCTGTTAACTTTTTTGCTCCTTTTAGGATTAGGCCATTAAGAACACAGGGAAGGAAGGAAGGAAGAAGGAGGCAGAGGAGGGAAGAGAAAGAAAACCATATATATTTTCAAGGATTTCAAAGTAAAAAGATACATTAACAGTACCTAACAAATACACAAACAACACAAACCACAATATGAGGATTATACATTAACACAAAACATAAACACACTTATACAAGATGTGAGTAAGAAATTTCAAAAAAGAATACTATACAAAATAGTAAAATTATGTGACCTGAATACCCATTTAACAGAACTCCTTTGCTGTGGATTTATATCTGAGGATGCTGAGAGTATTTTAGCAGTCAACAAAATGACATAATAAAATTTGAAAAGTGGATTTACCAAAGTGACACAAACATCTCATAAAACCAATATGGACCCATCAAATAAGGATGAGTTTTAAATACTAGCACGCCCTAATAAGACTCCTTTCTTTCTCACTTTGCCTTCCTTCCTTTCTTTTTTCCATCTATCTCAATGAAGCAAAGATGTGTTGAAGTTTCCCAAATACTCTCCAGAGATAAGACTCCAGTGTTGATTTCCGGTTCATGCAGTATTGGGAGTGTCTTTTTGGCAATAAACACTGTTGCATATAGGTGTTAGTGCATTTCTTTCTCTTTTCCTTCTTTCCTGATCCCCAGGTCTTTTCTTCCCCTCCCTTAAGCATGTCTTACAACACAAGAACAAATGGAACAATTCTGCCTTGCTTGAAGCACAAACAAGTCTTGGAGTTACAGACAAAGCAAAGTCGTAGGATTTTTGTTTTGTTTTGTTTTTTTTTTCTCAAATTTCAAATGATATGATTGCAAGGTAAAGTTTTTACAACAAACAAATTTCTTTGCTAAGCTTCATCTGCCAAACACTATCCCAAAAGGAGAAATCAGAAGCAAAAAGGGACCCCAGCTACAGCAAAGCATTGGGACAGTGGGTTTAAATGCCTGTGAGGGTGCCTCAGGCAACCCCAGAGCACCCGGGGTCTCAGGTAGCTGAATGGCAACGCCTTACAAATGAGCCAACCAAGAGATCCAACACAATGTGAATATGGGTCCAGACCATATCAAAATAAAACACAGACAAAGAGAACTTGCAAAAAACTTTGATAAGAAATGCAAAATTGTGCTGCTTAAATTATTCTATCACTAATATAAACTGCTATGAAACTGTTACAAAGTTCCCTTCTAGTGCTGCAGAATGCCCTAGGCCTTAAATATAACAAATCCAGGCAAGTCTGGTTATTGTCACATGTCTGAAATAATCCACAGTTGTTTGAATTACTCAAGAGCAGGGGGGAAAAAATGGTACATCCACAGCTCAGACCATTGGCTGCTCTCATGTTTAAAATTCTCTCAATGGTTTAGCACCTCAAGTTTCATTGTAACCTTCCTCTGCAGGCCAGTATCTAAACTAAGGCATGAGCCAAGCTGAGTGTGTGAGTCCATCTGTTGCAGCATGTGTATAGGTCAGAAAGGTGCTAACAGAAATATAAAGAAAATGGTTTTAGTATTAGTTTGTATCACGAAATTTAAATCACCTCATCTACCACTCCCTAGCAACAGTTCTTCTGCTCAGCACATCACCATGGACCAGCTCAGGTAAAATTTGATACTGAAGATATTAAAGAGATGAGGACCAGCCAGTATTTTAAAAGATAAAACTCTGACTCTGGTATTGCCTAAAAAAGTTCTCAAGCTGTATCTCTCTGATGTTTGGAGTACTGATTTTGGTAGCTTCCCAATGCTGCTTTACAACCTTTCATATCTTTCAGTTATATACAGTGTGATCTCCTAATGAATTTGCAAAGATAATTCTAACCAGATGATGAAAGCAACACATTTCTTTAATCTCAACTTGTTTTGGCTAAAATAAGCTTAAATTCTATTTGCACCACTGCAACAGAGAGGGATTTCATGGGAACTAGCAGGTGTTCTCTAGCCACTGAAGAAACACAACATTGGCTTCCAATTCAAACATATTTATTATTAATCAAAAAAAAAAATCTCTTTTTTTAATTTCATCAAGTAAGTCCAACCAACTGCATCAAAATTTCCAAACTTTGTCTGTATCAACAGCCAGATCTTGCCGTACATCTAGACTTTACCATGCCGCTCAGACAGCTGCTACAAAATTGCCTGAAAATTTTCTTAAACAGTTATGGTGGAAACCCCCAGCTGTTGGAACCGTCCTCAGCATTCTCTGGTGAAGATTAGGTCAACACAGACAATTCTGTACGTTAGGTGATATATCAACTGGGGACGATCTCAAGGCTGATGGGCACAGAAAGGTGGAGGATACAGTGCATGGCACAGCGTGGCAGCAGAACTCAGCTTTCTTAGGCAAGTGAGGGTGCATTTCAATGCTTTGGATACTTTAGAAAGGAAGATTTTTTCAATCGTATAGGGTTTCGAAATAGTTGCTGAAAAAGATTTATCCTGGACAGTAATTCTTGGTAGTTGCAATGTTCCTGCAAAGGAACTGGAACAAAATGAACTAGTGATTCACTACGGGCCCAACGAGTCTACATATCTGTACTGAAACCTTGATTTAGCTTTATATCCTATTTTTCTTAGAAAGTGGAATTCATCAAGCTTTTGAGGTAGTACAAGTTGAAAAATCGTGTCTGAGCTGTCTCTGGTTGACTTAGACTACCTGTAGCTGTAGCAGACAGGAGAAGCTTCACATTCTTTTTCCTCGAACAAGGAGTCTGGGCACTCACGACCACCGTTGGCGGGGAGCTGGATGATGACTCGATGACGGGACTGCTTCTTTACTGTGACACCTCCTGCAAAGAGTAGAAGAGCTTGTTTCTCCTGCTACTACATAGGGATGACAGTAACTAGGGCAAAAATAAGATTTAATGTAACAGGTATTTGAGTCGATTGCTATAGTAGTGACGTGCTATTTTGTTCATAAGCAGAAAATTAAGCCTAATAGATAAAATACTTTAATCTCAGCTAAAGACCAGGAAGCAGAACTAAACAGAAAGAAACAGTAGCAATACTGTACAAATTTATATACAGATGAAATGAACACCCAGTTCAAGTGGACACAAATTAAACCAGCTCAGTTTGCTGCTACACTTTACAGTTTCAAAGTGTAAATTTGCCCTAATCATTTGCATGCAAAACCAGAAACAGAAATCAATGGGAAGAAATTATTATATTTCACATTTTTTCCATTCAGCAAATGAATCAGAAAACCTGCTTGCCTTTTGCTTATCTCCACAGCCAGGAATGTAACAAATTTAATTTACAGTCTTGGTTCTTTCCAGGCCAGGCTTTAATTCTGCTGCCTATACCCTCGTTTCCCATCTGGGACTAGCATTATCCTATCTAGAGCCACAAAAAATATTCCAAAAGAGCATGCCTTACATTTAAATGTGAAGTTTTATTTCCCACTCTGGAATTAATTTACAATTTACAGTTTTTAATTATTATAGTCATTCATTATTAATGATAAACAGCAAACAGTTCCTGTAGGAATCTTGATTCCAGTCATCTTCAGATATCAGTTGTTCAGGCAGAAAATTAAGGGAAATCCACAAATCTGTATTAGTTCCATAGCAATACCTAATACACAAATATTGTTAGGTAAAAATCTTGGAGATTTTTTTCTCTCTCTTTCACCCCCACCCCCCCAGAGAGCTACAGCACAGACATTTGGCTGACTGGGTTGATATCAGCTTTGGGTGGGTTACTACCGCAGCTGCAGCTTGTCGGAACACAGAAGCGTGCTGGACCACGGCCAAACAATTGTAATTAGGAGCAAACAGTAGGAGAATCCCAGCAGTGGCTTTCCACCACCTGGCTGCTTTTCAACACAGAGGAAACCCTCCACTCCCAAGTCAATCAGCTGCAGGACATGCCAGGAGCTGGCACAAGGGGCAAGACAGACGTACAGCCCAGCAAAGCTGCTGACCAGCTTGCTGACACAAATGGGTAAAACCCATGAAATAAAAATCGGTTCTGCAGTATAAAAAGAGCTTGACTCACTGAATAGACAAGAGGCTTGCATTGGTTCACAAATATACTGTTTTTTAGCAGCATATATGCTAGTTTGGAGTCAATATCTGTGAAGATATGTTCATTGCACCAAGACCTTTCTTAAAACCCGCAAAAATAAGAACAGAAGAGGATGGTATTTTTATCCAAGATGATCTGCTCCAACAAAAATATTTCAGAAAGAACCATTAATATTGCTGTAAAATAACACAATATTTAATAATGAAAAACTATTTCACAAATTCAGATTCAATAATCGTACTTCACTGTTCTTTTTCAAAGGTTATAAATTTAATCTTCCTAACCCCTTTTTTATTTGTTAGAATGCACTAAGCACTAATAAGAATTACTGCAAAAATCACTTTATGCTTGTGTCCTTTATACAGCATAAAGAATTGGCTGTGACATTTGAAGTGCATAGAGTTGATGTAACAATATCTTACATTCTGATAATTTGGTAGCTGTGAGTAATCACCACATCCTACATGAGGATTAGCACCCTGTGGAACTCGGGGTATTATAGAGTCTGTCTGTAACAGTACATATTATAAAAATACCTCCTGTTAAGCTTAAAAGGGAAAAAGAGATAATGCAGAAAAATGTGGGCAATATTAAGCCAGCCATCACTAACTTTATCAATGTAATACAAATTCAAGGGAGACTGGCACTGTTTTTAAGAGCTTTGCCAATTATATTAAAATGGTATTGCAATGTATAAGTCAGGCCATTGATATCAACTTAAAGTCTGCTTGTTTTCATTAACTTTTCTTCAGTTTTCATTGAGGTAAAATAAACCAGCACAGCAAAAGTCAGAGTTTTGCCAAAATTATACACCTGTGCACATCTCTATCTCTGTCTGTTTTCAAATACAGTTTCTGTAATTGTACAAGTATGTGTCTGCTCTGTGATTAGTTATCTCTTTATCAATGGAAGATGCAAATGGGAGTTTGTAACATAAAAGTAGGCAAAATGGCGGAAAAAAAACCCCAAACAGTTGCTTATAGAAAATGTGTAAAAATAACCATTCTATTCAGCAAAAACACTATGTCCTCCTTGCAGCTGCTCTACCAGCTATTACATGTTCTCTGTCAGAAGGAGATGTATATAAGTATTCTGCCAAAAGTGACTGCTAGTCTGACTCCTTTATTTTTTTCTTAAAAACCTATCTACTACCACACAATGGATAAAATTACCTTCTTGACATGAAGATGGACACAATGTCCAGTCACTGAATGGAGTCACAATACAGTCCTTCCTACAGGGAAGCAGACAAGGCCTCACTGTTTCTGGTCGGAGGCTCTCAGGGCATCTGAAAAAAAAAAAACAAACGAAAAAGAAGCATCATCAAATAAACAATCATTCTGCAGTGAACTGATGAATCACGAGAGGTACTGAATGTCTGCAGGCACATGAGGAGAGTGCTAGTTGCCCAGAATTCACCAGGAATGAGCTCACAAATAAAAACTGTTAGAATTTAAATATAGCTGGTGGAAGCAAGCCAAAATCGGTGCATTCTACACCTGGGGATTTAACTAAAAAAAAAAAATAAAATCATGATTCCTCACTCACCGTTCCAGACTGCCTTTCCAGTGTTACTTTCAAGTTTCCAAATGATTATGAAGAAAAACCACCTAGTTTACCTTAGCAAAACACATTTTTAGCTCTTCATAAATTTATCAGAAACATAAATTCTGTAAGGAGGCACATTTAAACTAAATAGCATTGCTAATCCAGGAACAAATAGCTTCCGTGGCCATGGAACTGGCCATGGATAATGACAGAAACCAGAAAAGGGTTTGAAACGGCCAGACCAATGAGGCTGTCAGAGACTGTCAGAAAGGACAGAAAAACTTGTTTGTTTTCGGAAGGGGCTTGATAAGCATATAAAAGGGATTGCTGGACTGCCACATGTGGGAGTCATTAACCCAGGTAATTTTCCCCCATTCTGTGTTCCTATTTTTTCATCAAGGACAAACAGCTCTCTATGCTGCAATACTTGTTTTCTGAATAATGCAATACCTCTTGCAGAAGTACTGCAAATCTTTACAATAATTTCAAAATTACTATTGCCTTATGTGGACTGTCAGAGGAATATGTAAAAAGGCAAGAAAAACATCACTTCTACATTTTGGAGCTTTTGGCTCATAGCAGGAAAAACATTAGTATGACTAGCTTTTGCTCTTGTGGCTGCTGGGCATCTTGGACCAGAGAGATGAGACAACAGTTTTATATTTGGATTGGATCAGCTGGGGAAGCTTGGCTTGCATGAGGCATCTTTCTTGCCAGGCTGCAGGGAGCACAGGCAAGTCTAACAATGAACTACCGCGAAAATGCGCTTTCCCTGGTCAGTGGAGAACTACACCTGTGTCACTGTGGGAAGAGAGCAGGGGGAAAGAGAAGAAAAGTTGAGTCGCAGCTTTACAGGAACATGTTCTTCAGCAATAACATTTGCTAGTTCATGATTTCCATTGGTTGTCTCTGCATTTTCTTATCAATTCATGTAAAATTCTCAGAGTACAATTCATTACTGTGAACCAGCACCAATTTCTTGGTGCCATCTTATAATGACATCTCCAACCTTTCTCTTTTCTTCCCTAAAAACACCAAACTGAAAGGCCATGAAATATTATAGCTATAGCAACATAAATCTCCATCACCTCTCCATAAGCTCTCCCTACATTTTTAAGTCAAATTGTGTCTTGTTTCTATGTGATTCATAAAATCAGATTATGTATGCGTGGGTGTATTGTATACTATCAGGTACACTTTAAAAACACGTCTGCCACCAATCACATACATTGACTATGTTTTCAGAAATTTTCTCTAAAGTTAAAAATCAAAATGCTTCTGAGAAGTATTGAACATTGGCTTACTAATGGCTTTTTCCACAAAGAACAACAGAAATTACAAGCATACAAAAAAATCTGAATTATAGACATTCACTGTTTCACTGAGAACTACTTCTTTCAGGAGAACTGAACATTACAATTCATCTACAGATCCTCGGGCAAGGCAATTAGTTCAATTAGAACACCATTTCTATCTTTTATATTGTTTGTATTTGGTATATGTGGCTTAAAGTGAAGTATTGATTTTTTTGCAGTCCTTACTCAAGGTCAAATTAAACAGAAGAGATACAAGCTGAAGTCTGTAACTTGTGAGGTAGATAAGGCCAATAATATTGATTGTATCATACCACAGTAATCCTTTTTATTAAGGGGAGTTTAAAACAAGGTTCCTATTTACATTTTCATGTTAAATGTCTGGTTCTTTAAAAACAATTCATTGATTTTAATGTGACAATTTGAAGGATCAACCAAGGCTTTTTTTTCCTCGTTTCACAGGACTCATTTATGACACAATAAAACAGCCCTCCTCCCAAAAATTTAAGGTCAAATCAAAGGCAGACACACTAACAGCAGATTTAAAAAGGAAGATAAATCATTAGAGGTTTTCTTAAAATGTAAAATGAATACCAAATAAAAGACATAATGCTATCATGATCAAATAGAACAGCAACTTAATGCAGATACACGACGATTCAGATTACTGAATGTACTGGCGTTATTTCCCATATTTCCATTTAAAGTAAATTAGGAATAAGTCTACTGCTGAATAAAGCAACAAATGGCAGGCACCGTGCAAATATTTAGTGCGAAAATAGCTGCCTCATGAACTTGCTAAACGACCTCTGCTATCAGCTCTTCCAGCTCTGAATCTATCCTGAGTGGGATATATTTACAGACTGCCAAACTGTACGAAGATATTATCAAATGCATTTTACTAGCAGCTAACCTGTGTTTAACCCTGGTCATACATTAAATTGCAAAATTAAATCATTGGGCCAAAGAGATCTCTTAAAAAAACACGTATATGGGAAAAAAACCATCACAAAGGTTGCCAAACTAACGCCCTGTCAGAGCTGCACTACTCTTACCTCCTTGGTCTGCTTCTGAGAAGATGCACTTACATGGGTTGTAGCGTATTTACACCCAAACATTTTTTTTTTTTTTTTGCATGGAACTGCACTAATCCACATAATGCATTGCTTGCTTGGAGGTACCACAAGGATCTTGGAAATGGTGCTGCACTATACAACACATGCATGCCTCAAGACTTTTATCTCGACTCGACCTGATAATGGCAAGCAGCCAACTGGATTTAGCAGTCAGTCAGGTGTCAGTAATATCACCACTGTAAATATCACCCATAAAAATCAATAGTGAGAAAAATATTTTATAATCCTCCTGTAGCTTCAGTTTTATATTTTGAAAAGATGAATTGTTCCCTCATGAGAACACAAAGATGCGGCTCTTTGTGTGTAGTCATTGGTGATATAAATATAGAGCAGTAAAATCCAAAGATATTTACAGCATGAAGATATTTTTTAAGATCTTTACTTTTTTGGGCCCACTTGTCCCACGTTGACTCTCACACAGATGACCTTCCTTGTCTGCATCCCCACAGAACAGGTGGCCTCCCCATTCCAGCTGGCAGAGGAGTTGAAAGCAGAGACAGACGTATCCTCTATGCACTGTCCCCACGGGCCAGTCTGCCAATGATACACAGTGCAAGAGTGTTCGTTACAGCTGCGCGTTTCCTGTAGAGCACTACTATTTGGGCACTGTATTCCTCCTGGAACAATAAAACAGGGCAAAAGTTCATGCAGTGGAAGGAAATAAAGTGTTTTATTACAAAAAAACCCACAGTGCTGCCACTTTGAAATGTTATTAGTTATATATTATCACTTTGATTACGTGAAAGAAATGTTCCTTTTTTCTCCTCTTCATATGCCCAAACTTCGGTCAACAGACTACACAGAACAGAATGTACATGGACAGTGAATGTAAACGTGTACAAAACAGATCCCCAAATCATCGTAACTTAGATAACACACTACTTTAATGTGTTTGGGGTAATCTACAGCCTTTTTATTCTGAGGTTCTCTAAAAGAGACTAAGAGATTGCATAAGGAAGTATGAAGGCTCCAGGCAGAAGAAATGGTTAAATATTCTAGTTATGCATGCATAGAGACTGCTGTTTATGTCTAACTCACAAATCAGTTAAAAAGATTTTTGGAGCTCTTGTCCTAGCTCCCAGTGGATATTTATCCATGTTATGTGATTACCAAAGAGGATGGCACAGCTGGCAACTTCAGGTCTAGACTGAGATAACAAAGGCTGTTACAGGTTAAGATTAAAATGCATTCATATGCCAATAATTGTAAAGAAAAGCTCAGACAATGCTATCTTTGTTGTGTCCGGTTTCAGATAGTATGTTTAGTTTCTTACATTCAAGCACTTCAAAGCTAATCTGGCCTCCCAGTCCTCCACAAGTAAAGAGGAGGTCTTTCCTACCAGACATGATCATAGGCTACTAGGTGTCTAGCCCTGTGAGTAGACAGCATGTCTGCTACATCTCTGGTGCCACTAGACATACAGAATCTAGGCTGAAGGATCAGTTTAAACATTCATGGCCTACAAAGGAACAATAGGAATCCTATCTCCAGGCGACGGAAAGTCAAGGAAAATCTAAATAACATTTTAGTCTTTCCTAAAAGACAAGAACAGTAAGATAACTGAAAGATAAGCTTTTTAGTAGTTACCACAGATGAGCCATACAATGCTTTTCTCTAAAAAGAAAAATGTATGCTCAGACCAAGCACACGTCAGAGAGCGTATTATCCTTTACATTCCACTGCTGAACTTCAGGTTAGCCTCCTGCTCTGCAGACATGCAAGAGGGAAGGGGTTTTAAGCACTCATTGCTGAGAGAAATTAAACAACTAAATGTAATCAAAGAAACAATGGATACTTCAAGTACTGCTACACAATTCAGTCAAGTATCACAAGCATGAAAATACTTTATATCCCAAGGTGCTTTTATGGCATGTCTAGATCTGCAACAAATGTGAGGAAAGGACCATTCTAATGAAAACACAGGACAAAATCCAAATTCTCAAATTATTTCCATAGAGATATTTTTAACTTCTGACTTTGGGCTAAAAAGATTGATGCAACCAAGTAACAGTAAACATCATATTAACTGAGATGTCATGCCAGAGACTAGCTAATCTTAAGTTTTGCAAAGGGGGATTAGAAAAACCTAAAAATGTGTGAATGTATATAAATGACTGCAATTAAATAGTTTTTGGCTGAGAATGGATGTAAATCAAATTTAAGAGACTTGCTTAAAATATATGCCAATATGCAAAACATCAAGACAAAATATGTCATATGCATTTTCTTAAAAAAGGAAATAAAAAGCAAATGGTAAAATAAAATTATGGTTATGTATTGAGTTTCAAAAAGTTATTCAAGCAGCTTCCATCATGAAATAAAAAAATCTTCCAGCAAACACCAGCAGATAGGAATATAAGCAAGGAAATTAGGAAAGCGAGTGTATTTTGAAAATTAAAAAAAAGCAAAGATAGCAAATTCACAAATTACTTGGCATGGGAGAGAAAATTGATTCACATGAGGAGCCTAGAAATGTTCCCCCAGTAAAAGAGTTAAAAAAGGAGAATTCAGAAGAGATAAGGAAGGTTACTAAATTAATTATTTCCATCTGATGTTAGCTCAAGAAGAAACACAAGGGAAATATTTAAGCAAATTCATAAACTAAAGGGGAGTGTGTGGAAAGAAATGTTTCCCCAGGAATGGATGCCATAACCACCAGTTCCTAAGGCATTTGAGACTAAAATGACAACTTAGATTCAGTTGTGACAGCTATGCAAGAACGTATATTCAGGGTAAAAATGAGAGTGACATTGACTTGTAAATGAAAAACATTGGGGCGTGAATGTCTGCAGCTCAGTGGGAATCCAGTTTTGTTCAGATTAAACAAGTAGTTAAAAAGCTATGTAAAGAACGAACAAAAAGTAGAAATAATATTACTGAAATATAAACCAACTATCACTAGTACCAAATCTTTGTAATATTAAAAAATATACCATTTATTTATAGTGTGCTATTCTCTCCATTCCCTTGTGCTCCCTCAGATTAAAATAGGTACAGAAAAAGCTGAAGGGGTTGGAAAACTGACAGTTAGATATGCCCTCTACAACATCTGCGTAGGGGTAAGACCAGTGCTGCTCAACTTTAAGAGCATTTCACCAAATGAGGACAGGTTTGACAGGAATATATAAATTAATGAGTACTGCAGAAAAAAATAAAATAGACATTTAATTTTATCAGAATACATGAAAAAGGGACATACAATACTAAATCCATTTTATATAATACAGGATCAGATGACTAAATAACTGCTTGGCAGTACTAAAAATAGTCATTTCGAGGTACAAAAACCAGTCGGAGCTGAAGCGTTTCTTTTTGGTTTTGGATACTTAAGCAAAGCACACTTGGAAATGAAAGGCCAGCTTTACAAAGGGACTTGCATATTACTCATAAAATAGCAGCGATATGAGGGTAGTTTCTTTGAATGCTTTAACAGAATTCTCATATGCTTAGACTGTTTCTGCCTGGTTTGGAGCTGGTAATGGGTAAGACATCTTGCTCTAAGATATTCAAAGATTGAATATTATAAGTCTTTTTTGTGCCACTATCTTGATAACTTCCAAATTTCAAAATGCTTAACTTTTTTTAAAGCATTTAGGATCATTTTAATTAATCATTTTGATACCACTCATTTTACAAATGCATGTAATTTTATATATGCATTTCAAAACAACTGGAATAATCTTGAAGTTTGAGAAAACAGATGCGACTGAAGTGCCTCTTGTAACCTAGAGAGCGAGGTGTTATTCATTTCTTCTTTGCCTTAGGGACGAGGTAGTCACCCCTTGAGGCAGCTGCACTTCCCGAGGACAGACATGGTCAGTACATGCAGACCGCTAAGCAAAGAACAAAGACTGCCCTGTTGCTGCAGATCTCCTGTTCCAGTTCTGCAAATATTCATGCTTCCTCACCTGGTGCATATCAGTTATACAAACCAAGCAGACCTGTCCTATACTACACAACAGAACAGGAGGCGGGGTGCACCCGTGGAAGACGAGAGGTCTATCCTCAAGTCCTTTCTCAGATAGGATTTGATTCCCAGACCCCACGCTCCAGGCAGGAATCTCAGCTGAGGGGTTCCTGAGCAAAAGGGGAAGCACAGTAACGTCCTCTCCCCTGGCTCGCCTTCGCACGCAGGTGGCAGGTTACTTTGCAAGTCTGGCCTGAAAATTCAAGTTCTCCAGTTCCAAAACTAAGTGGCTTTTTATTCCCTTTTCAGCTGAAATTGGTTAAAACTCATAAAAATCCCTGTCTTCTCCAAAACTGATCATTTGGTGAATAAGCAGTTTGCTGGGAAAACACTTTCTCAACTCCATGCTTTATCAGATTTAATTACCAAGTACTATTATTTCAAGTCAGGAAAATGCAAAAATTAAAAACAAACAAACTGAGCAAGTGTAAGAAGAGTCAATACATTAAAAAGCCCTAAGTATAACTCCTCTTTTGCAACTCTGAAGTCAAACTGCACTGGAATTTTAACAGGAATAAAATTTTAAAGCATATCAACCATGATTTGCCTAGAGTTGAGAAGAAACTCCTTTGATCCAGCGATTCCTTACACGTTCAGTAAATCAGTCTTGCAGATATATGAGAAGTATGAGCTGTTGGTCTCTGTCAAACAGAATACCTGATAAGATGCACAACTGATATTCTATACTATCTAACTCAGTGATGTTTAATAGTCTGTGATATATGAGGTCACACTAAATAGTCCTTCTGGCACCATACTTTGCTAATTTGTGAACATACAGTAGCCATAGTAAGACATTGCCATGCATATGCATCCCTGCCCTAAGAGAATATTTCAAACAAAACCATTCTTCATTCTCATTTTATTAAATTAAGCTTTTTAATCAGATTATTTTCTCCTTTGCATTTGATTGTGGGGTTTTTTTTTAATCTTTACTTTTTGAAAATCAGTATCAGTCATTTACTACTGATAAAACTTGGAATGTATCCACAATATTAGTGTTATGCTGTATGACACTGCTTTGGCAGTGTCAGTCAATGGCAGTATATAATCAATACAGAATCAATCTGCATATTTACTAAAAAAATTAAGACTCATTTAGTACTTTTCAGTCTCAGGCCATGGCCTATGTAAAGTAGTATTAGTGCTTATTGCTAATTATATAAGGTTTATTGTAAGCTGGAAATAAAAAAAATAGCAGAAATATTAAGCAGAAAATAAAACAAAAATAGACAAACCCGACATTCAACAGAGATAGGCAGAGCTGTATACGATCCCTTTACTAGACTTATGCAGAACAACTATATGATGTATCAGGTAACATCATTATGTCCTCTGCTGTCATTTTAAATTTTGACACAATGACTTTCCTGAGTTTCTTACTGTACCATAAAGATGTATTTGACAGTGACACAAATGAGCTACCACTATAGGCAGGCTCACAGACAGGCAAATTTATAAATCACTTCACCTTTCAAATATTCAAGCCGAGGACAATGATCTCAGAAAAGATATCAAAAATGGTTATTGTGACACCAGTTTCCACATGGAGTCATCTCACAAACCACAGAAAGTCTTTATCGTGAGGAAAGAGACTCTCTCTCCACAGAATGCAAGTAAATAAGCCCATCCCTGATGTGCATAACCACACTGTGCTGGAGGCTCTGCAGCGCAGGGCTTGACCATGCAGAAGAGGTGCTGTTCCGAATGAGGAAATGATGAGAGGGCGTATGGCTGAGGTCAGCTCCTGGCTCGAGCAGAAGTCAGTGTGGTGCTGGAGGGGCAGTCGTATCCCAGAGCTCATTAGAAAACTTTGTTACTACTGTAATTTACATACGGCTTCAATTTTTCCTGTGAAGCTATTCTTGTCACCAAGGTATTATTATAATACTACTGAATTATTCCTATTCTAAGTCATCCAAGAAAATTGATTATATTGTGGCTGTTTCCTGGTGGCCAGTTATGCTAACTTGATGGTTTCTTCAAACCAATACAGCAGCATAGATAGCTGAGAAGTAAGAATAAAAATAAGGTCTTAAGTGTGAAATGAAATAGCTCTGTCACGGACAGTCATCTGCCAACATAAACAAGCAAAATGAGAGAATATGGTATTTTTTATTTCAAAGAGGAGAGAAACTGAACAATCACAGACAATACTTAGATAAGCCATCTGTGATCCAGATAAAAGAACCTATTTCATATGTATTTACAGACCCTCAAAATGAGGTGTTCCTATTTAAGTACTCCAATGAACAAGAATTAAGCATTTCAGACACTTTGGGGGATTGCAATATTCCTTGTGTATGTAATGCCTGCAATGCTTTGATCTTGCCAGGCTTGTAGACCAAATTCTCCATGGCTAGCAGGAGGATGCATGTGATCAAGGACTCGCAGTGATAAACCTGGAGTCATTATGTCATCTTAGAAGCCAGGTTTAGTCTTATTCATAGATTGGCAACAGACTTGCACATTCTTTCATTAATTTATGCCCAGTCTTGATATCATAGGAATTGTATATATTTATGTAAGATATATTTGACCTATTGTGTTCTGAATAAATACTCTCAAATATCATGGCTGCATTATACAGGAATTACTATGAAATGGCTTACCTAACCTGGTCTGTCTCTCATACCAACAGTTCAAGGAAAGGTTCAGAAATCCAAACAGGAACACCTGTGGCATTGCTCACCTGAACAGAACTGAGAGCTATTTTCAGAACTCAGTTTTAATGTGTAAATGGAATTATTGGTCTTACATTTATGAGACTTGGGATTTTTAGTTATACATGATGTTTACAGAGTTTTCATTAACAGTAACGTGCATTTTTATAAGCTCTGAATAGAACTGAGAACTGCATGTTTCTGAAAAAAGTTTCATGTGGAGCTTCCTTTTTATATCAGCAGAATAAAGACTTGCAGATACATGAATATATTCTGTGCCCCCAGAACATAAAATGACCTCCCAGCACCAACTACACAACCAGTGTTTCATGTTTTGGGAACACTGCTGATCCCTGTCATGCAGTTCTGGAGGTGAAAAGTCATTCAGTTATTTGTGAGGCAGCAAATGACTAAAAGGCATAAGAGAAATAGGAGGAGAAAGATGACAATAACTCCAACTTCAGTGAAGTATAAAAAATAAAAGCTAAACTGATACTTTTTGAATATAATCCAAGCAAAGGTGAAAAGTACCTTTCAGCTAGAGTTGTAATGATATGCTAAGCCTTGGAAGGTTCCTTTATTTATTTATATATTTTTATATTTTTATTCTCTAGAGCTCGTACAGAGTGCAAAGGAGCATGATGTTGAAGATATTTGACCAAGATGTGAGTTAATTGCTGTAAGATAGGTAGACATACCAGCTTGTATCCTTAAAAAAAAAGCACAGAATAACCTCATCTCAGAATAGTGGTAAAGAGGTCAGGGCTCGAGCAAAGCTGAAGCACCACAACATCAAGGTAATGAGCTGGCTTTCTCAGCAGTAATTCAGGGATCTCTTCACTACTACCTGTGTGGTTTGAGACCTGTCAGTCTTTGTGATCACTCAGTGCTGGTTCTGATCATTACGCAACAGACTTAAATAACATTCATATACCTAAACTCCAGCCGATGCTTAACTGCTTTGCTTCATCTGCAGCCTTGTAAATGATCCCAAGATATGTTAAGTGCCAAAGGCAGAATAAAATAGGTACTTTTTAAAAAGAAGCATAATAAACTGGAATCGCTTTCTGGAGTAATTTAGGTTTCCAATTCTGTGGCATGTTTGTCAGGATGTTAAATATCTGTCTCCAGTAAAACTGCATAAGCGTATGGAAAATCTATTATCCTAACCTACATGGAAAAGCCAGAAGCACAAGAATGTATGTTTATTTGAATTATCAACTGAAAAGGTGGCCTTGTGTTTCCCTCAAAATGAATCCATTTAACATACTATAAAACCAATTTTGTTTCTAATTTTAAGAGCATTTCTACTTTTTTACATAGATCCATCTAAGAAATTTATTATTTGACTCACCTACTAAAATGAGTATAGTTCTGATTGCCTGTTACACTTGTAGCAAAGGACCCTTTCAGGGAAAAGGTTGAAAGTGTCTGCTCTGCTACATATTTTTTTACAATTACCCGAATTGTGTCAAATACACAGTATACTTTTAGCAATGAAATTAACTGCATTTGCAAACAGAGAAGTGTTTTGGCACCAAGCTGCATGGTGCGGCCCACACACTGGAGGGAAGGGATGACAAGCCCTGGACAGGCTTGAGAGGCAGGCCCATGCCGACCTCATGAAGTTCAACAGGGCCAAGTGCAAGGTCCTGCACATGGGTTAGGGCAATCCAAAGCACAAATACAGGCTGGGTGGAGAATGGATCAAGAGCAGCCCTGAGGAGAAGGAGGACTTGGGGGTGTTGATTGACGAGAAGCTCGGCATGACCTGGCAATGTGTGCTTGCAGCCCAGAAGGCCAACTGCATCCTGGGCTGCGTCAAAAGAACCATGGCCAGCAGGTCGAGGGAGGTGATTCTGCCCCTCTACTCTGCTCTCGTGAGACCCCACCTGGAATACTGTGTCCAGCTCTGCAGCTACCAACATAAGAAGGACATGGACCTGCTAGAACAAGTGCAGAGGAGGGCCACGAAGATGATCAGAGGGCTGGAGCACCTCTCCTGTGAAGACAGGCTGAGAGAGTTTCGATTGTTCAGCCTGGAGAAGAGAAGGCTCCAGGGAGACCTTATAGCAGCCTTCCAATACTTAAAGGGGGGTTACAGGAAAGATAGGGAGGGACTCTTTATCAGAGATTGTAGTGATAGGACGAGGGGTAACAGTTTTAAACTGAAAGAGGGTAGATTTAGATTAGATATTAGGAATAAATTCTTTACTCTGAGGGTGGTGAGACACTGGAACAGGTTCCTCAGAGAAGCGGTGGATGCCCCATCCCTGGAAGGTCAGGTTGGATAGGGCTTAGAGCAACCTGGTCTAGTGGAAGGTGTCCCTGGCCATGGCAAGGGAGCTGGAACTAAGTGATCTTTAAGGTCCCTTCCAACCCAAGCCACTCCATGATTCTATATGATGAAGCGTGTCCCTTTCTTTCTCCGTTTCTTAGAATGGGTATTCTGTTTCACTACTTCCATACTTTACAAGTTTCACTTTTCAGCTAAATTTCATCTTAACTCTGAAGTAATAAAATCCTTAATAGTTTTAAAGAAGAATTAAAACATTCGTGTATCCTTTTATATTGAAGGCGTTTAACTTTACTGTCAGTAACACACATGAGTAAATGTTTTCCAAGGACCCTAGTGACTATGTCTCCTTGCTGCAGTAGTGCACAAGGCATTTTACGAGTTGGATCCTGGCACACCTGACATAGGCATTTTAGAACCATGTTACGTATAGAATACATTTGCTCTATTACCCCCCAAAATACTTGAGAACAAAACAAACCCAAACCATTTACAGGAAGCATGGAAAATCATCAAAGAATAGAAATGAACCTGTATCTAAAACTTTTTTCTTCTTCTTTATATTCCAGCTATGCCTTCTCTTTGCATTTGCTGCAGACGCTGCTCAAGGATCATTTGCATGATTGGAAACCACTCACATGAGTGAAGATTTGCAGGGTAAAACCAAAGTCTTAATATGAATAAAAACATTAACGGGGTAACATTAGTTACCAACATGAGCTAAGAAGCTACAAAAGCCATTTCTTAGCATTCGAACCCATCACCTCTCATCTTTTCAGCATTCTTGCTTATATCCTTCCAAATTGGACCTAAGTTATAGCTAGGGTTACTAACAATCCTCTACAAATATCTTTCATAGAGCTCTGTATAGAATAAATCATTTGCCTTGTCTAATCTTAATAGAAAACAGGAAAACCATATATTCAAAATCAAAACAGTAACATTATGCAGAATAATTAAAAAAAAGCAACATTAACTGAAATAAGCAAATTAAATCTCCTCTTTAAAACAGCTTTAGGTACCATGAGTAAATGTAGGATAAGCATTTGAATATTTTTTCCTATATTTAAGAAAACACAATTCCATCTACTAATTTGCTTCTGTTGATCAATAAATTACTTTGACATTGCAAAGACAGTTGAGAATTCACAACCAAACAAGAGTCTGCAAGAGTATGTGACCTTACCTTCACCTGCATATGCCAGAATGGAGCGGGCACGCATCTGCTTCCCTTCTGTGGTTTTGCCGGAGCAGGTGTGTGAGCAGGAGGACCATGCGGACCACATGCTGAGCACACAGTCCTTTGGGCATGGAGCTTCGCAGACGACCGGGATTGGGTAGATAGCGTCTCTACACAGCTGTCTGTCAACCTCTTCTCCTGGGAAAGAAAAGGCCAGTAACAGTCTATCATTTGTTAAATTAACTTGAAATGAGCAATCTAGTCCAGATGGGCACACAAATAAATTAGATTCTGTTCTTCTATATAAACAAGGTAAATAGGTTTTTTATTAAAATGACTTGTCTCCTCTGCCTTGATTGTAGAAGAACATGCATAAACCTAGTTATTTGATATTCCGCTGGAGTGAATGCCAGCCTGGGTGGTCTTCAGGCTTTCATTTTGTTAATACATATTTGATTCCACAGAAAATCCTAATGTGAATAACAGAGTATATAATACACCTATAGAAAACTGTATACATGGAAATGCACGTACATTAATCACCTACTCTTCATCCATGTTTGTGGGAGAAGAGGAAAAGTATCCTAACTTCCAGCTCAGCCAGTTTTACAACCTACAATTCATTTTTTGAATTGCAGCTATGCATCAAAATATGAAGAGTGTTGCAGTAAGGCAGCAGAGTGTCTTGTTTGGTTAGAAAGATCTTCATTTGTCAAACCAGTAACAGATCACTCTTTGTGTCATGGAAGTATAAAAAGATCTATGCATTTGTATTTTGTCACATCAATGTACCCATTTCATTATAATAAAAAAATCCAGGCTGGTATAAATTGTTTAATGAAATACTACCTAGTGTTAAAGTAGCAGGGCTGCTTTTGTTTTCAGTAAGAAAATCATGGGAGTGCTGCATCTGAGATTTGCCTGAACAGCACCCTAATCACAAAGTGGTTAGTTTTGGAAGGTGACATGATTTCCTGATCAAATCAGTTAGTATCCACTAAGTGAGGAATGAACAAATGATCACGCATTCAGAGGTCAATAAGTCATTGACAGTGACAAAAGCCTTAGGATAAATCTTCACTTTGGAGCAGATGATGGAAAAGAACGAAGGCGGGAGAGGTTTGGAGTCACTGCTTTAGAGTTACAGCCTTGGTATCTGTCATGGTTTGGGCCAGATTGGCCCAATCCAGTGGAACAACAGATGCTCACTCCCTCTTGCTTCACTCCCGAAGGGAGGCAAGAGAGCGAGAGGAAAAGAGAGACTTAAGAGTTTAGAGGGAACTAAACTACTTTAATGAAATATTAATAATAAGATAACAAAAAGAAAATAATGAAATAGATACAAAACCGTATCAAGCTCCCAGGATGACAATCACGTCACCAGCAGGCGCTGGGGAAGTCCCAGACTGGACTCAGTGACGGACGGGAACTGGATTCCGGATCAGGATCAAAGGCAGATGCACAGACAAGGAAAGAAAGAGAGAAAGAGAGAGAGCGACCCTTTGATCCCTCAGCTTTTATACTGAGCATGAGGCAGATGGGATGGAATACCCTGTTGGTCAGTTTTGGGTCACCTGTCCTGTCCGCTCCTCCCCGCAGGTGTGACTTCTTTACGCTTTTCTGTTTCCGACCCTCCAACGGGGCAAATAACAAAGTTGGCTGGCCTTGGGTGTTATAGCAACAAGTATAAGCAAGAGCCTCTCTGCATACCCTTCCTTGGCATCAACTGTAAACATGGGTCTTATCACTCTGAGAGTGAACAGTTTTCTGCACAACATGCTGTTAATTTCAGCAGTTAGAAGAGGCCTAGCTATAAAGTAAAGTCACTGAACAAAATTGGTCCCGTTTTACCTCAAACCAGGACAGTATCGTACAAACCAGTTACAGAAAGTGCTTGCAATGAAAAGCACCAGGAACTGAGTAGTAGCTCAATATGTAATGCCAGTAACAAGGAACTATGAAACAGTTGCATCTAAGAGCACACTGGACTTCCGAGTCCGTGTTAATCACATACAATCAAGGCATGGAAAGAGCCGGTCTCATTCATAAACATGAAACTTTTTTTTTAAAGTTTTCTGAAAAGCATAACATTTAAAAAACATCTGAATGCCTTTTGTGTTATATGATCCTTGATGTACCTTCATAAAACCTTCTGTTGAATTATGATTCATCTACTGAAATGTTATTGAAGCATATGCAACCTCAATGGAACTGAACAGGAGGGTCTATAGCATTGTGCTTGCTATGACCCATCATGTCAACCCTTTTGTTTTAATAGCTAATGTCAACAAAATAGTGACCCATCAAGATTTGCAATGAACATAAGTCTTAGATACAACAAAACATTTGTTAGAAATAATCATTAAATACTCTATAATTTGATGATAAAGACGTCAGCCAGTGTTAATAACCAGCACTTGGATTCTGAAAAGCTAATTCAGCACTGTAAATGCTGTAAATGAAGCCAAAGATCTATAAACACAGCTTTATCCAAGCCTCAAATTAGGCTTTTATTGCTTAATAGAATAATAATAAAATGAATCGAACACTAATCTAAACAGAAAGTAAATTTTTGTCATTCAAGGTTTACAGAGTCTTAAAAGCTCTCAAATAAGAATCTCTAATACACTGAGATCCTGAAAATAGGAGGATCTTTACTCTTAGTGACATATCATGAGTCCCAGAATTATTGACGACTGAATTCTTTATAAAAAGAGGAAAAGATGAGGGCCATCCATACAATATTATATCCCTTTAACCAGTGTCAAATATTTTATTCATACAGAATCTTTAGGCACAACAGAACTGCAAACATCAATCTTCCTTGGCTCTGCAAACCAGGGGAAGTCCTGTAACTCATGCTTTTAAAACAGCCTAAAGTAGTCATAATCATCTGAATTATAAAGACCTTTGAGATCAAGTCAGTCTCAACAGCTGTATTTTCCCACATTAAAAAGACAAATTTGAGCCCTGCCAAAGGCTTCATAGGTCTCCTACATCAAGTTCTTCTTCCCTCACTGGACTCAATCTTTGCATCAATTGCTCTTCTCTTGTATGACAGGTCATCACAACCTGACACCAGTGCAGGAGGGATTCCTGCCTGCTTCATCACAATGGTCATGTTTGGGTTGAAGGACAAGATGAAGGAGCAAACTGCAAACTTCTTTTCCAAAGAATAGAAAAAAAAGCTAGAAAAGGGGTGAACCTTCCTCTCAAATTCTTCCATTGACAGGTAAGACTCAATGAGGTAAACTGCCAGGATATTTTCACACTTTGCAAGAAGTACTACTATTACAATAAAGTATGTCATAGGGTAACCATACAATACTATATCAAGCTTATTTATCGCCTGCTAACTAAGGTGGTGTTAACTTGAAACTCAAGCTAAATTTGGGGTCACAATGAGAAGTTGTGTTAAATTAGTTTCCGTCTGAGTTTATATTTCAAATAAAAAAAAGTCTTTGCTCTCTCCCACAATCAAAGCCCTCTTTTACCCTTCGCTTTTACAGAGAAAATATTCTCGAAATATGTATCTACCATATTAGCATTTAGGTTTTGTCAGCTGTCCAGTTCTTATCTAATGAATTCAATAGCATAGATATCCTGTTGGAAGGAATGTTTTATAATGGGTATTTCTTATCTTCAGGGAGATATTTTATTTAGACTAAATTGTTTCTGACATTTCACTAATGATTTTATGAACAACTTGACCTTTGTTGTCTTCCTTCTTTAAAGTGCATAGTGTAGTCAACTACCAGGAACCACTCAACCATATGCTGGGAACAACGCCAATGTAAAGACTAAAGCTACTTAGAAAAAGTCCCATTTGATAAAGTTTGGCATGCATAGTCTAATATTTTATTTGAACTTTACAGATACACATTTATGTTGCACAAGAGTCGAAGATGGAACTCCAAAAACACGAGTCAAAGGTCCATGCCCTGAATTATTTACACTTTAAGCAACAGAATGACAATAAGTAAAAACCAGAAAGATGAAAACAGAATATGAGATTTCCTTCAAGAAAACTCTTCACCATTTATCAGTTGATTTGTTCATTAAAATCTGGATTCTAGCAATAATCCATATTCAGAAACAGTGCCTATATAGTTGAATAATATTTCCCTCATATGCAACAGATGCACATTTTGAGCTAAATTATTCAAATTGCACTAAAGAAAGTGACTGCAAGTAGAAATCACAGAATCACAGACGGGTAGGGGTTGGAAGGGACCTTCGGAGATCATCTAGTCCAACCCCCCTGCCAAAGCAGGGTCACCTAGAGCAGGTTGCACAGGATGGCATCCAGGTGGGTTTTGAATATCTCCACAGAAGGAGACTCCACAACCTCTCTGGGCAGCCTGTGCCAGTGCTCTGCCACTCTCAAACTAAGGAATTTTTTCCCCATGTTGAGATGGAATTTCCTGTGTTCCAGTTTGAGCCCTTTGCCCCTTGTCCTGTCGCTGGGCACCACTGAAAAGAGTCTGGCCCCATCCTGTTGACAACCACCCTTTAGATATTTAGAAGCATTGATGAGATCCCCTCTGAGTCTTCTCTTCTCCAGGCTAAACAGACCCAGGTCTCTCAGCCCTTCCTCATAAGAGACATGCTCCAGTCCCTTGATCATCTTTGTAGCCCTCTGCTGGACTCTATCCAGCAGTTCCCTGTCCTTCTTGAACTGGGGAACCCAGAACCAGACATGATACTCCAGCTGTGGCCTCACCAGGGTAGAGTAGAGGGGGAAGATGACCTCCTTCAACCTCCTTGCCACACTGTTCTTGTTGCACCCCAGGATGCCATTGGCCTTCTTGGCCACAAGGGCACATTGCTGGCTTATGGTCATCCTGTTGTCCACCACGACTCCCAGGTCCTTCTCCGCAGACCTGTTTTCCAGCAGGTCAGCCCCTAACCTGTACTGGTGCATGGGGTTATTCCTCACCAAGTGCAGGACCCAACATTTGCCCTTGTTGAACTTCATTAGGTTCCTCTCTGCCCAACTCTAGCCTGCCCAGGTCTTGCTGAATGGCAGCACAGCCTTCTGGTGTGTCAACCACGCCTCTCAGTTTTGTGTCATCGGCAAACTTGCTGAGGGTACACTGTCTCCTCATCCAGGTTGTTGATGAATATGTTGAACAAGACTGGAACCAGTACTGACCCCTGGGGAACACTGCTAGTTACAGGCCTCCAACTAGACCCTGCACTGCTGATCCCAACCCTCTGAGCTGTGCCATTCAGCCAGTTCTCAATCCACCTCACTGTCCACTCATCTAACCCATACTTCCCAAGCTTACCTGTAAGGATGTTATAGAAAACATACATATGGGAGACTTCTACCTTGCTGAAGTTGAAGTAGACAACTGCTCTCCCCTCATTCATCCAGCCAGTCATGCCAATATAGAAGGCTATCAGTTTGGTCCAGCATGATTTCCCCTTAGTGAATCCATGTTGACCACATGACAGGAGGCAAAAGAGGTTTTCTTTTTGAAGGATTTAAAATGTCAATAACTCTTTAAACCTTTGCTGGAATTTTTACAGACTTGTATCATCAGTAACGACTGCCAAGGAGATAGCCTTTCAAATCCACATCTCTTCCTTGAATTGTTATACAGGATCCAGCTAGACAATCAGCAAAGTGAGTCACTACATTAAAACCTCCTTGTGGCCACCTTCTTGGTGTGAAGAACTTCTAGTATGCATGCACACACCAGAGCCACTAGTGAACTACCGAACTATTCAATTACTTTAAAATAAATAAACAAACCAAAAAACCTCAAACCAAAGAAACAAAAAACACCACCCCCACCCCAAATAGGCAAATTTTTACAGAATAGAGGTACCTTGTGAATAACATGCAGGAGGAATCAGCTAACTGTTCATAAGTATCTGACTGTATTCGTATCACTATTTTTGTTTTATTACATTCACAAAGCAGGTATGGTGTCCATGAAAATTTGGTCTACATGCTAAAGGCTGGGATAGACTGCAGAAGACATGTGTTTAAGATGTGCAGAAGACATGTTCTGTGTTTAATGTAGTTGAATCATGTCACTCTTTCGTGTTTTTGTTTACTCATCTGTAAAATGTGTTTGATACTTAAGTTTCTCATAAAATGCTTTAAGAGCTTTCCAATGGTAAGTATTCCCAGAGCTGGTATCACTAGAGAGACATGGCAAGGAAACCCTCTTGCTTATTGTGCATCTTTTAACATGAAGCATGCTTCAGTGCACAGTAAAAAATTGCTGTCAAATTCTGACCTGTAGTAAATGGAAAGGCAAGTGTTTAACAGAGGGCAAAATTTTTTTAAAGCCTTAAAATGAACAGTAAAATCACAGCAAGATTCAATGAGGCATAGAGAACAACTGAAAAAAAACCAACATAAGAAAAAAAAAGCTGCAGAAGTCCTATGAAATAAGGCAATGAACTTGGTCTCAGTCCTGTACCTGGAAACCAGCTATAGAGTCTGAAAAGCTGAACTATAACCTGATATAAACTAAGTAAAAAATTGACAATAAAATCACAGTAAGTGGGATCAAATCAAGAGACTGCTTTAAATATTGTTATTGACCATTGTTTTTTTAAATGCCTGTGTAATCAGTAAAGGCCAGGAATATCAGAGAGTGGTGAAACAAATCATGCAGTTGTATTTTAAAGTTCATAAAAGAAGTAATGACAGCAACTAAGCCTAAATGCTAAAACTGCGGACTTCAGACCCTGTACTGCTTAGTTGAATGTGGTTCAATTTAGTAGTATATCTGCCACTCTAAGGAAAAAAAAGGCTCAGTTATGACAATATCTTCTTTTTGGGGCTCCTGGTAGCCACATATGATAGTCTGCTTTTAAGTACAACAGACCACAGGAAACTACAGTGTATCATTCAAGGGTTTTTTAAGCCTGCAAGTTTAAACTGATGATGTTAAAATACAAAAGGATGGAAAAGACTGACCGTTCAAAGCACTGCATGATCTGGATGTACTCGTTATACATACTAAGGTATATACTGTGTTGTATGTATGTGACTCGATCAGTTATAGGCATCACTTGCTTGGCTGATGCCTCTCTTACCAGCTTTCTGTCTTGACAGTGAAGCAGGAAAGGAGGCACACAATGTGTCATCTGTTGAAAAACTACTGGGCACCTGAAATACTTGGTAAGGCACCCCAGAGCTCACTTTAAAAAGTGCTCTGTGTTTGTGGGTGAAGAAGGCCTTGCTCTTAATTATGTTCAATAATGCCTCTAAGCACGGAGGCTGCAGGAAAAAAATGCAGTTGCTTCACACGATGTTAAAACCTGCGAGCTGTGCTGTTGCCATTTGCTGTTTCCTTCCTTCCCTGTGTAGAAAAATAATCAACAGGAAAGTATCGCACTGCCTCCTGTATGGGTTGTAAAGGCTGAAATGGCCAACGGGACTGCTCTTTATCTTGAATTCCCATGCAGTTTCCCATATGCATTCCTCCCACAGGAGGACCTATACTTGTCCTTACGCTGACTCTCTTGTCCACCTTCGAGTGTGTTGAATGAGCTCCTCAGACCAGCTGAGGAGCCAAAACTGCTGTGTGGACTCTGCCCATTAAGAGCAAAATATGCCTATCTATATTCAAAACTCGGTGAAACCAAGTCTGTGGTATGTGCTTATTCCTGTTTTTCATACAGAAATAACTTTAACCAGTCTTTGTACCCAAAGTTAGTAAAGCATATGCTTCTCCACAGAAAGGTTTGTGCATGCTGCAATTTTACAATTTTTGTGTTATTCCTATAGATATGCAAAGATAGTTTGACTAGAAGAGGGGAAAATGCTTCCCCCCACCCCCCCTAATTTTCTTACAATTCTGAAGTACCTAAATGTCTGTTTTAATTATAATTCAGGGCAGAAAATAAGTAAGAAAATATCAGTCTAGAATGTAATTGCCTCAAAGTTCCAAGAACGTCACAACTAGACTATAATAGTATAGAAAAAGCATTAATGAGTTTATTATTCTAAACAAAATTAAAAAAAACCTTCAAGAAAACCTCTGAAAAAAAGAGAAAACATACAAACTTATCTAAATTTGAAGTTCTACACTAGACTTTCATTCGTAATAACCTTGTCTATACATTGGCTGATTAGTCTAATGCAAAATGGGCAATTTTTCACGTTACAGAAAAGCTATTAAAGTTATCACAAAACCATACATTTTTCAGATGCTAGGACACCTTATATCTGCAAATAAGCAGATAGTACTCAATGACCAGGATAAACTAACATTATCATTTTAATTTCTAATATTATTGCATTTCTTTCACATCACTAAGCAATTACCAGTCAGTCCCCAAAGTTCACCACGAAAGGAAAAATCCTGCCTGCCTAGCATGAGCTGTCACAGCAAATTAATTTTTCCTTCCAAACCATGGTGCTGCAGCAGTGGTGTGGATTTTTCTTTTTTCAATGATCAGAAGAGGTAGAGAACCACATTGTGCACTACGCATAGGGAAAAGTAGAGGCCCATAATACTTTCATACAAATTCTGCCCTTTTGCATCATCAGGCACTTGCAATCTGTCTTCCTCAAACCTCCTTATCTTACTTCAACTCTATCAGAACTGCTGACTGGAAATTCAGTCTCATACCACGATTGAATATATTTTTTTTTTGGCAGTTCTTTTTGTTTCGTTATTTGGTTGTGTGGGGTGTTTTTTTCCTCTTATACAAGAGGAACTCTCTGAGGAAAGCTGTCTTTCTCATAGCAAATGTCTCTAATTAAAATGCATACACAACGGCGAAAGGCTGACCCAGATTTTTCAGTAGGGAGAATTTAGAAGTTAATCTCTGAAAACCTAATCAAATAAGCCACAGAAAGGGGAAACAATAATATTTACATGGTATTCATCATTTACCATCTTGTTTAGCCCAACAACCTTAAGAGTATTTGGAGGAAAAAAAAAGCAGCACATACAACAGTATCTGACTGACAGACCAATTTCTGCGCTTGAATCAGTTCAATACTTCTATATAACACATACTTTGATAGACATTAGGAAACTTTAAATGTTTTATTAATCCCTGCAGCCTGCATAACATCTTGACAGTGTTTATTCATATCTGCTCCAAAGATAAAGGCTGTCAGCTTAAGCTGTAATGTTAGTAAAATGGCAGTGTCCTTGAAAGCAATAGCAACGCGATGTTACCTTGTATGTAATTATTTTCTGTTCTAGCTCCTGAGTGACCAGTTGTCAAAAAAATCTCTCTGCATGAGGTAGGTTGATAAATTTTCAATATTTTCAATAATTTTAACCTCTCTAATTATTGAGCATAAAGCAACATTAACCTATATTTATATTCTCAATATATTCTACTTCATTGGCTCCGAAGTTTTTCAACAAACACCATGTGAAAAGATGGTGCGTTTTTCCCTTGTATTATTCTTATCAAGTGAAGTTTCAGCATTCATTCCTATTGCTTAGGTGCCTAGCTGGTGGCTCCAAGTGTTTAATCAGTTGCTAATTCCCTAATCACATGCCTTTCTCTCAATTGCTTTTGCTAAGTAGCATCTGCTTTTAATTAAGTATGTCTTAATTAGTTCATAGTTAATATTCGTGAAGTCGTTTTCTTCTAAGAAGCCTAAGTAGAAATGGCACTGATTTCAAAGAAGACAAATACACTAGTTTCTCACATCTGTTCATTATGCAAAAATGAAAGAAAGTTGGTCTAATAGTTTAATGATATGAAAACATTGCAGGATTGTAAACTGTTTGATTTGGAGATTTGTGTGTGAAAATTTTCTGTGGTTTTGGTTTCAATGTAGATTTTCAAGTAGTATCATACAATCTATTCCTTACTAGAAGAAAAATGATAAACATGATACTTTGGCCACTTATTCAAAAAACCATCATGATTCTCATAAACATGAATGGAATTCTTTTTTTTGAATGAGAAACTTGCTAGCACAAGCACATATACCTTCATCTTTACATATTTACCATGACTGCACACGCAAACTAGTGCCATATAGAAAAGGCCACTGACTACTCCCCTTTCACTATGCAAATACTGGAAGACATGAATACCTTTTAAAATATAATCCTAACTTTTAAAATTTGGTTTTGGTTTTTTTTTTCATAAGCAAACATTTGCAATGAAAAACAACTGATGATAGCAGGAACAAATACTACACAAAAGGAAAATAGCTGGTGCTTAGAAACCCACCATATCCAGTGTTTCTCAAATCAAAGATAATAGCATGCCAACATACTTAAGCAAAAATCATGATCTTTTTAAGATTTTCTATTCCTTAAGGAGATGAAACACCAAGTTTTACAAGCAATAACTTCTTGTTGATGACTGTGCAATTTTCCTCACTTATTCACCTTACGGGAAAAGCAATTTTGACAAGTGGGAAGACAGTAGCTTCAAGAATTCCCACATTCATGCAAAAATCTAATTCCAACCATAGTACCTGAGTGCTTCTGCTCCTCCACCGTAACCAAACCAGTAAATGCTGCTACTACACCCCAGCTACAGCTTAAAGAGTAGCATGTGTTTGCTAACCTTCCTCACAACACAGCATATTAGCAGCTATGCAGAAGGAATGCGGAAGCAAGTAACCCCCTGCAAGTGGTTTACAGGAAAGCTAAAAGATGTGAAAGGCATTTTGCTACAGAGGTAAGATGGTTCTGCTTTCAATCCTTAAGCTCACCCAAAGTTTCAGTCACACAAATTTCAAGAAAAGCGAGTCACTGCTAAGAAATGCAGTTCGGCATTCCTTAACGCATCAGGTAAAGGTAAGGCTTTGCACCATATACAAAACAGTTACAGGAATTATCAAACTCAAAGTAACGCTCCTTACTTTGAAATAATGACAGCAATAATGGGACAAGTCTGAAACAAAAATGAAGAACATATTTTAAAGACGCATATTTCCTTCTAAATCTACTTCAGATGGGAAACATCTTTGGATGTTCTTTGGATGTAACTGGTTAAAAGTAATGAGCTCACACCTTCAGGTACGATATTAATGCTTCCAGTAATCTCATTTTCATGTCCCGTAGCAGAAGAATTTATGTACCTCTGTTCATATTAGAGTCATCTATCAGGATTACAGTCATGTAGATACAGTCTAAATTTGACAGAGGAAAATAAAAACAGGGAAAGGAATAGTATTTCTTTATCTCAATAATATTTTTTCAATGTAAAATGCAATGTAATCTGTCACATATGTAGGAAGGCCAGGTGAAACAACAGTATGAAAAAATAATATTCCATAACTATGTTAACTGAGAAATATACAGTAACCTGAGGTATTTGACTGGGAAAAAAAAACACCTTATTTTTTCTCCATTAAAGTCCAAACTTCTTATTTATGCTTGAGTTCTTTACCCTATGAGAATGAGAAAAGTGGAAGAAATTGTTCTGCTCTCTTTGTCGTCTTAACAAGAACATTTTGTGGTATTCACTTTCAAAATTTACCTCTTATTCCTTTATACCCTCTCTTATTTTTCACTATTCTTTGCCAGATTTACTCAAGTTGAGAAACTAAATTACATACATTTCACCCAGAAAATATGGAAAAAGGTCTTCCAATTCTCCCTGTATTTATTTACATGATTTTCTAAGTGGCAACCACAGTATCAGTTCCCCCAAGCATACAGCAATCACCTGGCTACCTGTGAAGCTCCCAATTAAAAATAAAAAATTATCTACGTGAGGTCCGTTCCTTCACTATACACACAGAAGCACACTGAGGGTGTCTTACAGCACCAACTATGGCTTAAAAAGTAACACAGCCTTTTTATCTCTGACACAACACTAGAAGTTACTGAGTGCATATTTTGCATTATGCACCAAAGAGTAATGGAAAATTCTTCTTTCAGATGATGCCTTTGAATTTTCACTACTTCTGATGCCAATGAATATCCACCAGCATGAAAGAGGCTGTATCTGAACTATTAGTGATAACGTGAGTATCACTGAAAAAGACTGATCTAAATAGGAATACTGAAGAATTAATTAAATTGGGACTTTGAAGGAGATTAGTTAAACAGTATCAACATTTTGTATGGCTCTCCTTTTTCAGAATGAAAGAGAAAATTTTTAACAAATAGAATCAAGGCCACCTTAATTCTGAATAATAAGATTCACATACACCTTTAATATAGCTTAACTAATATTTTTGCAGTTAATTTGGATCAACTTTCCTAAGTGTCTCCATGCAGACAAGACAAATTAAATAAAAACTGAAATGTGATATGCCTTTAGCTGAAAATCTGCTATACTTTCACTTCATGTCATAGTAGGCTTGTACCACAGGAACGGTAGTCCAATATTTCCAAAAAGGAGCCCAGCAGAGTACCTAACCATAGGAGTAAGATTTTCCTACTGCTTGACAGGTAGCTGAAGCATTTTCACGGTTCATTTGCTAATGTAGTCTTACTGAGAATGATAAGGAACAGAGAATACAAGTGTATTGATCATAACCAAGCGCAGTTGCCTTCTAGTGTCAAATAAGCCAATCAAACGTCATCTTGATATGAAAGAAAAAGTAAGTTTGATGACAGGCTACGATCCTATTGAGAATAAAATCAATATTAGTCATGGGACCAAGTGGGATCAATATGTCAGACCAATAGGCCATTTCAAGCAGAATGGAGAAAGGAGGGGAAAAGTGCTGACAGAGCTATAAGGAAACAAGAAGAGAGTGTGAATCTGGAGGGTGAGATCACTTGAAAAGTCACTGTGTATTTCTAAGAACACTTGGCAAAAGCACCAGCTCACCTTAAAAGGATATTGCTGATCCCAAGATTAACAGGACATTCTCATAAACTTTTCCCAATCAAGCCACAATTTATTCAGTGATAAAATGATACAAAAGTATGACTTCAAAAATAAAATTAAAAAATACTTTCTCCATTTTTTTGACAAAATGTCACAGAAACTCTACTGTGTTTAACAGTGAAAAAACTTCCTTTGACAGACTTTAGAAATATCTGTAGTGTAATTTTGATCATTGGTAATAGTAGGATTTAAAATATATGGATTTGAAAATGCAACATGTATCTATTTTAGCATTGAACTATATCTTTTTGCTGATTTAGAAAATGACATTTTATTAATCACTTGAAATTACATTGCTATTTTTTCACTACTAGGTATTCTCACCAAATTTTTAAACTCATCAGATAAGGACAAGTAGAGTGTTGTAAACCTTTAAAAAAGTTTCACAGGTATTTTATTGTAACTATTATTTTAGACATTTCCCCCTCCCTGCCAATAAGCAAAAAATTAACTGGAGAACAAGTCCAGGAAGGGCAATGGAATGTCAGCAATTTCAAACAAGTTCTATTAGAAATTACAATTTTGATGTGCTGATCTGAACTAGATTAACATTCAGGAATATGAGTAAGGAATAGAAGCATAAAAAGGAAATAATAGGCAAGACTACAAAAACAGTAGCGTGAAAACAATGTGACAGCTCCACTAACATCAGTAGAATGACAGTGCTCGCCACTGTCAATCTTTTCAACAATTCCCTACACTGAGATACTAATCGGCACATTTTAAACAGCTGCCTTAAATGGCCTGGTTTTCAAGAAACACTAAATATACATAACTTTCATGAACTTCAAGCTTTTCATTTTCTGCATAAATATGAGTTTTGGAGGATAACTTTATAGATTTAAGCTCAGAAGTTCACAAAGTTGCATCATAAATTGATTCATAAATACTCCAGCACTGCAATTTCATCATTAAGTATTTTCCTAGAATTCAGCCACCAACATTTTAATGTTATTCCTCTCTGTAACGCAAGAGCGTAACACACAGTTGAAGGGAATGACTAATGGCATGCAGCTGACACAATATTAGATGAATTTTTCAGTTTCTCAATTATCTAATATTTCACTACTACAAAGTGAATTTGCAGCAAGTTTACAACTATACATTCATAAGTATCTGTGATATCTCTCGTCACACAAATATACCTGTAATTCAGAAGGGGTTTTAAGAGAATAAGAAAAATTATTTTTCGTAGTAAAGGATGATTGCAAACATTTTCTTTGCATTATTCATCCAGCTGCAGCTAGTAAAGGGTTGTCACTCTATATGTAATCTGACAGCTCAATTCAATCACAGTTAAAACACAGGACCCAAGAGGTGTAAAAGAGATCACTGCTACTGTCATGTTTACACATTTCTGAGAAACAGTTTTATAATTAATTTCATGGGTGCTTCTGTCCGTGTCCTACTACTGGCAGATAAAATGCAGTCTTTGGAGAACATCTTTTTATTCATCTTGCAATGAATATCTTCTCATCATTGCAAGTGGAAGGCACAGCATGCCTTTAGGGAGCTCAGACTGTGAATTAATCTCGTCTTTTGGAACATTTTCATAACTGATTCCTCTTTAGAAGACTAAAACTAACTCATCCTTTTGAATTTTTCTTTTTCCTGGCCTCTCAGTATATAGATTCAGAGAAAGAGCTCTCAGGAAAGCAACCAGAGGCAAATACCGCTACATTTTATAAACCTATGCTAAATTAAGGAAATACAACAACATTGTCACACAACAAAACCAAAAGTAGCAGCAACACATCTGCTAGTATAGGGACATTATAACTTTTCTACTTCGTTAATAAGTTATACAAGCTAATGTCCGAAAGTCACAGAATTCTGAGAGATTTCACTGCAGATTTGCACCTAGTCAGAGAAATCAGCTGTACTCTGGAAATAAGGCTCCCTTCCTCTACTAGGAGGACATCAGTGTTTGTCTAGAAGCCTCTCACAAGATTTAAGAAGCTTCTAGGTAGCATTATTCTTCTTTTTGCCCTCTTAAAAAGTAAAAAATATCCATTCTGAGATATTCAGAACAAGAGATTCGATGTAGTTTCTACTTAATATCTTTTCTCTAGAAAACGCTAATGCAGCAATTTGCTATTTATAAATAATATCAGTACCAATAAACGATGTCTCAAATCAGTAAAATCAAAACCAAACATTTGATAATTCCTAGGGCAAGATTTACATAGTTAATCCATAAATTGCCCCAAAAATGATGTGAAGAAACCAAACAGCAGTAAATGCCAGAATTAAAGTTGCCTTTGTATACTGCAGTTTTTTAAATTGCATAATCACACGCTTATTATTTTTCCACTGGGTCCCTTCCTCCTTCAGTTCACAGATTGGAAAATCCTTAGTGAGTAGCTATTTGGTATTTTTAGTTTTATTTTCTTTGTTCAAGGCATGAGCCTATGTTTTATTTACCATACATTATTTAAAAGTGTTATTAAAACAGAACTGGTAATTTTTCTGAGATCTTTCTGTCACAGCTATCAAACACCCACTAATACATTTATTTTCAGAACACTCAAGATGTGACAGGTCAATATTATTTGTATTTTGCTGATGCTGAACAAAAGCAGAGCAAAATTAAACCCTGAAGAACTAAGGCTAGTTGTCTCAAAGACAAAGCATTCATTACTACAAAATGCCCAGTTATTCCCCAAAGGAGATATATCTGTTTCACAAGTAAGTAGCATGTTCTGTGGGGAAAATGTTATGAAGGTACACTTAAATAATTAAAGACTTCCATCGCATAAGGACCAGGCAAGTAACCTTAATTTCCTAATGTTTGAGGGCTTGGCTTTGCAACTTAAGATACTTAATTTTGACATAATATTTCTTTCAAATTTTCTAGTTTAAAACAGAAGCCAAATGAAAAATAGTACTTCTGCCATGGGTGTTACACTGACTCTGGACACTTACTGCACTGCCGGGTGATCTCATGGGACAAAAGCAGGAGCAGACTATAACGCACTGCATTTCAGCTCTAGAAGTGATGTATTTCCTTCTCTGTTTCCCTTCTCCAGCTTCTTATCCAGCCTTATTTTCTCCAGACACTAATCCCAGTCTGTCACCTCACTGTCCCTTTCACCCAGCCCTGCCAAGTTCTCTCCAGCTGTTTGTCAAATCCTCCCTTGGGCTGACCGTCACCACACTGAGTCCCTCCCCAAATTCATTCCTAATCCCTGCCAGGTAGAGACATTTTATAACTTCCTTTGCATTCCTTAGTTGCTCTCAGTAAACGGTCCTGGAGGAAACCGGGGTCAAATCCTACATTTCCCCAGCTGTTAACCTCACTGCTTGGTCAATACCAGTTTCTTCCTCTTGTCTGCCACCCCTCTTTTCACCAAATCCTGGGTACAAATCTACTCCTTTCCCTCTGCAATGGGTCTGCGACTCTACGTAGCTGAAACCCTACCAAAAGCTATCTGCACCCCAATATCTTGAACAGATCACTGGGAACACTGGAGAGACTGGGATCCTCAGTTGTTTGCTCTGATTTGGAGTAATCATCGTGGCCAAGTATACTTTACTCTTAGTTTGAAGTTTTCTTAAGTATTCAGTGGAGATGGTGCTTGTGCAGTGCACAGGAGTTACAAGAACTGCACAATGACACAGATTATCTTAAGGCTCTTTGAGTTGCCACCGGAACAGTCATCTTGTGAAATCAAATATTTCCTGGCAGATAAGAGTGGTTTTACATTAATCAGTACTCAACACAAATTATGATCTGAAAGAAAGGTCAGACATTGAGCTGCTTAAAGCTGGAAATACTGAGAAAAAAATTCCTATTTATTCTGGCTCAATGTGACTGGATAATGAACATGTTTTAATTGTCACCATTTATTAACACACTCATTTCACAGCTTTGAAGTTTGATAACATTTATTAAGAAAATTTATCATTAGCGTGCAGGTTGTCAGAAAATATAACAAGTTCTGTGCAACCTTTTTCTCTGGCATGGAAAACGGACTCACATCAAATCTAATGAGAGGATAATGTCCTAGAACATTTTATCACAAAGATTAATGATTAGTACTGTGTAATATAATCTTCCATGAAAGTGGTATTTAATTTATAAATATTTAACATTATTATTGTATATAACATTATTAAACATAACATTAAATGTAACATTCTGAGTATGTTCTGTAAGAATATTTAAAGTACTTTCTGAGTCTGTTGTAGAGAGTTAACACAACACACAAATCCAATCCCAAAGTTTAACGTTGTGTCTATGTCCTGGTTTCAGCTGGGATAGGGTTCATTTTCTTCCTAGTAGCTGCTGTGTTTTGGATTTAGTATGAGAATAATGTTGATAATAGGTATTGTTTTAATTGTTGCTAAGTAATGTTTACATTAAATCAAGGACTTTTTCAGCTTCCCATAGAAACTGGGAGGGAGTATAAACGGGCCGAGCTAACCAAAGTTATATTCCATGCCACAGATGTCATGTTCAGCATATAAATAGAGTTGGCTAAGGGACTGGAATCCACGATCACTGCTCGGGGAAGGTTGGATCATCGGATGGTGAGAGCAAATTGTGTGGCATCACTTTATTTTGTATATTCTTTTACCGTTATTATTATTATTTTTCTCTTCCATTAGTGTCCTATTAAACTTTCTTGATCTCAACCCATGAGGGTTTTTATCCCCTTTTCCTCCCTACCCTACTGGGGGGAGGGGGTGGGGGGGATCAGGGAGTGAGTGAATGGCTACCTGGTGCTAGTTGCTGGGTGGGGTTAACCCATGACAGTCCATGAATCCAGTTTTGTAATCCATCTGTGAGTCTATAAATGCATTTTTCTTCTTGTTTCATAAAAGCATATTTGAAGTAACAAATGGAAAGATTGTAAAGCATTAAACTTACCATCCTAGAAAAAACAAGTGGAGTCTAATCAGGATTGAGCGCCTCCTTTGCAGGCTGCTATGCAAATCAAAACTCATGCATTCAAATCCCCCCCTCCTAATTTACCCACTACTATTACAAGCAGTTCTTGCAATATTCTACTTTTCCATCTGGTTGTGCTGTTCAAAACAAAAGCAGGTTACTAAGAGCATGCATCATATGAAACATGTAATTGCACTCTCTGTGTCATATTTTTAAAATATTTTTGCTTCCCACTACGACAACTTCTGCTCCTAGGTGTCCAATAAATTTTAAGTACACAAGTACACCTTCCCTGCAAAGATAATATAGTACATTTTAAAAGTATACATGCCAAAATCCAGCAAACTCATCTGACCAGGCAGCCAACTTACAATCTGTGACACAAGAAAAAGATTTTGGTAATTAAGTTGGACTACCCATTTTTAACATAACTACATTTATTATGAACATTATTATCTCTGCAGGTACTGTCGACACCAAGAGCAACTCTGTCTTCAAACATATATGATAAACTGGAAACAAGGGTCTATTGCACTGTCATAAGTGATAACTGTTTATTGCACTACACAGATGAAACTCTGGTTTTGTTTTACTTATCCCTTTAATTGAATCATCGCATCACATTCCAGACCAACTATAAAAGACATTAAAAAAAGGAAATGATGCATTTAAGTCATCCCATATAATGAAATCACTTCATGTTATACAAACACTAAAAGCATCCATTCTTATATGGAATTTAATGGGGATATGTCCACATTCCCAATGTCAAAATGAGAGACAAAAAGGACTTGATATCACATATTAAAATGTGACTTTTATTGACAGCAGAATCATCAATTATCAAGCTTCCTGAGAACTGAAATGGGATAGTTTAAGCAGTACTGTGCACTCTTTTCCTTACATTCCTTTATACTAAATAAAGCAAATCTTGTTAAAAAGAAATGCCTTAAAAATCCAATGCTCTGAAACATAGTGGCCTGAGAGGATCAGTTTTAAGGTCCTTTAGACTGATTGTATTTTACCTTAGTGACAGATTCTTACATATAACAAACATCCAATAAACATATTCAATAGTTTTTATGTAACCAGATAAATCAAAGGAAAGAATGGACGGGGTTATAAATTTCATATCGTATGTGTTTCCAGTGAAGAACAAAGGATAATCTTACATTTGATTTAAATGCCTCAGATGGTCAGCCAAACAGCTGTCAGGCAGAAAAGAACAGTTCCAATCAATTCTGTAATGACATTAGCTAGGAAATTAATATTGGGAAATGATGACTAATGCCCATATAACCAAGTTCCTGTAAGTATAAAGCAGTATGCACTGAAAGAAACTGTCATTAGGAACTGTATTTTTCTACTAATTGAGTGTTGAGCATTGGCCAGATTTTGATCTGGCTTCTCTTGCAGGTTTAACTCAATAATTCAATGTAATTCGAATTCAAATCTGGCTGTTCATTCTTTTCAAAGAACTAAGTCATAAAGTGACTCAAAGTAGGTATTTTCTAATAATCATCAAAATCCAGCTAGTCTGATAGTTTCTTCATTCAATTTGTATAGCCACATAATAGAAAGGGCAGAAGAAGCAGACTTTTTATACCTGTGTATACCTATAAAGCTCCCATTGATTCTTATTGTTTGCCATTATGAAAATGAATGAAGACCAGCAGCTACTCATTTAGCACATATTTGATTCAAACCATAAATATACAGAAAGAGCCAGTTTTTAAACCAGCTCAAAACAATATAAGTGAAAATGTTTGCACCAGCCAATCTTCAGTTTCTCTCCTGAAGTTTATTCTATATATTTAATTAGACGTCTATTGTAAGAAGATATAAGGCCACAAGCTAAACATTAAGAAACACAATATAGATGCTGATCAGGAAGCTATAGAAGAAAATTAAAACTACACGAAGAAATTTTATAAGCTTTTCTGCAGTTAAAGTCAGTAAAAGGAATACAACAAGTATTTGTACTTGTTGTAAAAGGAATACAACAGGATGATCGGAGGGCTGGAGCACCTCTCCTATGAAGACAGGCTGAGAGTTGGGGTTACTCACTCTGGAGAAGAGAAGGCTCCGGGGACACCTGGTAGCAGCCTTCCAGTAACTAAAGGGGGCCTACAAGAAAGCTGGAGAGGGAGTCTTTATCAGAGACTGTAGTGATAGGACGAGGCTTAATGGTTTTAAACTGGAAGAGGGTAGAATTAGATTAGATCTCAGGAAGAAATTCTTTACTCTGAGGGTGGTGAGACACTGGACCAAGTTGCCCAGGGAAGCTGTGGATGCACCATCCCTGGAAGTGTTCAAGACCAGGTTAGATGGGGCTTGGAGTAACCTGGTCTAGTAGAAGGTGTCCCTGGCCATGGCAGGGGGTTTGGAACTAGGTGATCTTTAAGGTCCCTTTCAACCCCAATGATTTTATGATTCTATTTCAGAAATAAATATTTCTGAGCCTAGAGAAAAAAAGTAAAGCAATTAAATCCTATAGGATTGTCATATAGCTGAAGGATGGTGACATCAGGCAGCCGCACTAGCTGAGAACAAGCACAGGTAAAGCAAATGTACACTGTTCCATCTTGGGCAGTACAGTGTTTGAACCACCCCTTACAAAGCAGCCAAACTAATCAGTTTGAAGTGTTTACATACGAGTATCTTAACAAACCAGACCAGTTTACCTTCTGTATCTTTTACTTTACTACCAACACTGTTGTTTCCCCCCCAATATGGCAAACAGGGTACAGCCCACCCATGTTACATCAGGGTGTACTGATGTTGCTGGTGGTTTGAATTTGCACCCCAGTCTCAGGAAGACCAGACCTGCATCACCTGCCTGTGTCCAGCTGCCAGAAAAGAACTCGTGGCACTCAGCTATGTGAGCACACATCTCTGCCTAGACAACTTTAGGAACGATCTTGCTACTTCAGAGTTGCAGGAATTTGTACACACAGGAAGAGCCTTGCTGTTGCCATGGCTCCCTCTTCTAAGGCTAGTAGTCATCTCTCACAGCTGTGAGGCAGGAGATGGCAATGAGTCCATCCCTTTCCCCTGTGGAGCTAACTGTAACCCAACAATTAGTGAGCTTGAACAGGGTCCGGAAGAAATTTGCCCTTCAAAAGTGAGATCTGTTTTATTCATAATAACACATGCCGTGGAACAAGGCCTGTTACATTATAAAGGCTTTAAAGCAATGTATTATTTACACGTTCCTACAAAATGAGCCAGTAATTTCAGCCTACTGTCTGAGGATCAGAAGCTCACTACTGACACCACAGCCAAAGCTGGTACCTGTGCTACAGAGTTCAGCACAAAGGTAAAAAACCTTGAAAAACCCCATAATTAATGAACCGGCCTTCTGTAGGCATTTTCAGCAGTAGTTAATTTTGCAGAATTTTATGTCAGAAATTATTTTTCCACATTTACATACGAATAGCACGAATGTATCTGTTATGGATTGGAGAAATGGCCATCTTTCCTACTATAGACTGAGTCTTTAAATAATACAGAAGTATTCCTGAAACAGTATTCTTCATACATTGCCATAGCTACAGAGAAATAGAGCAAAATCAACTACTGTAAAATCACTCCTCTAAACTTCATTGAAGAACTTAATAATAGATATGTACAAAGCTCATTGTGTGCATGCATGTGAATATGCCTTATATATATTACATGTATACATATAAATAGCTGAATTACAATTTATTTTTTTAAAAATCCACTCTATCATGAGCAAAAGTTAGTCTGTAGCATGGGACATTAGCCACAAGTCTCTAATTATTAAAATAATTTCTAATTCTGAATAGCTTCTGTCCAGTCTTGAAGTTTCCATAACTGAAAGGAGTTTTTTTCCCTTTGTAAAATTCCCTGGAAGATTGACTAAGAATATTTATTCTGAAAAGATTCTTTCCAGAGGAGAAGGCTGAAGTTCCATTTATATGATAAAATACATCAAAGTTCATTACAGCCTCTGCAATGACAACCTGGGGTACTGACTGTCATATTTTTTTCAGCCTGAATGAAAATTCTGATTACTGCAATCCGCTGTGGAAAGAGAATGACAATCACAGGCCTCCAGCAACAACACAGGAGGATAATCTATTGTTTGCTACTGTCTCAAAGGCTGTAATGACTCTTATCTTTACACCAAATTGAAGAGAGAAGCTCATTCCAATTATGTAAAAATCTCTCAAACGCTGTTACTTGATTCTAATTGTAAAGTAAAACACCCAAGTCAAGACATGTTATCCCAACTAATTAGGCTTTAAACATATATAACGATGCAACAGTCCACAGAAAGAGAAGATATTCATCAGTGTGGGGTTTAGCTGACATTAAAGAAGTACATTTTCAGTACAATATTTATTCTGAAAATTACAACCCCAACCTTATTCATTTTATAAAGCAGAAGCCAAGGGGAAAACACACTTTTGTTTTAATACACTTAAGTCCCTTTGATCCAACCTCTCCTATCCAGGCACTGATTTAAGATTAGCTAATTAATTCAGCTGAATGAAAAAAATAATAATAAAAAGCTCTTGAAAAGATTGAAGAGAGTATTGTTAAGTAAAGATTATTTCAGTTTAAGTAACATAGCAAACTTAGGTGATAATTAATGCTTTCCACGCATTGTTTCCCTTCAAAAGCATTTTTACCTGTAAAACTGAACAAAATTCCCTGAGTGTCATTTAGATCAAAATTATAGCAACACATGATTATTATACAAATTACGTATCCTTTTAATTGAACCACAGCCTTTAACTGACAGTCAATGCAGTCTTCTCCAAGAAGAGCTCAAAGAACACTGAATATTATGAATTTCATATGATGACTAATTTAAACCATGATGCTTAGACTATAGAAGAGTAGCATTCTCCAAACTTTATTTTACTGCAAACTACCTTGCAGCTGTGGGGCTTGGTGTAAAACCTGCCTGATTGCAAGGTGCTGCTCTCCTAGATTTTGCAAAGCAGAATCTGGATGTGTACAACAAGTCTTTGGTGGAGAAGGAGACATGGAGTATCCTGTGCCAGGGTAGGAGGACAGAGTACTAGATGGGAGATACCTGGGAAGAGGTCATGGTGTATGTTCAGAGGACCATTTAAGAGTTGCCTACAGGATTTTCAGTGGGTTGGTGCTGTGGGAGGCAAAGTAAGGAGATGCTTGAGCAGAGTTAGCTTGGAGGGAGAAACTACAAAGGTTGGTGGGTCCTTACTTTGTTTGCTTCTACTGTATCATGCTAATGTTTCTCAGGAGAGACCTAAGCAAAAGCCACTTGGTATTACTGGTGAAGATCACAGATCATTTACTAAGAAAAGGAAGGGATTTCAAGTAAGAGCTGAGGCAATCCACTACATTACTCTCCATTGCTTTTGCATTCTGTCAAAAGATATTGAACGCATATCTTTGCGGGTGATTGGATCTTTGCAAAACAAACCATAATTGCAATTTGTTTTCTCCTTTCTTTGAAGCTGTGCCTGCAACTCTTTAATCTTAAAGACTGACAGTCACATGCCCAAAGCCCAACTTCTCACTCCTTCTGGACAGATTGCTGATACAGGCACTGTATAATGCCATATAATTACAGCAATATATAACTCCATATACTTCAGAAAGACAAAAAGTCAAAGATTAATATTGGATGTAAAAGAGTTAATCACAAGTCTTCCAAGTCAAATTTGGCCTAAACCAAAGCCCATGCAGTGCAGAGAGCAAATCCTGTGAGTTTGAAACAGAACAACAGAAAATACTATATACATAAAACACATCTCAAAATTCAGCAGCTCGACTATATGCTCTAAATGTATTGTGGTTAAAATAAATTATAGTCAATATAAATGTCTATATTACAATTTAGTAAGAAATTAGGATAATCAGAACATGTGATAGGATAATTAGGATAATTAGACATGAGAAAATACCACTTCTCAAAACCAAAAGTCAGCCAAAGTATCCAAAATCTAGTAAAGAAAAAAAATACATTCTTTTTTCTTATATTATTTTTTGTTGTTATTACAAAAAAAGAGAAAAAATCAGAATTTTTTAGAAAACACTTTCATTTATGAGGATAAGGCCATTTTTCATCTGAAAATATGTACAAACAAAATTCCAAATAGTTTCAGTACTGTTGCCAAGAAATTACTACACTGTGAAGGGAATTTTTTTGAGAAAGGGACATAAATTGTAGTAGATTCAATATTGTAATTCCAGTCTAATTAATCTTTTTCTGAGCTGTAAAAAAAACATTACCAGTTCTCTTAGGTGTATGCAGAAAATAAAGCTTACACTCTTACTCTAAGGTTTTTATTTTAAGCCTCAAAACTCAATTATGACCCAAATTCTTGAGCATGAAAGCTCAAGATTTAAATCTCTTTATAATAATTTATTATTACCTCTGACCAATTTAATTGCAAAATATTTTGTGCAGCTGTTAAACACTCTTACTTAATCCTTTGTAGGGAGTTAGAATTCTCTTACCATAACTACACTGTAGTCAGTACAATTATTTTAATTCATATACTGCTTTATACTATAATATTACTAATGAATAAAGAATATTCTTGCAACAGTAATTCATGAATTTTCCGCAGATTAAAGTACTTTGTAGGCAGCTTTCAAATTTGACTTTTATCACTGTGTCATGCAAAATCTGTTTTCCCTCACAGAGGATAATTGAATAATGGTGGCGGGTTTTTTTGACCTTTTGAAGAAGCAAGACAGTCTGGACTGTCAAACCAACTCCATAACACACATCAAACCATGCTTTTTAATAAACACATTATTATTTTTCTTCCAGCTATACTTACTGCAATGTGTCTTACTTACACTTTATTCGGTTTTGGACTCAGTGGATCAGATTTGTTAGTGGGATTACATCAGACAATTCAGTCAAGTCATTGTAGGCATGAGTCATCTACTGAAAAACAATAGCTATTTTCTACTTCTCTCAAACTCCCTTCTGAAACCTTTGAAAACCTATGGCATGTAGGTGAAGGACCTTGATCCTAGAGCAACTAGAGGGCCTATCCTTCCTAACCAATACTAAAGGACATTTCCCTCTATTCCAGACAGCTTGGTCTTAAGGACTGAGAAAGCCGAGAACAGCAAAAACTGCTACCCTTTTGCACTACATTGTAGCATCTTCGCTCTACTTGGTGTGGACTGTGGGAAAAAGCATCTTACCATCACTGTTGATGCAGACAACGACAGGAACCTGCGTACCAGGGCCACATGGCTTCTCATTGTCAGGAATGCACTCCTCCAGCCCGACAATTCTCCAGTCGTAGCAGGAGGGCTCTTCACATGGGATGGCTTCCAGCAGGTGAGGGCAGTTTCCCGTTCCTCCTGTAGGCTCATTGGTTATGCGCCGTTTCCTTAGTTTAAAGCCTGAAATGTCCATGAAAATACAAAGGGCAGAATAATTCAATTCTAAAATGCAAAGTGGAAAGATTTTTCTCTATCTAGACCTGAGTGAATCGTTCTGTTTCTCTTCTGTGTTAAAGATACCACAGACACTCAGCGCAACACTGCATTTTAGATTATTGGGTAGAAGAACTCATTAAAGAAGGAACAGAGGTAAAACTTACCAAGAGAATCAAAAGTTTTGAGCTTATTCAGTAAGCTTTGCCTTAAACCCCTGTTTATCCTAGTCATATGTACTCCAGGAGGGAGAGAGGAGTCATCTCCCGTGCATCACTTGCTGGATCCATCTCATCTAACAAATCTTGACTAGGTTGCTGGGTTGCCACTTGTCAAATATGTTGTTTGTTTTCTTCTCAGGTATCTTCCAAAAGCGATGGATTACCAAGTGAAATCAGCTTATAAACACTCCCCTTCCCCCAAAAAAAATAAAAGAAAAAAAAAAAGGCTACATTGCCAGAAAAGGCAAGGAAATAAACCCAAGAAGTCCCATGAACAAATTTTCAGTATTTAACATCACAATACTCCTTTGCAAGCATTTACAAACTTCCTTAAGACTACCTGAGCTCATTTGAAATTGGAGAAACTGCTGGACCTTTACACAGTGTGTCATCCGCCAGGTCAATGTCAGTCAGTCTAAGAGTAACCCTCTCTCTCACTTTCAGGATGGCATGTTGAAAAAGCCACACTAACTCTATAGTCAGAACAACGTAATCAAACTGAATGGATTCAGGAAATAGTTGCTCATGTAATAATTTTCTATAGTTTCTGATATATCAGAATATTTTAACTTTGGCAAAGGTTTGTTTCTTTTCACATCTCTTCACAGTTTCTTTTGTTTTATCTCAATATTCAGGCAGGTTAGTAATACACAGATATTTTTTTATAAAATGTTACATATAACTCTTTAATTTCTACCAGGACACAAACTAAACAGGAGAAAGTTTTCAAACACATATGTGCAAGAATTGATTCTTTGTTTGAAGATGTGCCTCTTAATTTAATTATAATAAATATTACTTTAAAAATACACTTCCATGTATTTTTAATTGTTTTTTTCCTAAATTGAAGAGGTCCACCAAATTATGTCCAAATGGTTTACTGACCCTGCCACAAAAGGCTAATATAATTTCAGAAAAAGAACACTGGTATCTACTGAAAATAAGGAGGCAAATGATCCACAGTAAAAGTCCATTCCTAAAACATGTAGAGAGACTTGCTGCTAGAACTGGGAGTGCCAGTACAACTTTTACATCATTCTCTCAGAAGAACTGTCAATGAAATTACAATATATAATATAAGAATTTCCAGATAAGAGGAAAACATTGGCAGTTGAGAAAAGATCCCTGCTTATGTGTGCAAAAATAAAAGCTTGCATAAAATACATCTTAATACGTTTCCATTAGGCAGGTGTCCAAATCAGTCTCACAAACCTAAACATTACCCCGGACAATGCAGCAAATCTTTCAGTGGTCAAACAGCAACAGAAATAACAGACTACTTGACAGCTGTACTCAGGGGAGACTTAACCCAATAGGCTTACACACTGAACTGCTTTTTCCTTCTTGAATTGATCAAGGTTGGGGCACATTACAGTGAGACAGCATTGTAAAACTTGCATTATTGCTGCCCAGCCTGAAGCATAGCTATCAGTACACCAGGAAGAAGCAGCTAAGCTAATGTGGTAATTACAGTTGCTCCTTCAAGTGGACATACGTGGCTGCCCTTTCTTATGAGTGTTTTCAATCACGGAACCAAGTCTGTATTCTCAACTTTTGGCAGAAAATCACATCACCGCAATGACTAGGCCAGTTTTTCTCATTCACAGCCAGAAACCTGCAGACTTCTTACATGAGATCCTTGTCACTGTATTCTTGCTTTCCTATGTTGATGTCAGGTTACTACAATCTGTTCTGCATAGGAATAAACTGTAAAACATGTGAAAATTGAAACCAGCACATATGTCATCAGTAAAACAGTGTCACTTATCAACAGTAAATGGTCCCAGCTCTTTGCCAGAGAATGCTTTACAGTCTACTGGTGAATTCTTAAGCTATTACTGAACTGTAAATCTTTGAATGACTTGAACACTATGCACCTCAAAGGCTGCTTCTGCTCTCCTTTTGAAACAGTGCCAGAATTGTGATTTGAACACACATACAAACTGTATCTCTTTCAGTTTGAGAAGAAGGTTTGAAATTGGAATTGATCTGTAATAACTCAAATTGACCTTGAGAGCCTAGTAAACAGCTTACATTTTTGCCAGCTTTGGTGAAGCAGTAATATTAATTATAGTCCTAATTCAATGACCTTTTTTTGATGCTCAGAGGCACTGGAAATACCCTTCTTGGTACAAAATTTAGTATGCTTGCATAGCCAGAGGTGCCTAGTGACTTAAGAGTATAAAATAATCACCATTAAAAGGCTTTCCTGAATTTTTACATACCCTTCTTGGCCTGAGGGTCATCACAGCTTTCATAGGTGCATGGTCCCCAGGCTGACCATGCTGAGGTCTCACACTCTGTAGGACAGGGAATATGGCACAGCTGGGAGGTGCTAGGAAGAGGTCCCGTACACAGACTACGGTCCACCGGCCTCGAGGCTGTCAAAACAAAGGCAACACATTTCTCACATGTCACTGGTCACGATCCTCAGCTCTAAGTGGACAGAACCATCCTTCATTCAGAAAGGCTGCTATCTCATCCTTTTAATCTAATGAAGTGATCGAAAAATGCCCGTCTTGAAAAAATGAAACAAAAGTCGGTTTACTCTCTGCATGAATAGAGCCAAATCTGATTACGTGGAGTCAGGAAGACTGTAGATATTGCAGCACCTTTTCGGACATAGTTCTTTCACTTAATAGATAGATTATGTTGCTACAACAGTTCTTCACATTGTGCTGTCTAAATCGATGTCCTGGTGTTGTATTGAGTATGTCTTCACTTCAGAAACTGAACAAAAGGCTGTATAAATCCCTTTGCTCCTATATGATACTATAACTTCAAAAGCCTGCTTAATTAATATTTAGAAGATTATTTTAAGCTATAAACCTGAAACACAGTTAAAATTATGATAAAATTTTGTTTTTTCTTTTACGCTAAAGACCTTCAAGTCCACACTCAGAAATAAGATATGTGCAGTAGCAGCTTTAGTTCAAGAAAGACTTTGTTATAGATACATATATGGTCTGTATATAACATAAATGTATGTAAAATCGGCTGGATGGTCACACTCAAAGAGTTGCAGTCAATGGCTTGATGTCCAGCTGGAGACCAGTGATGAACAGTGTTCCTCAGAGGTCGGTACTGGGACCAGTACTATTTAACATCTTTGTTGGCAACATGGATGTTGGGATTGAGTGCACCCTCAGCAAGTTTGCTGACAGCACNAGCGATAGGACAAGAGGTAGCAGTTTTAAACTGAAAGAGGGTAGATTCAGATTAGATATAAGGAAGAAATCCTTTACTGTGAGGGTAGTGAGACATTGGAACAGCCTGCCCAGAGACATTGTGGATGCCCTATGTCTGGAAGTGTTCAAGGACGGGTTGGATGGGGCTTTGAGCAACCTGGTCTAGTGGAAGGTGTCCCTGGCCATTGCAGGGGGGTTGGAACTGGGTGATCTTTAAGGTGCCTTCCAACCCAAACCATTCTATGATTCTATATACATAATATATTTAAAATAATTGAAACTCTGCACAAGGCAACGGATTTTTTCATTAAAGTATTATTAATCTATAAAGACACACATGAAGGCAGATTCTTCTGATCTTTAAGGATCAATAAGCCCTGGAACAGGCCAAAATCACCCTGCTCCTTTCCCTTTTGAATTCCCAGATTACACAAATCACAGGACAACTCTACAAGGCACCAGAATAAGGCACAGAACTCTAAAACAAAATGTACCATTTCATTACAAGCAAGATTTTAATTCTCTTTCATAATATAGAACTCAACAAAATATTAAACTAAGCAGAGAGTGTCTGCTAAAACACAAAGTGAAGTCTGCCATATTCATTCACTTTGGCTGATTGAAGAAACATGCAATTCCTTAACCCAAAACACTCTCATTCTACTCCCTCAGCATTTTTACACAGGAAAGTTACCTCATTAATTTTCTGCCACCACTACAAATAATCTCTTTTGATAGAAAGAGCTCTCTGATGAAACATAAGTTCAGAATATGACAAAATACCCTTCTGAAAGATGAGATCAATAACCACTGATATAATGTTAAAGTGAACATCAAGTTGTTAAAGTATGGTCTCATTTGTACAATGTGTGTGTGTCTTTCCATTCAGACTTTCTAATTAGATGATCTTTCCAGTTACAGAAAATGCATTTGATTCTCACTTTTTAAGTGGAAAAGAGAATGAAAAATCATTACCCTATTCTGTTTTCCTATGTTGCCTCCTTTGGCACAGTTTTACACTGTGTTGCTCCACATAATGAAGTCATGAAGATGGCAGATAGTCATTCAACATTACTGCCTCCAGCTCACCAATCTCTTAACATAAATAATACAAGAACAAATAGTGCAACATTTGCATAATGCTATGTTGGAATTAAATTTTATGACAGAACACTGAATTTTACAATAAGTTTGACATGCACACTTAACGTGCATGATAATCAACATCATATGCATATCTTGTGTAGAACATGGATATAAATAAATATAATTTGCCTGTAATTGAATTTGTATTGAATGGTTTCTAAAAAAAAAAAAAAAAACAAAACAAGCAAGAAGTGGCCCAGAGGTTGTGAATGACTGAAGACAAAATAGACTTGAAGTCTACAAAAAAGCATGCCCNTCCCGTAAATTGAATTTTTATTAAAAGTTTTTAAAAAAAAAAAAAAAAAACCAAACCAGCAAGTAATTGCTAACAGTACTTTTTTTTACCCTTGATTTAATCGGGGAATTGCCCAAGTGAGACAGTTGAAATTAAGGGTCAATTACACCCCTGAGACGTAGCCTTGCATCAGGGAACAGAGAAAGTGTTCTGAGGAATGCTGCTGTGCTTCATCTCCAGCCTGCATCAGGATAAAGCATTTATCATCACACTAGTTCATGGGATGTTACTCAAAAAAATAACAAAGACCTTTTATCAGGAAGTTTTAAATAGCAGATTTTCATATCACAGATGTGCCATATCTCAACCAGATTTTTTTAAGAGTCTGACAATAGAAGGTACTACTGTGCTACTGTCACAACCCATTTGGCTTCAAGCTAAATTTGTGATGGAGGTAATATGAGGAATTCTAAAATATGAGGAATTGTGACTGTGTTTGGCGTTAAAGAGGCTGACTTAAGTAATAGGAATGCTATTTCAATTTTCTAGGAGTTATCTGTCCAGTAAGAATTCTAGGTCTTGTCAGCAAACATTGTTAAATAAACTTATTGTGAAAACACCTACTGAAAATATCTGCCTTTTCCATCACTCATTAGAGTGTAGGGGAAGAAAGGAGTGCTTTGAGGACAGGTAAGTGGTATCAGTAAATCTCTCAATATGCCGAAATGTTTTTGAAATGCTGTTCTTAGAACATAAGTGATATATGAATGCCTGCTACCAGATCTGTTATATATTGCTCTTAAAACAAAATAATTCAACAGTTGGACAGAGAATTTATATTCCTGATCATTAAAAAATGTTTTAATCATTGAACACTCAGGGCATATTTCGCCCCAGATTACTCAGAATTCTTTCTCTGAGATGACAGTAAAATAAGAAAACTTATCCTTGCCTGGGTATCTTATGCACATCTTGCTCTCGTTAATTGAAATGGATTTCTTTCAGCATCAAAAAAGTATAAATGAGCTCAGCTTTTGCTGCTTATTGTTTAGCAAAGATGCTTTAAGAGAAGATGATGTTGGATGCATAAATTTACAGTTTAAAACCTTGTCTTATCTCTGTCCTTTCATACTCTCTTGTGGCAGCAATAAAGATTGTTCTTTATTCCTTGGCAGTGATGCTGAATGCTGATTAGACTGTCTATAAAACTACAAGCTCTGTGCAGAATTTGACCAAATTTTGGGCCAAAAATGGAAATAAAAGTGAATGCATTTTGATAATCTCACTTTCTCTTTCAGTCTAATTAAAAATTTAGACTCCGTTTTGAATGAATTTTAGGATTGAGGTAGTAACCTAAAAACTAAAATAAGATTCAACCACCCTGTCCTCAAATCATCTACTATATTACAAAATTTTAGCTGAATATTTTATACCCTTTTAAAACAACTCTCCAAATGGCTGCATTTTAAAAAGAACTGAAAAGAAAAAACATATTTCTGTTCTTAAGCTTTTGCTACATTTATTGAGGTCTCAACCTCCCCATTCTTCTCCAGGAACCCTCAACAGACCAGTGGCAAGTAATGACCAGGCTGGCGAGTGAATTTGTATGTGGCTGCATTAGCATAAGCAGACACAACTTCATATTCCTCCTTCTGGCTGTTAGTCGCACTGTTTTCACAGCAAACAACAGAAGGAAATTTCTCCAACTAAAGTGCTCTTACTCAAAAAAAAGCAAGAAAAACCCAAGCCCAAAACACATTATGACCCACAATGAAAGAATATGTGTTCTTCCCCCATTTTCTTGAATGCTGAATGCTGTCATCAAAAGACAGCAGATAATTCAGGACCTGATCCTCTAAGCAACTGCACAACTCCATGCGCATAAGCAGTTGCTCTGTGTTTAACAGGGCAACAAGCATACGCTTGCAGATGTAGCGTAAATCTATGCCCATAAAGGAACTTTCCTCCCATCCTCATTCTGCACGAAGGGTTTTAAATGTACTTGGAAAAAGATGACACAATCTACCTCATAGGCTTACCGTGAGAGAAACTTTATGACTAAACCAGTTAAACAGGTGAATGGAGATGAAACAATTTAAGACAGTGCCAAGTAAACAGCAGAATGACAGTGGCCTCCAGGAATCTTGATTACCAGCTGCCTAATTACTACACCAAATACTCCCTCTTCTTCCTCAAGTCTAAATGTATGAATTCTGAAAGGAGCTAATACAGACCTGGAATGGCGGAGGGATTCTGGTTCAGCTAAGTATTACAAGTCCAAATTCCTACTAGAGTCCTATGTCGGTGGCTTAAATCTACAAAAGGGACTGAAAATAACAGCTGTGATAAACTCAGTGAAGCAATTCCTGATGCTCAGAATCGAGAGGAAGATCAGTAACTTGCTCAGGTGCGGAGCAGGGAACTGTCCTAGCATCCTAGCTGGCTCATGAACTTCGTTAGTTTGAGTTTAGGCCTGTCACTTTCAAACTGATCTGACACTTCCTGAGAATGCACAAATCCGTTAAACTATTTCAGAGCTATAGATACACGTTAATTATACACATACAGTTAATGTAGTTCCCCCAAAGGGATGTTGCCTCCTTTGCACGCTTTTGATTGAAAGGCCAGGTCGGAGGCCTTAATTTACCTACCTGTTATTTCAAAAGTGATCGATAGCAGAGGTGCAGCACTAGCCTTCGACTTGCTCTGTGACTGACTTTCTGAAATAACAGGGAAACGCCACCATGAGTATATGAGAACGGAGGTCTTCAAAGCAGCTTTACCGAGACAGCATTCACTCCAACCAACAGCAAACTACATAGAAATGAAGGCGTTTCCCCACAGTTAAAACTGGTAGGTGCCTCCCCTCACTTTTTTCCATCCTCAAATTACTCATAGTTTTCAAATGGTGTTTTTTTCAGAGGCATGGATTTGCTTGTTCCTAGGAGAGCCTGGAGAGCAGCTCTTGCCCACACTGAGTCCAAGGTGGGAGGAGAGAGAGAGAGGACCAGTGGAGAAGCAGCTCTTCTGAAAATCTGTCCCCTAACGTGGAAACACCCCAGAGCTTCTTTTTAAACTAAGACCCACTTCACCCCTAGTTTGAGCTCTTGAAAAATTGCTCTCATGTTTATGCATCCAAAGACTAGTTACATTTTAATCAGCTTTTCGGGGCCTGCAGAGATTACCTCCTGATGGGCTCCGTGTATTCCTGTCACAGTCTGATAAGGGCAGATTTCACACCCGCCTAAGCCGGCGAGACTTCACAGCCTACCAAAATCCTAATCATCATTCTGAACAGTAAGCTGCCGCTGATTTTACTGTTACCTCTCCTTAGCTGGGAGGTTTTACTCCTTTACTCTAAGGCAGGGGCATCTAAACTTTGCTCGGCAGAGGCGATTTACTAAAAGCCCTTGGGCGGAAGCTGATTTGCATTAAACAAAAAGGCTTGAAAGCTTCTTTAATAAATACAGATGTGGGGCCCACAGAGCACACAAGTCACACCCTGCTGATCCAAGCAGTCACGCTGAAATGGATGTCGGCATTAATATCCCCCACAAACTCCACCTCTACGGCAAGTTTGAGAGTACCTTTAACTCACAGCAGAAACCTCACTAGCCTGCAGTTTGGTCAGCTCTGGTCTAAATGTTGTATTACACATGACTTGTATAATGATGTTGCTTTTCCTGAAGTATGTGGCTGTATTTATTTACTTATTTTTAAAAAATAATGTGTGTCTGTACGAAACAGCTGCAGAAGAGGACAAAATTTAATTAACAAGCTAAATGTATTTAGCGTAATTCACTAATTTAGAAATCTATAGTGCTGCATTAGTACACAAAAGTAAATGTAACATAAAATATTCAAGTATTGTTAAGTACATATATGACCAAATGGTTAAAGATTTTGTCTCCTAAGCTATTCTGTCTTTTCTTAAGAAGCTGTACAAGCTGTAAGAGTGACAAGGAATAATCTCTTCTCTCTTCCAGTTAGGGAAACAAACCCATGAGATTATATTGGCTTGAAGTCCTGAAAGCAACTTAAGACCTTGACCAAATCAAGAAAAGAAGGGAAAAAAAGAAATCAATTCCCTGAGAGTGAATTCTAGTCATATTTTTACATATTTCTGTATTGGGCTTACATGCCAGAATTGACATATTCCATCTGCATATCAAACCGCACAGGTTCATCACCCAGCTGAAGGACACACAGGAAATTTACATTAGAGGAAGGAACCGAATCTAGGATTTCTGACCCACCTTCTCATGCTCTTTCTGATTGAAAAACATCCTTCACATAAGACAATATTTTTCAGTAGATATTAAGAAACAGTAATTTGTAGCTAAGAGCCAATATTTGCAGCATAGAGAATGAAATCTCTGCTACTGCAATTAAGCATTTTCATCTGAACTAGAAAACAACAGTAACCTGCAAAGTAAGAAGACACTCATGACAGAAGACAATGGCTGTCAAGGAGCTCTGGAATGCTGAAGTGCTCTGATTTCACACTAATTCAATTGCAAGTAAATCAAATTTACCTTCCTTTTCCTTGAGGGTATTTAAATAGGAGAGGAGATTTTCATTAGCTTGCACGCAGTACATTTCCCGGGTTTGAACGCCACCTCCGCAGAGCGCAGTCTGATTTCCTCGCCTCTTGTCCTGTTGGCTAAGGAGAGGATCAACACGGCATTCTGTCCACTCTGTGGTCCGCCAACCGTACCTGGATCAAATTTGGTTAATTGGATCTTTAGAAATCATGAAGCCATTTTACACAGCATTAAGTTATACAAGCTGAAACACCTTAATACCTTTATTCATTTTCTAAAAGGCCTGAGCCCCAATATTTCTTTTCCGTAGAAATGCATTAAGTCTGATATTTTATGTGGGGGGAAATGTTTCCTCTATTATTTCACTTCTGAAATCATTAATTCTTAGAAGACCTTTTCTGTTCAGTTCTTGAAACATATCACACATATAAACAATTTATTGGAGGGACGAAAAACTTGGTATAGAGAGACATATAGTCTATGTTCAGATAAGCTAACTTTCAAGATTGTGACTCTCAGCATTTGTATATAGCTAGAAAATTTATATGAACCAAAGCCAAAATATCAAAGAAATGTGCACGCTGAGAAACATAAGAGCCAGAAAAGGAGAGGGGAAAAAACCACAACAACCGAACTCCAAAAAAAACCACAAACCCAAAAGATTCTTGTTCATCTTAGATAAGAGAGACAGAAGTTTCTCCTGAACATCAAGGTAAAGCTATAACTGTATTTTTTTATTACTTCAGAAAAACCTTTCAGTAAGTTCCTTTTTCACTGTCAAGAGGAAGATGGCTCTGCAGTACTGAATTGTCCCTGCTGGGTACTGATGAATGATGAGAAGCTGTGAGCTTTCTAATCAGTGAATGCACAGGAAAGATGATCTGTGGCTACCAGTTAAAACCCCAATCAGGATTACGAACTGCAAGAAATGCCACAGAATTCTCTACCCAACAAGTACTTTAAGGCTAAATCAAGCGAACTGCTTCCCAATGTGGCTGGAGATGGGGAAAGATGACATTTCAACTCTTAAATGAAAAATATGTACCACAGTCAAAGATGCTTAACATCAAATGACATTTCCCCAAACCCTCTTCTCAGTCTGATAAAGAAAAACACAGTTGGGACTTTAATATTAATCTCGATTAGTTGATAAGGATTACAGGAATCTCTTGAATCTTAAAGTGCTTGTTGTCATTTCTCCTAAACTTTAAACACGGCTAGTTTATTCACTGTCACTGTCAGCCTCTCTCACTTTCCATTTGGGGCCTAGTCCTGCCTTTGCTGTGCTGAATATGAGTCTCGCTAAAAAAGTCTGGTTGCTAAACAGATGTTTATTACATCTTTCCTATGTTCAGCATTGAGTCTGCAAACAGACAAGTGCTTCAGAAAGCAATGATTCTGGTAGAAATGTTATGTAGGGAAAAGATCACTGATAAATTAAGACAATTTATTATGGTCTTGACTGAGCCTGCATACACACAAACGTTCTCTTTTAAAAGTTAACACAAATTAAAAAATAGGTATTTGTTATTTTTCCTGTATTTAAAGGAGGAAGTGATTTCACTATAATAGCAGCTATTTGCAGACTTCAGGCGTTTAAGAGCACTGAATAAGCAAAGCATTAAAAAAAACCCAAAAACCAAAAAACCCCGATTATTTCTTTAATAATGATGTGGTTGATATTCCATCACCAGCTCTGTACGCTTAATTGAAATTCTTCATTTTAGTAGAGGGAGAACTGAAATGAACCAACTCACGTAATGCATGGTGCCACACCATCTCCTTGAGAAACACACTGCTCTGTTTCTTCTAATTGCGGACATTCACTTTCACTGCCGATAGGGAGCTGTTTAATGGTCCGTGATCTTGTACGATTCCCTTTAGGGGTTGTCATGTCAAAGCAGGTTTTGGAGCAGGGGGTCCATTCTGACCACTCTGACACCTGGCACTCCTTTGTGATCACACAGGACTGGAATGTAATGGGCAGCTTGTCTTGTTTGCAGAAGCTGTAATAAGAGAGTATTACAATTTTCAGCACACATACGCACAGACATGGCCCCCCTACAGAAAAGTGATGTCCATTGCAACATGCAAAGTCAGTAAATATTTGTAAAGCTGTTAAGTTCCAGTCCACATGCATTTGATCCCCGAAAGTCAGGCAGAAGGGCTTTTGATTAAAGTAACTCAAACCAGATACATAAGATTTTCTATAGTTAGAAGTGACCAGCATTGCCATATCTGTGATCAAATTTAAAATATAAATCTTCATATAGATATAGAAGTACAAAAGAGGAAATAAATCAATATTTCACTGCTATCTGTTATTTTTAGGTATAGTCAATCATTTTTCTTGGAACAAAAAGGAAGTAAAGGATCAATAACAGAGATGGCTATACAATGTTTTTAAAGAGAACCAAGTGTTCAATGTCATCTTCTCCTCATTTCCAGACTACAGATTGTTTAAAAACTCAATGTCAAATATATTAAATACACTAATAATTTGCTTTGTTAACAGCTGGTATATTGCCACAGTGATGCCTCATGGTCTAAAAGGGGAATGATCTCTCCCTTAAAATAGAGCCCTCCTTGCTACAGTGAATCCATAGCCTTAATTTCCTGTTCCTCATGAAGGCCGTCAATTAATTTCCATTCTCCATCTGATTTGCTGACAACCTATGTAATACGTAAATGAAGCAGATTTTCTCCCTCTAAATGCCTTTGCATTTTTAAATGCTACATTATAACTAGAAACTAACATTTCATCTTTAAAGCTTAATTCAGAATAGGAAAATGAGCAATAGAGAAGCTAAACTACAATTAAAGCAAACACAAATTTAACTCCTTAATTATAATTGCAACATAAATATATTCATTGTATCTGTTTTGGAATAAAATTCTGGCTTCTGAAGTAGTTAAACAGCCACAAAAAAGATTTATTATCACTGCAGATAGCACAATGAAACACTCTGTTCGGTACCAGTCCTACAAACAACACAACAAAGGCTCCTTTTTTTCCTTTTAATAGAATACAAAATAATAAATATTTACAACAATTTTGTTGCTATACAAAATGTTACTCTATCCATATATCCAACATCATGTTGAACTGCTATTAGCAAAATTTTGTACTCCTAGAACTAGGGATACTTGATGAGACTAATAAGAGATTTAAAAAACACAATAACTGAAAGTATTTCTTCTGTACACAAGAGGCAGAGCAATTCTACACCTTGCTAACAGAAGATCCTGGTTGTGGAGACAGACAGTGTCAGAAGGTTCACAAAGAGGTTGGGTGAATTGGTGGGCCATAGGTATGGATACTAAAATGACTTGGCAGCAATATACTGGCCACCATCCCTAATACATTGACTTTGAATACTGGAGAAATACAAAGACAATGGACTGTAAAAGGCAGACAGGCCTCATAGTCTTGGTCTTCAAATAGCGTCTCCCTTTACCATTTTTGGAGACACTGCTGGGCTGGACAGACCATAGGGGATTACTCAGTAGAGGATTTCTTATGTTGTTCTTATGTGAAAGGCGGTGGTAGGGAGGAAACTCTAACACATGATAGACAACATTTGTTCTGCTTAAGGACACAAACTACGTCCTGTTTGGGGTGAAAGACACTCAAAGCGTTTGAGTAAATTATTTTTTAATAATGGACTTTTCTCATCTTCACGTAGCCCCATATGGCATAGGAGTACAGTAGTGTCAAATTCAATATAGCAGTTTCTGTTCTTTGGACAAAACATATAGACTCATTTATCCCACAAAGACACACATTTTAATGACTGGAGGAAAGATCTGTTCCTTACGGATTCTAACATGAGCAATATTTGCAAATCCTTCTGGAGAACAAATGACATATCGTCACCTCCCAAGTTCCTTTCCAATGTGACTCCTTTGAGAGCAGACAAAACCAACCTCTTCACTCATATTGTGACTGGGGCTGAATTTAATTATAGACACATATTGCCAGGGAACATGCACAAAATTGCTGTCACAAAGTAGCTTTGTTGCAGAATGAAGAGATTAATTAATGACATGTAATACTCCATGGGCTTTGCATCTGCTTCAAAACTTATTTGGGAGAAGCGTTATGTGAAAAAGACTAATATCGATTCTCAGAATTTGTTTTACTAAACAAATAATCTTTCTTCACTGAAACTATCTTCAACCTGCCTGTATACCCTGTCACAAACTCTAAAGGTGTCCCTGGCTGTGATTCCTACACAGTTTCACGCAAAGATTGTTTCCTTTCTTGATAAGGGAAACCTCCACCACAACACAAAGGGTTCAGGTTATTTAGGATGATTAATGCTTAGAAGAAATGAGACCTCGAGCTGCAATCGAGCTCAAAACTAATGCACTTACTGGTTATTAAAAAATACTATTCTGAGCTAGTTAAATTCAAAAGGAATTTTTATCACAGATTTTATGAACAAAGTGGAAAAAATTGACAAAATTGAGTCAGTGCACTGAGAAAAAAAAAATGTTTTTCCATAACCATAATTGAAAAAAACACTTTAACAGAAAGTTGTCAATCAACTCCACTTAAAAATTAAGACCAGCCTTGCAAACTAATGATATTTATTAATTTTTAAAGGAAACAGTCACTTCTTTAAAGATTACTATAGGTCCCTGGCATTTTTCAGATTCCAAGTGCTACTAGATCATTCACAAAGAATACAACATATGCATCACTGCAACTTCAGATAAAAAAAAATATCTCATTTCACAGATCCTTAAACTGTACTTGCTATATATGCAAAAAGACCTCCTGAAGTTTCTTGCTTTTCAGAACCCCTGTAATCTTGAATACCTTAATGCTGAAGTCCCTCTCTGGACCATGATGCAAAATGTTTTTTAAAAATTTAGACCTAGATTTGTTCACAGGACTCAACTGAAGAGCTATTTGGTCAATGGCATAGATTCAGCAGGCTAGTACCTTCCATTTCATGCTCATTTTATTTTTTTATTAAAAGCTGTTGTTGGCATAGCTTATATAATTAGAATGGTAATTTTATCTTGTTTGTTATTAATTATTTCCATATGCGGGTATGAAAAGGACCCAAAATTGTACCACGTTACTAACCCCATTTTTAATTTGTGATCCTTGATAGAAGTGAAGCAAGAGTTAAAGCATGCCTCATTTCAAATATTTACGTACAAAATTAATCAACTTTAAATGAAATATAAAACAATTAAGTTCTTAAGGTCTTGTAACCAGAACATAAATATGACTAGGGAAACAAACAAGAGGCAAAGTGAGTTACCCATTCATTTTCTTGTTTGCTTATTAAAACCATGCACCACTTGCAGTATTATGTAAATACTGACAAATACCTGATGTTGTTATGTCACCAGCAAACAATTTCTTACTGTTATACACACTGTCATATTATTTTTGTGAGAGGGCAGAGACAGTTATAATTAGCAAAAGAAGTGTCAGACAAGCAAATTATCTGCTGTTTCTTCTTTTAACACTTGGTTTTCTTTGAACAAGTTAGAGAAACTGTGAGAGCTAATTGCAAGTCGCCATTATCAAGAGTTTTCCTTCATGTTGGAGGCAGTAGGAGAACATGTGTTGCATTCTACATCAAGGAAGGACTAGGGAAGCAGCACCTCTAAATTCTCACTAAACAAGACCCAGTTAAAACTCTTCAGTTAAGTAAATTATTATGGAAGTGCTTCAATCTCTTTCAAGGTGACGAGTAGCTTCCAGACCAGATTACAAATCCTTTCCCTCACTACACGTCTCCTGCCCCAAGTGCACAGATTTGATCTCCACAAATAATTTAAAGCAAACCTTAATTTCATGTAAATTGCTCTGCACTTTCTGATGGATTTATGCACCTGATTTAGTTACGCAAAGTTGGATGAATCTTCTCACAGGCGAAAAGGCAAATGGGGAGGTAACAGATCAGAAGATAGAAATAGACAGTTAACATTCATTTCATGATACCACCCAAATCACTAGAAGTTCTGCATCAAACATCCCCATGCTCTGTGTACTTTCAGTAACACCTAAGCATATGCTATATGCAAAGTTAGCCATTCACAAGGAGCAGGGAGTGCACAAATAAGTCCTCAGTTTCAACCCATACAGTTCTGTCCAGATAATAGCTTGGGAAGCTCAAAGAAAAGTACGTGAGTTGCATTAAAATGCCGTTATAAGCCAACAGAGCAGACTGGATGCAAGAGGTAGCATTGGAGTAACATAAAGTCTGCAGGAACTTGTTCTCAATCCAGTGAATACATTCAAAGGACAGTGCCCTAAGTGTCTGTCTTTGGCAGGGAAGAGGGCAGTATACAATTTGAAGTAAGGTTTGAGAAAGTACTATTTCAGACAACAGAGAGATATAGTGGAGAACGGAAGCTTTAGGTATATAAGCACATAGATGACATAGTGGAAAGAGAAGGCAATCCCAAGCAAAACAAAATGTCACAGGAGATGAATGAGCCCTACAGCTATTAAGCCAACATCAAACCCATTCCTGACCTGAAAGACTTAGATTAGATAAATGAACTAAAGAAAAAGCCAGTTCTGGTTCAAAGGGCAAAACACAGGACATAATTGCTGCTCAACCTCTTTTGGAGATGTGTGCTCAGGAATTTGTGTCTACTCACGTTCCATAGCCTTGTTTTTGCTCTTACAGCTATAAATAAAAACTAAATATTGCTTTGGATAGGAAGGTTTCCCCTGGGGATTTCAAAGTAATTTATCAGATAATTAAGGCTACAAACACATAGAGAATGAAGCTTGAGGCATAAGCCTGGAGCAAATTGCACCATAGTACCTGTGTACAAATGAGCAAGTCATGCAGTTGAAAGCAGTCTCTTCATTAGAGAAGATAATCTTTTAAATGTGTGATAAAATTAGATTAGTCAAGAGGTAAAACAATTCTTTCTGAGGTATCCTAAATTTCTATTAGAGTAAATCATGCTTTTACAATTTTTAAAAATCAAGACAACTTGACTTTGTATGCCGATGACCTGTTTGAGTGTCTGTAATCTCAGTCTCAAAATTTATCTTTGAAGTTGTGTAGAAAAGTCATGGAAGAGACCACTGGAATTTCCTCTTCCATAAGCTCAAGTAGGAAAAAAATAATTTTTTTTTCCTTTTTACTTTTTTCCAATAGATAAAGCCATGAATACTTCATGCATAAAGCCAAATACATGGTAATGCATGACCATAGGACTGATCTCTAAATTTATGCAGAATGAATAGGAAAAAAAAATAGTTTTTAAGCAAGGCAGTAGGACTCATTTTACTCCATGAGACGTACATAGCTATCTTCTACAACTAAGAGTTTTTCTACTTTTGCCAGTGTTTCCTCCATACCATATTGGACTGATAACTGGAAAGAAGGATTAATGAGAAAAGATCAACAGCAGCATGAGAATGGCGGAGTGGTTCTAACTAATAATCCATGCAGTTTGATACCTGCTTTGGCAGTGGTAAAAGGAGGGCAAAAATGGAAAGACAGCAAGTACTTGGTCACACTTTTCCAACATATCCTCTGGTTTTCCAGCAAACTGTGTCTTGAAGACTTCCTGAACAGTTTTATCTTTGCACTGAAGAGCCTTTTACAGAGTTTTCCTCCAGAAATTAACATAAACACTTTCTGAACCCAGACAAGATGTTGGCATCTACATCACCTTGGAAACAATGAGTTACACACACGTTTTTTACCCACTAATAACTGTAGATAGGTATTTTTGCTTTAAAATGGCTCTGTTAATTTAATTTTCTGGTTTCAGGCCTTGCATAGCCTATTGACTTTGTAGCATTTGTGAGCTTAGAGACTTCTATAAGCTCTCTCCTTGACTATCTCTTTGTTAGGTCCAAGAGCTCTCTTTCACTTAGTCTCATTTTATTTGAACACTTATATCCTGCAATTACAGACCCTCTCTACTGTATGTACAACTCTGAGATGTAAAACTGGCCTGGATTTGAGGGTTGTTCAAGATTCATTCTGAGGACACTCCCAAAATATCTGCATGATACTATATCTGGAGAATCTATAAGTTAATGTAAATATGAGTCTACATATCCAACATATGAAGGAGACATCATTCTGAAGATCAGTTTGGTGCTTTTCCCAATGCAGTTGTGCTTCATGTTCAAGAGCACCAACGTGAAGTTTGCAATTTAAATCTAAATTTTTACAGTGAAGAACATGTCCTTTACAAAAAATTCAATTCACTAACTCAGTGCTGATACTTAACAAGAACTGCTATTTACTAGTTTTACCTATAATATAAAGCAATAGAGCCCAATTGACAAGGTTAATGCAAGCCAAATAGTCTCTTCAGTAATTTCTGTCTGCACTATTTTGCAATGTTTTCTGTATTCCTTCACCGTTATCAACATTCAGCTTTGGTTTTCTTTAATGAAATTTTCACAGCTTTTATTCCTTATTTTCACTCACTGTATACATTCTCCTGGAATTCTGATATATTTATTTTTTCTCTAGCTGATTTTCCGTTTGATTACATGCAGATATTTCCATTGTTCTGAAATGAATAACATGGCTATGGTTCAGGAGGGAGACTGACGCCAACATAAACTTTTGGCACTCGCGGGAAACAAAAGCCATGGGTTAGAGCTGGACTGTAAAGGACTTCAGTGCAATTTTACCTGTAAATTGAAAACTGTGATCTTTCAAGCCTGGATCAGTACTTGATGTGGTAGTGGATTATGTCCACAGGCTCTTTGGTCCTATGGCTCTAAAGTTCCCTGTAGGTGCACCTACAGGTCTGCCCTGGCTCCTACAGTCCTGCCACAGCCGACCTACCATCAGCCCTGGTGTGGAAAGCAGACAGTCCCATGTCTTACCACCCTCACAAGAGCTCAGCACAGCAGGCATTATTAAGAAACACTCAACAGACATCTACATTGTCAGACACCACACAAAAGACCTAGGAAGAAATGGTGGTGTTGCTCCTCTTGCCTCTCTCATACTATATAGTATCATAGGGATTAGATATCACATGCCCTTTGTGACCAGGAAGGGCTGTGGGGTCAGAACCTGCTCTGCCTGCTGAGGAGTTCAACCCCAGCACCTTTGGGGAAGGAACTTTATCATTCTCTTTGAAGAAGGCTCTTCCGTTTTCAGCAAAAAATACAAGCTCTGCTTGTGTTCCAAAGCAAAACCCCAACAACAAAATATAATTACGTTTTGAACAGTCAAGATTGAATGAACGGATTAAAAACTTGAGAGGAGTGAAGAAGACATAACCAAAAACTAGGCTAACTGCCTGGAAGAAAGTATGATATGAAGAGGTTCAGCAGTTCAGCAGAAAAAGGGAGCTGCTTCTGAAGGTTTCAGATCAAAGCACAATCAATATGCTAAAGAAATCCAGAATCCTTTAACAGGTTTTTAAGTGGTTTCATCTAAATACTAAGGAAGAAAAGAAAAGACTATCTAGAAGATAAAAGAAAACACAGCCAGAGCAGAATAAATTAACCATTTCCTGCCCTTGAATGCCCTGCACACCACCAGGCATCCCCCACAACCAGGGATACCATCACGAAACATGGGAGTCTCTCTTGAATTCTTGCTGATCTCATGTGAGATTACATCATTGAATACCATTAGCAAAATGGTTTTCAATCTTTCCCACTGGCCACAAGATGAAAACTATTGACGTGCAAGCCCATTTGGCCAAACTTGTCTGCAGATAGACTTGAACAGTGACAAACTGGTTACAGAACACCCAAACTAGATGTCAGTTTAGCACTTGAAAACCAAAATTACACACACAAACACAAATACACAGAAGCAGGCTTGCAGAGGCTGCATTTTTGACTGAAGAGCAAACTAAAGCTAGAGGAAGCTTTTAGAAAAGAACTGGAAAGTAAATTTGTGAATCAAAAAATAAGTTAAAAAGCCCACCAAAACAAACCACTAAGCTGGACAACACTGTCCTTGCAAGACATCCTACAACCATGAATGAACATTGATCCAACTCCCAAAGAATCCATAAAACAATAAAGAAATTAAAGCACGATTTGAATACAAGCATATTTTATTTTTCTCAGCAGAGAGAACGTCAGTAGATTGCTTTAAGTTTGCTTAAATCTCAGTAGATTGCTAAAAGAAATGAGAGACTGTAAGGAACACTTTCCAAAGACTGCATCTGATTCTTGTAACTGTAACCTCACAGTGAAGGGGTAAAACACATACCACACCACTCATTAGCATCACATCCTGGAAAAGTTCAGGCTTACACTGCTGGGAAATCTGACTACCCATGGGCAGTCCCACAGCCTAGATCCTCACACCCTCTGCCAGAACTACCTCACAGAAATAATCTGATCAGGTCAGAAGGTCAAATCAGCCTTTGAAATATATGTATCCATGTGTGACATTTTCTACAGCAACCTTGAATGATCACTCTACTGGTCAGGAGGCTTGAGGAAATCCAGTAATATTCATGCTTAATATTAATCATTTGTGTTATTTGGGACTAAATCCAGATCTTAATGTGTAGGGTCTCCTCCTTGCCCTTTATCTGACCACCATGGAACCTTAAAAGATGCTTTGTATGAGTAATAGGGATTTTGGAGTTAACTTACGGAGACGGGAATCAAGCATAATGTCCCAATGTCTTGCAACAAGCTATTTATCTTCTATGCAGTGTTCTCCTCAGAGTTCGTACAGCCTGTTGGATGCATTAACCTCTGAAGTAAAACAATCAAACGAACTCTATACCATTCTTGGATAGAAAGGTATAGCTGGATTTTGAAGGAGACTGTGATAAACTCTTTGGTATAAAGTAAAAAACAGTTTATTTTCTCATAAATAAAATTAAATGAAAAAAAGTAAATCTCTTTAATAAACAAGTACTAGACAGCAGGAACAGGAGAAAGGTGATTTAAATTCAGAGTTTAGATAACCCCCATGAGTTACTCAGAAGATATAAAAGGTAATTTGTAAAGTCTAGTCATCCCTGAGAGTTTCAGTTTATGGTTGGTACACACTTCTTTCTTTAAAGAAGTTAGTGAAAATACAGTGCCTATATTTTTTCCTAGTGGCAAATGTAGTGAGTATTCCTCATGACATAGTCCTGATTCATTTTCCCTACAGCTGCACTGTTTAACATTGGTCCATTGGTCGTATTGTACATTGTTCTGAGAAACTGTTAGTACCTCACAGTATAATGGGCTGTTGAAATCACACAAACAATGAGGCCACTTTTATTCATTTACAATTCAAGTACTGTCCACCTAAGTGCTTTTCACAAGACTGCTTTCCCATGATCCCTTCACAACTTTAATTTTGCCAACAAAGATGCAGAGCCAACACAGTTTTGAAAAAACCAAAACCACTCAGGCTTTCTACATTATGGGACAAAAGAAAACAGAGATTACAACTAATGTGTGAAGGAAAAATATATTGGCTAATACATGCAAAGCAACAAGAAGTTCTACTACACCTAAACAAGTGGCAACAGCAGCTGCCGTGGGGTTGTTGCAGATACCATGAGTGTCCAAGGAGACAAGAAAGCAAAAGTGTTTAGGAAGAAGTATTATCTTTCACAGTCCAATGATACAGTGACACCTATGCACATCCTATGTTACAGATAATTTTAAAAATGGTAGAGCAGGTTATTTAGCAACAGTCTACACAGATGACTTGTTAAAGATTTAGAGGGGGATTTCCCTTTGTCAGGGGGAATTTTTGTTACATAGTGTTAATAAGCATTTACTTTGATCCTAACTAAAAATTAGATTCATAGAGTCATCGGCAAAGAAAAAAATAAACACAATACCAAACTTCATGAATAAAAATATGCCATACTGAAGTTAAAATAACAAAAAAAAAAAACCTCAAAATTATATTACTAATATTAGTTGTGTTTCAGGTACTATTTTGTATTTGGTTCCCTGTATTGATGCTTAGCTTTGACAATATCACCAGTTTCATTTCAGTCTCCAACATTTGGAAAAAAAGTTGTCAATATTAGGCTGGACTTTTTATTTTCAGTGGGACCACTGAAAGTTAGGTACTGAAGTACCCAACTCTGCTGTTCTGGGGATCTGGAAGCGAAGCAGAACTCTGTGACTTCCCATCCTGTGCAGTCCCCCACTCCTTGGGGGACAGTATGTCCCAGGAGGATGCTCAGCTCACATGCTTTACCATAACTTCAGAAAGCTCATTGAGAAAACAGGGGCATACTCTATGTCCCAGACTACATTTAGCAGTCACATAATAGAAAAAAAACCTCAAACTCTAAACAAGTAATACATTCTAGTTTGTTCCTTATGGGACTATTTAGAGACTATGATATGATACCAATATAAAGATGTCCAAATTTCAGAAAATTTTTGCTTGATTTGTATTTATTTATTTAGGCGTACTAAAGTCAATTAACATAAAAATTCTCTGACAATAAGGCAGAAAAGATGCATAAAAGTAGAGTGTAGGAGAATCTTTGTTAAAGATCTCAGTGTCTAATTCCATTTACCTCTGTGCTTCTTAATCTCTTACTAAATTAAGACTAGAAATTCAACATAGTATTCATTCATGGAATTCATTCGTTCATTCATAGGATTTGTGGCCACAAGAGATTATCAGAACATGTAGTTCGACCCTCATTACAGTACAAGCTATTATATTTTGCTAAGGAAGACCAATTACATGTATTTGAATAAAAAAATATATGCCAGAAAGGCATCCAGTCTTGATGCTTTGCACAGAAATAGATGAATGTCATACATCTGAATGACAGGACAACTGTTCACTATATGAAAAGAGTTAAAAGATGGTGTGGAGAAAGAAATGGTTCCTTGCTGTTGTTTCAATTATTCAGCACAGTGTGTACGTTTCCATCTTAAATCTAGATTTTGGCATGGTATGTCAAATGTATAGCAATACTGACAAGCCACTGTCAAAACAGCAGCCTCAGTAAGGTGATGGAGGAGGTACTTAGAATAGAAAGAAATACCCAGTGAATAATATTATGCACATCCACAGAAACTACTGTCTCCACCAAAATCCTATTAAAGATCTACAGAATGCTTCCGACTTTAAAATTCATGGAAATTCTAAAAGCACAGTGGAAAATGGTAGGAAAGCAATATGTTTTCATCCTGTTTCTCTAATAATATTTTACATTTTTATTATCCCGATGCATCTGATAATTACCCTGCAGTTTGTAGTTATCAGGAGGTTTTTCTTCCAAGATTACTTTCTTCTTCCCTGTTCTCCATTTGGTAACAGCATGTACTCTAAGTGATTCCAAGTTAATATATCAACATGACTCTATATAGCTCATTATCCAAATATGTGATATTTATTGGTGTTCTTTTAGTGAACTAGTTATGTCTTTGAAACCCTTACAGTGTGGTGCACTCGGAGGCTTCCTGTACAAAAACAGCAGCAGAGCTGCCTTTCTAGTAACACAAAAACCACCTGTAGATGTGCACAATTCCATCTGGTCCTCAATGAACAAGCTAAAGGCTGTTTATGCTCCCTCATCTCTACAACCTGTCCTCTCTGCGTTGCTACTCCCTTACTTTTCCTGCAGGCTGTGTCCTTGAAGCTACTCCATCTTAGCCACTGCCACCTTTGTACACATCACCCTTCCTGCATGTTGCCTTACGGATTAGCTCAGAGAAGTACAGAGAATCATCTTCTAAGCAAGGAATATATTACAGGGTCCAACAAACTGAGCTGCTGTATTATATGTCTAAATTTCTCTTCTGTTTGCTGTTTGACCGCATGTACCTCAGGGTGACTTATCTGCTTCTCCAAATCAATGGCATAAAGAAAGCAACAGGCTAATGCTGTATTTTTTTTCCATCTTCCTCCTTCACACAGTCTATAACTTAAAAGAAGAGTAAGAGTGGATGGAGGCATTTGTTGTGTGATTTGGAAAGTAAGCAATTGGATTAGGAGGTTTCAGGACCTGGAAAGACCAACAAAGTTAAATAGCCATCCTAGAGGAGCAGATTCTCTCTCTTTTTCTGCCAATACATCTTAAGTATCACTTGCTCTTCACCCTAAATACTCAGTTGGCCATTCTCTAGTTCCTCAGTCCCTGGGTATCCAGCTGAAGACTTGTGGCCAGTAGTGAATATAGTGACTGTACTTTAAGCAGATACAGGTCTATGTGAAGTAAGCTGAAAACTCAGGCACTGTATACCCTCAAACTGGATGCCCAAAATTAGTAAGACAATTCAATATTTTTGGCTCTACTGCCATCTCTCATGTCTCAACTATAATATTGGAATAAATAAAAGCTCAAACTCTCCCAATCTGAAAGTTAATAAACCGCTGCAATGAGACCATTATGGAAACTTCTAAGAGAGTTTAATACATTACAAGGTGTGGATATAGTTTCCTGGATATTGCACAAATGCACAGAATCAGTGAGGAGGATGAAAAGAAATAACAAACAATTACTTTCTGAGAAGGACAGAAGTGAAAAAAATGAAACATGATCACACAATCAAATGCATAAAGGGGCTAAACCAAGCTGCTCAGGAACTAGTCAGCATTTCTTAAATTTTGGATGCTTCTCTTTCCCACCATTATGTTCCACTGCCATTATTGTGTGAGGTTATTTCCCAACAAAGAAATAAAAGCTCTGAATATATCTAAAATTGTATTGTTGTTTCTTGAATTCTCACTTCAAGTCAGCAGTAACATTCAGCTTCACAAACAGGTCTCTGCTGCAGAGGTGCTGCCAAGGGGCGTTTCGGCCCCAGCTTAAGCAAGATAAACACGCCATATCCAAATGATGGAGAAAGAGAAAGGAAATAGTGCAGAAATTCCTGGGATTTTTTTTTTTTTAATAGGCAGTTGGATCCTTGCAGAACTGCTTTAACTGCAGCCCCCTTTGCAGCCATTTGAGCTAATTGATTCTTAGCAGTTGCAGGCTGTCCCCATGCCTGCGGACCAACTCCTACAACGGAACTCGATGTACTTTGTCAGTGAATTTCAAAAATCTTTGCTGAAGTATGAAAACATACAGATCAAGAAGACACTCTTGTTCTGGTCCATGTTCTTACAGTTACAAATGTCTGTGTTCATAATCTCCTCCAGTCCTTCCAAATATCAAATTCTTTTCCCAGTTCAGTGGGGTGTCAACAAAGCATCTCAGTAAAATAGTTGTATGAATTAAACACTGCTAAAACAAAGTATTTTTTCTTCGACTTGTACAAAAACAGCCGAAACATTTTTGCTAAACTTTCCCCCAAAGTCTGCTCAGAAAGACAATGATGAGGAAATGTTTGAGACTCAATGGTAACAATTTGGCAGAGTAGAAGAAAGCAAAACCAGACTATATATTACAGTAGAAAATGACAGGCTTAACATGAGGCACAATCATCACAACTTGTAATAGTGCAAACAGATTTGAGTTACAAAATGAACTTTTACATACATTTTATGTTTCTCTACACTGACAGTTTGTTGTCTAACAGCTCTCTGTGGGACCTCTGGAAAGCTCCACTTTCACCAAAAAAAAAAAAGAGGATCAGTATTGTCCTCCACACTAACAGCAACAGTGTCCAGGTTTTGTTAGCTATCCAAAGTAGTCATTTTATAAGTCACCTTTAATTACTGAATTCTTTCTTCTCCAACATTTCTAGTTTTTAAATATTTTCAGTGCACCAGAATTTCAGACTAAGGGGAACATAGAGCAAATATAGGCCATGTAACACATACATTATTGCAGAATGAGCAATAAAAAATCCAATATTTCACCCTTCATGGGAGACTATGTATTGTTCACTTGGCAATAAAATGTATAAATTACACTTTGATTTTCTTGTTTCACTTCTCTTTACCATGCCTGGTGTGCTGATGTGTCAAGAGAATTTGCCTTTTTGAAGTTTTGCTGACAGTGTTACAGAACCATTTTCTCTGGAGCACCCTTCTGAAACTTGTTTTTTGAAACCCTTTTTATACTATACCAATTTTGCTACCTCTGCAAAAAATATTACTCGCCTGAGGGTTTTTCTTCGTCTTCCAGTCATGCTGCCAGGGGGCTGATTGTTTCTGATTGCCGGAGTCAAAACTCCCTGAAAATGGACTATTCAAGCTGAAAAGCATTCCATATGAGCATGGCAGGCTTTCCAGTCACCTTACTTGTCTATATTATTTAGTAACACAGTTACTATGAGATGGAGATTATAAAATCATTTGAGCTGGCTGCACTAACAACCTGGGCAGAAAAATAATCCCGTTGCTTGAGATTCTGGAATGTCAATCATAGAATAAGGCATTTGACCACTTAGTGAAGAACACAGCGTAAATGAAACAAATGGATATATAGGTGACATAGATAGATAAGTCTGTAAAGGTTAAGGTATCGGTGCTGGAATTCCTCATATAAGAGTCATTCAACCAAATTGTCTTGTTTTCAACTATGCAACTGGAAAAGATTCTATGTTACACTTGATGGTAAGACCATTAGAAATCCTTTGTGCATTTACAACATAAAATTATATCCATTAGACATCATAATGTCCACTGCATCATTTGTATCATTTTCTTCCCTGTGAAGAATCACTCCTGTGTTGTATTATCTATTGTTTCACTGCCTCAGGCAAGAGAGTTTCATCCATTTCCCTGCTACAGCCTGAAATGTGCATATATGGTATAATATGCTGAGGTATCTGAAATTAAGACAGTGTTACTGATCTGTGTGAATTCAACAGTGAGTGTAAAGATGATAAGTAAAGTATGCCATTGACTTCCGATTATACTTTGACTTTCTTTTACCATTTATCAGAGCCTCAGCACATGAATGTTTCCCTCCCCTCCATGTCTTTTTTTT
>VYXH01008700.1:144590-174639 GCA_013397275.1 Burhinus bistriatus | reverse complement strand
GCACAAGAAAGTTTCCCCCCCCCCCATTGTTTTTTTTTTTTTTTTTTTTTTTTAAATATGGTCAATTTTCTGAATTATTTGTTTAACCTTATAAAAACTTGGGGACTTTCAAATAGAGTGGCTGGCTGCTATCTGCTAGCAACTGATATTTTAATAAATTTTAATAAATTATTCCCTGTATTTAAAGGGTAATGATGTTCCTGGGCTAGGCACAGTGTGGGCTGCATGATGTGAGGCTGGAAAAGGAAGGGGTAACAGCAACCTCTTTCTGTACCAGAACTGAGTCAGTGCTGCAGACAACACCTGGGACTGCCTGAGCAAGCTGATTTTGAGATTCCTTGTGCAGACATTCACCCAAGCCTGGGTCAAAATCTGAAAGAACTATAGAAAACCAGAGCTAGAAGAGACTGCGAAAAACTATGCAGTCAGCCCCTCTTCCCTAACCAAGAGTTACTCCAGGTGTGTCGTTACTGACACATGCATTTCTAGTCTATTCTTAAACGCCTTTGAATATGGAGGTGCCGCACATTCCCCAGGCAATCTTTTCCAGAGCTTCACTATTCCCAGTATTGAGAAGTCTAACTTCATTCAGTGCTGCTGTGATTAGCCCATTATTGCTTTTCCTATACATCCCTAATATACAGAGAATAGCTTGTTCCCTTCTTCCTTGTGACGGGTTCTTATGTACTCATAGACACTTCACGTCTTCACTCATATGTCCCTCCTTCCAACTAAACAACCCAAATCTTTCAGTTTTTCCCTTGATGAGAGGTCCCTGGCTTATCTTTCCATTTTACTGTTGGATCCTCTCTTGGAAGGAAACATACTCAAAAAAGGTTTATTACACTGGAAAAACTACAATATATGGTTTCTGATAGGAAAGGTTAAAGCGATTACAAGTTCTGTGATAGAACGTTTAACTGGCACAACGAAAACTCCAAAGTAAAAGACCCTGAAAAAGTTCATAAACACTAACCTAGCAGAAATGGGTGTCAGCCTCATTCAGCAAGGTATCTTAGTAGTTTCATGGTTGATGTAAAATTGATTAATCATGCATTGAACTAGAGGGAAGGACAAAGACAAAAAAAAGGTAGACTAGACTGAGAGAAGATTTTTGAGTTGGACAAAAACATTCTGGGGGATAGGAAGGAAAAGACATAGCTAGCAAGAGCACGCCAGGTAAAACAAACAAGTGGAAGATAATATGGTTGCAGAAATGTACCCAGAAGCCTATGGAAAGAGTTATCAAAACATCTGTGACTGCCAAAACTCTTGAAAAGTAAAATTTTAAATAAATATATCAGAAAAAACAGACAAACGGCAAAAAGTGTAGATGAGAAGGAAAAAGAGGAAGCACATGAAAGAAGAAAAGAGGTTTCACAGTCTGCCTTTCAGGAATTCTGCTGTAGAAATCAAGAAGGACAAACACTATTTCATGCTCTTCTATTTCAAAACGAAAGGTACTGGCAAGAACAGATACTGCCTTCTCATGCAGTATCTTTCTCTCTGTTTTCTGCTTTCATTGTGAGTCTGACCCAGCCCAGTTTTCTGTTAGTCTTTGTTCCCAGAGCCTTAAAAGCAGTAACATCACCTCTTCCAAACATGCATGACTTGTTAGAGAGCAAACACCTGCCTGAAACCACAGAAACAGAGCAGCGTTTGACAAATGCCTTCAAGCTTTGAAGGAAATCTATTTAGACAGGGGCTAGGGAGTTAGCACAGTTTAACAGTGTACATTTATGTGATGCTTAGTATGATCACCAGCATAGTTTGCATGTTTGATGTCATAGAAGCATCTTGAGCTTGATGACGGATGTTCATATTGGAAATAGCATGTGCCCTATATTGAGGTAAAATAATACCAGTGTACACATATGCATGCTTTAAACAGAGAAAATTAAAGATATGCAAATTAATAAATAGTGATTACCTCAGAGCAGCAGTTTTCCCATTTCTGTGAGTACATGTGACCTGCCTGGTTTGGTACCCAATTTGGATGTCCCAATATTTGTTCTCCTGTCTATTCTGTCTGTTTCGATTCCTCTTCTTCTTAATTAACTCACGAGCCTCAGGATCCCGAACTGCCTTTTCTCTGTCCTTTTCCTTGTCTTTGTTCTTCCCTCGTTTCCTCGCTTGCCTTATTTGTCTAGAATGGGGCACTGAGCATGTGCTCCAGGGTCCCACGTTTAGGCTATACGGGCTTTCTTCAGCAGTGCATGGGCTAGACTGACAGATCTGAAACTCGGTGAGGTTAGGACAAGCAGACCCACCAAACTGCGGTGGAGCCACAACGTGCCGAGTTCGATGCTGGAGCCCGTTGCCGCAGGTCTTGGAGCACTCTGACCAGGGGGCAAATTCAGCCACAATGCAGTCCTGCCGGCACGGGATGAGGCATGCCTGCTCCTGGCGGGGCTTCGGCTCAAAGTACTCACAGATGACATCCTCAGCTGGCACCCCATTGGACTTCTGGATACAGGTGATGTCCCTTGTCTGGATTCCTTCCTCCCCTCTGAGGCACTCCAGGGGCTTCTCGTGGCTGCGGGAGAGGACAGGCCGGCACTGGTTCCAGCTGCCGATCTGCCAGTCATACAGCTCCTTGTGCCAGTCACAGACCCGAAAACAGCTCTGCTGGTTGTCCGGCCGCTCCGGCTGCTTGCAGTTTGTGGGCAGCGTAGTCCAGCCCTCCACGTGGGCACACCACACCGCTCGTGTCTGAATGCCACCTGGACCACATTCATCTCCCATGCATCTCCCCCACGGACCTGGAAAACAAGAGAAGATGCTAACATTGCACCCTTAATTGGTTTTCTGCCATGGTGCAAAACCAAGCTCACAGAACCAGTTTTGCATTTCCTATATCTCTAAGAATTTCATTCTTGGAGAAACTCGAACTTGGAAAATACAAAACAAGTATGGGATTATTCTTCATCTCCTATTTTTATGATTACAGATACACTTTTTATCCTAGACAAATCAAATACTTAATTTCAAGAACATACACAGGAATTAATCAAACTAGAGAACTAAGAACTGAGCAATCACAAAGTCATTACGTAGTTTTGATTAGCAAGATAGGAGCCAAAGTCCTCCCCTCCAAGGCATGAATCTAATCTTCTCTGTCACCTGCATGAATACCCTTTCCTGGACTGTTTCTGTTTTTGCTTTGCATTTCTATTGCACTACTTTTTATACCCTGATGCCAATTATTATGACATTATCTTTCTTCCATATTGTGTCAAATAATGAGAACAACATAAAACATTTTGAAAAATAGAGGTAATTTCAGGTAGGCCACTTCTAGTCTTTCCTTTACTATAACTAAAATAAAAATAAAAAAACAGTTAAGCAATGTTTGTTCCACACAATCTGTGAAATGATTATATGGAGCAAGTTCTTGAAGCAGGGACATACCAGCTGGTAACTCTCCAAAGAACAGAAGCTATTACTTTTTTTAGATCTCTAAGGTCTATGGTAAATACTCAACATGTTGTTATAATTAGTGTCAACAAAACCAATAAAAAAACTATATCCTTGAAAGATGATATGGTTGCTTTTCATATTATTAAAAACTGTAATATTCACTCTGTTCAGCTCACAAAATCCACAAATCAGAGGGTAAAAAAACCTGTATTTTTCAGGTTTTTTTAAGACCTCCTCTCATACACACCATGCACTGACTCACTATGAAAGCAGAGAAGAACAAACAGTTCAGGAAAAAAAACCTCTAACCATTTCCCAAAGAAAAGATGGCTATCTACAGACAGTCGGACACACAGAAGACATTTTCTCTGACTGAGGAGTGCTCACATTCCGTGAAGAAATTAAGGGCAGGCAACACAATCCTCATTCATCTGAATGACCCCAGTAACAAGACTATTTGTGTGAGTAAAGTTGTGGGAGATGCTGGGCTAAGCCTTTGTGATTTCCAAAGCAGGTTAATAGAATAATTCTGGTACTGCACAAGAGTAAGTTAAATGAAGTATGGCAGGTACAAATTATTTACAACGCTTTCTTATGGAATGACTGGAAGGAATATGAAGCCACATCTTATTACTGATTCCCCCGAGATTGAAAAGTCTCATTGACTTCAACACAATTTTCAGCTGTTCATCCAACATTAATTTCAGTAGCACTTTGGGAATGGGCTGATGATAGGCTATACACTTAGCCTCTGCTCTTCTTTGCCTCTTTTTTAAGTGGACACTGCAGCTGAACAGTTTTGTAGTTTTAAAATCCTAAACATTAATACTCCATAGCAATGCCAGCTGGTAGAGACCAATTCAGCCCATGGAAACTCCTCTCTAATTTTTGCAGATTAACTTTGAATTAGGGTTTCCAAGGTTTAGCTATCTATCCAGAAAAATAAATGTATATTAAATACAAATACATTTCAGTTTCCATTTCAGCAAGATTACCCTACTTTAGCTCCAACCAGCCTTCCACAAATGACATAATCATTGTTGTATTTAGTTTAGGTGCATTTACAGTGAGTTAAGAGATATCATTTCCCTAGAACACCACTTTAAACACTTGCTAACTTTAAAAGAAAATCTCCAACTAAAGCAGAGATACTAAAATAATCATGACTGAAACAAAGCTCAATTGCTCATCCTGTAAACTACAAATTTCTGCCTTATCAGATCACTGCACCTTGTGTACATTGGGTGTATTCAATGAAAAAATCATGAAGAGGTTGCCCATTTGGGATTCTAACAAAATTTCAATCTATCTAAGAAATCACATTGTATCTAAAACTTCTGCTTGACATCTGAGTATCTTCAATCCAATTCATTGACATGTTTATACTAATGCAAACGATAAAAATCTCAGCCTCAATGCGCTAACTACTGCCTTTGGCAATGTAAATATGAAAAAAAAAAAATCTGTACATGAGTGTGACAGTTGGGCAAAAATAAGCTCTTTCATTAGGTTACAAGAATGTTCTTTTTAGAACTGGATCCAAAATAACAATGAAATGCACAGATAGACTCATGTATTAAACTGCATTATCTTGCTTTTGCTGTAAAGTAGTATGCAATTTTATAAAAGCATTGCCAGTGAGTACCAACAAACCACATTTACATGAACCTTTGAGCAATCTACTACTCGGCACCTCTAGGTTCCTGTAGTTGTTGACAGAGAGCTATAAGTGGTGTATCTGACACCCTCCCCCCTTTTAGATATTAAGTTGATCTTTAAGTTTAAATACAAAGTAATCCATTTAGAGTACAAGGCTACAAGTACTCCAAAAAGCTTAAATTATCACCCTACTGCATGCTTCTTTATATGACTATAACAGGGCCCTAAAGTGAGCCAGAGCTTTGAGGCAGGGACCTACCTAGGTTCTCTCCTTATTGAGCTTCCTCAAAAGACTAAAGGGCTTCCACACTTGACCAAATCAAATTGTATTTGCACAAACACTTAAAACTTGGGGATGGGGTAGGTGTTAAATAAAGAAAGCCAAAAGCAAAAGCAAGAAACAAACAAAAAATGTATGAGCTATACACAATTCCCCCTCTGCCCGCTAAGCCTCTATGGTGATTCTGTGCTTCTGTCCCATACAGTGACTTTCTGAGTTGCACCAAATTCTGTCCTTTGCTCTCTGGCCTCTAGAAATCCCTCTCCCACTGCAGCCTGGTGACCTACTCCCTGCCATACCCTCTACGCTCTCAAACTTTTTGTCTTTTCTATGCTGTCTCCCCCATCTTTGTAGATGGCTCCACCAACTACTTCTTCAACAAACGTAACACCAATCAGGAACAAAAAAGCGTAACCGGTACCTTTCTCCACAAGTAGCTATATTTCTTTTTGGGATTATGGAAGATATAGAAAAAAAAAAAAAGGAAAAAAATCCAAAAAACTCTAACACTTTCATACTCAGTGCTCCTTTAGAATAAGAGTTTCAAACTAACTTCCAATGAATTAATTTCAAAATACCATTGAATATCTCAGCAATCTCAACAGCTTACTTTAACCTAGTTGTCTTATTTGGGCGGAAGAAGAGGAATTGACATTTTGTTACTTTCTTTAGCTTTTAAAAAATTTAAAAAAAAAAACAAACAAAACTGATGTATTTCTAGCAATGTGAACAGAAACTTGCTTTGACCAAAAATATTCTGAGAAATACCAAAACTTTTTTCTTTTGAAAACAATTTCTGGCACACACATCAACCAGCATTTCCATCAGTTTTCAGTTGCATGCTGCTTTGAAATCTTCAGATAAGTTATCCATATTTTATTGTAGGATCACAAATCACTGTTGTTAACCTCAAGCACTTGCTGAGGAATGCTGTTGCTGTACATTCCTTATGTGGACCTCACAAAAAGAGAGAGAAGCTGCTCTGCAATTCCCTTTACAGGTACTCAACTCTCTCTCCCAATTATAAGAAGAGCCTACTGTAATTCACTTCTAACTTAAGTGGCCCCAAACACATCAAGGCCAAACATCGTCCTTATTTGAAAATAAATATAGGAAAGCAGGAAAAGAAACGTCTCTGAACTGAGTAAAGGGGCTTTGTGACTGTGTACAAATAACAAGAAATGCATCCCAATGTATTCCGAATCCACTGTCAATTTTTATCTCATTGCCACAGGCTGAAGAGAAAGCACCCAGGACATGCTTACAATATTCCTTTGCTTGCTGGTCAAGACATCACTGAAGATACATGATGAAAAAACAGTGAAGGCAGAGGCTTTGAATGATCCTCAGAAGTGTGAGAAAACCACGTACAGATCACCTGCAACTTGCTTTTTATATTATACCATCATTATGGGCAGTACATTTACCACAACATTTATAAACGTGAAATTTTGGGATAAAAGTAATCTCACAGACACTAGTGTAGCATAGATATGCAAATCTGGCAGTGAAAGAGATCGGCAGAATGCAATGTAAAGGGTCTCACCCACCACCATCACTTAAAGGCTGCAGGAGGTGGGGGGTGGCGGCTCTTTCACAAATCCTCAGTTGATGTGAAGCAGTAGTAACAACAACGGAAAATCTTTAGGAAAGCTATTAAGTCTAATCAAGGCCTCATATGATGTTTTAATTTGCTCTTTATGAATATTCTTTAGGTTCGCTCTTTCCCACTGAAGCAGACGCTGTGCTCTCCCCTGCTGTGCGCTGATCCAGTTACACCCGGGCAACAGGGTGGATGTGTGCTCAAACCATTTCGCACTGGGGAAACAAAGCTGCTGCTGTGAATGCAAAGTAGTTTTTCTTAGGATTTTGTTTTAAACATGTCTAGATGAATAAGTCACAGTTTACCTGTAGTGAGCTGTACTTGTATCATGAAAATAACACCGTTTATCTGCTTTTTGTTTAATCAGCGTATTACAAATGGCAATTACAGAAATAAATAGGAAGCTTGCCTCTTTTTTGTTCTTGGGAGTTGTCACTTAAGTCTTAGCGATTTTAAAATGTCATTTGTAATTCTTTGTCTTCTAAAGAGATTACTATAAAATACAATATTAAGATTCCCTCTATGCTTCTGTAGGATTAACATTTATTTTTGTCAGGGAACAGGAAAGTAAGAGAATTAACCATTACTGCAAGTTTATTCTGAAATTTCAGGGAATGATCACAATCACAGAATGGCAGGGGTTGGAAGGGACCTTCGGAGATCATCTAGTCCAACCCCCCTGCCAAAGCAGGGTCACCTAGAGCAGGTTGCACAGGATGATGTCCAGGCGGGTTTTGAATATCTCCACAGAAAGAGACTCCACAGCCTCTCTGGNTGGCCTCACCAGGGAAGAGTAGAGAGGCAGGATGACCTTCCTTGACCTGCTGGCCACGCTCTTTTTAATGCATCCCAGGATACTATTTGCCTTCTTGGCCAATGGAGTCAAATAACCAAGTTTGACAGTGGAGTCAAATAATCAAGACAAACCTGCCCCACTAAAGCACTGATAGCTTTGTAGCTAACTGAGAACAAAGTAAGCTATCGTAGTTTTTAATATCTTATATGNGCGATTTTAAAATGTCATTTGTAATTCTTTGTCTTCTAAAGAGATTACTATAAAATACAATATTAAGATTCCCTCTATGCTTCTGTAGGATTAACATTTATTTTTGTCAGGGAACAGGAAAGTAAGAGAATTAACCATTACTGCAAGTTTATTCTGAAATTTCAGGGAATGATNTTTGCCTTCTTGGCCAATGGAGTCAAATAACCAAGTTTGACAGTGGAGTCAAATAATCAAGACAAACCTGCCCCACTAAAGCACTGATAGCTTTGTAGCTAACTGAGAACAAAGTAAGCTATCGTAGTTTTTAATATCTTATATGTTAATATTGTTTCAGGTATTAAAATTATCACTATTTGAATAATAAAAAACACATTTTGAAGTTTGATCCGAGGCAGATAAGGCTATGTGACAATCTCTTGAGCTTTTCTCCACATACAAATACAAAGAAATAGACAAAACAAGCCCCCAATGATCCCCAAACATAAAACTCAAAACATGTCTTAAAACATCGAGCAAGACGTTACTCCCATTTTTAACAAATGAGGGTTGCACCACTGATTTGATCTGAATTTTACTGTACTTTCAGTGAGAACTGGTTTTGACCCATTTTGTGTTACTGGTTTGGTCCCTGTAAGTAGCATTAACAGTTCAATGCCAGAGAGAGAGACTCAGACTGCACAAGACAATGAGCAGCTTAGTTTTCAGTATTTTGAGAGGATTATATTTAAAGAGACTATTGAGAGACTGATTAGCAGAAATCTGCTTTTCCTAAGTTCAGAAACAAGCTAACCTTACCCAATACTGGAGACCTGATATTTCCTTGTATTACAAGAAGGTTGTGATGAAGGCCAAGAAGGCGATACAGGGCTGAGTGTCAGAAGGACACTAGTATTACAAGATACAGTTCAAGCCTAAGCAGTGTATCTTGAGAGAGGTCAAAAAGACACAGATCAAGAAGTCTTTGAAGGACCTGGGAGATGACAGTGGATGCAAACTGCAGCTCCTGATAGCAGAGCCAGTCAAGGAGCAGGGCGAACAGCAGTACACCGAGAATATAACATCCTCAGAGATGCCGCCAAAATCACTTGCAGGTCTGCTTGGCTAAATTAAAATACGATAAACATGTCTGTAAGTTGGTACAGTTTATCTATATTATCTATATTTGCTTTATTCATTATGGTGATGAAGGAAAAACAACTGCTGCCGCAATGGAGTATTTTCATCACAGGCAGTAGCTAATTGCAAAAGTCTAAACAGGAAACTGAGTCTCACCAATACAGACACGTTGCCTATTACACTGGGAAGAAGCAATACAGCAAAACACCACAATTCTAGATAAATTATTGATGACTTTTTTTTTTTTTTTAATATAGACTCTGAGACGCTGCCAACATGACAAGCTTGCAGCATTTGGAAAGACGGATTCTATAATTTATACTATCGGGAGTGCCAAGGCAGTAGAAAATCATTGATAGACAAAACCTTTATTTTTGCCTCTTTCCCACCCATGGTGGGACTCCCTGGGTGCTGCATGAGTTGTCGCCTGCTCTGTTTGCCAGCAAACTCTCCCCTCCAGGAGTGCTATGGATCACCTTGACTGTCATTTCTATTTAATGCCTTTGTCTTTCTCGGCTCCTCTTTCAGAGGTTGAAAAGAACATGCAAGGCAGTGTCTGCATCAAAGAAAATGGATTCAGGATATGGAAGTGAGATAAAAAAGGAAAGGATTCACAACATGATAAAACATAACATCCATGATTCAGATGAAGATAATGGAGAATCAAATATGCCTACAAATTATTTAACTCCTAGGTCAAATTTTTATTTCCTGATAGTATAAGGGAAATTGTAATCCACACTGCGGTTCTAATAATTTCAAAATCTGAAGAACAAGTTCTACACATTTCTGAAATTAACAAGGAAATATAAAAACTAACATTAAAAACCGTGATGTAGATGAACCTAATCTACAAATTTCACATTGTTTCCCCATTTCCAGGGCATACTTTCAAATAATGGGATAAAGACAGGCAAACTTGAAAGTATATGAAAATCAGCCACTTAGAAATCTTTCTAGCTGTGCACATAATTATAAAGGCACTTTATAAGTGTGGGCCCTTTTGTTTTTTCCTCTGTTAATATCCATTGAGAAAATAAACATATTCCCGAGACTATTAATGGCACAGTAATTAACGTTATCCATCTGTTTTCAAATTTATCTCGAAATCACGAGTATAACACACATGAAATAAACCTAAGAGTAACCATACCAGCTCAAATTCTGACATCAACATCACAAAAAGCATAACACTTATTCAGTGTTTCCCTAACTGAGCATTTTCATACTAGAACTTTACAAATTGCTAGAACCAAATTTTATTGATTTTACTGTAGCACGTACTCCTTTTGTATAGTAGAAACCTGGTGTCTCTAAAATAATGCTGTGTGCTCCATAAGAAAAAATTTTGAATTTAATATGCTTTCCCAGTGTTGACGCAGTGGCCTCCTGTGCTGTAATTCATGGTAGCTTTAACACCACTTTTCACATGGTAGAGGGGTTTTTTTGTCTGCTTTCTGCTTTTTTTGCCTTCACATTGTGACAATTACAATAGATATTCCAATAGTTTTTTTTTTCTCATCTGTTATGGAGAGGGTAAAAGGTATCTATTGCTATAGTATGAAAAAATACATAAAGAAACAAAATGGCCCCCAAAATTTTCTCCTTTATTTAATATAGTGCTAGTTCTACATCCCCCAGACAATCAGGTCTGAAAACCTAATTCAATACTTAAAAAAAAAAAAAGCAGACGATCCAACCACCTCCTTATATTTGTCACCGTTTAATATTTACTTTGTTGCTCTGGCTGTGTGGATTCAAATTTTTAAATAAACTGCATCAAGGCTCACACTTTTCATACCACATTTCTTCCCAAAGTAATTTGAATGTACAGTGGCATAACACCCTGAAAATCGCGATCTACACCGAAGCTATCGAGAGCCTCCAGCTTGCTGTAGTGGTGGAACATAATAATCTGAAGAATATGCTAGCACATACACAAACATGAAAGGCTGACAGCTCACAGTGCAGAACTATCTGGCTTTGTGTTGTTGTCATAACTTGTAATGAAATCCTTTCCTCTAGGCTTACTATAAACTTAAGCTAATTCTCAAAACATTATTCAAATTTTTAAAAAGTTCTTCCTCCAAACCTTTTTATTTTTAGCATAAGTTCCTCTAACTATTCATTTTCCTTTACATAGTATAGCAGCAGCAGCCAAAATGAATATTGAATGAATACACGAAAGGAATACTTAATTGAAGCAGCATGCTTTAAAGAGAAATAGAGCTTCTATGTTCTACAAAGCAATTACACTGCTTTGAGCCTCTAGTCATGTTGTAATAAATACTTCTGATATTGTGAGATACTGAATACAGTTTCTTCTAGCCCACAGTCTGTTTACATATAAAGCTGGTTCATGAACATTTCTTAGTTTCATTAGAGGTAGTGTTAAACCACACCAACGTATTCCTCACACTCCTCTCCTTATGTTCTCTCTCTAGTCACACTGCTGGCTGAAAAGCCAGATAATGCTCTTCTGACAAAATGATGATTCCCATACATAGCAAACACTCTTGCAGGCTTTGTAAGTTGGATGAAAGGCTTTATTAACCTTTGCTTGTATCTCTCCCACACGTCTGTTTTGATTTTTTTTTCTGACTGCTATCAGTTGAAAGCTGCTCTGCCTCTCCCGTGTGACGCAGTTACACTGAGTCAGACCAAAGACCTACCTACTCCAGTACCCATCTCCTACAGGAACAAAGAACAGAGGCTTGAAGAAGGTATAGAAATATGGTGAGCATATATGATACCTTCCCTGGTACCATCCCAGCTTCCCACCATTTCCAGCTCACGCACCACGGTAGACATGCTGGTACAACCCTTCTAATATAATTAATACTTGTATATGGACATCAGATAAAGAACATCCAGATGTTCTTCAAGTGCCTTCTAAAGAAAATCCATTTTAGAAATCATACTGAAAACTCCTAAATTTGATGTTCTTTTTTCTGTGCAAGGCTACTAGAAAGGTAATGGTAGAAAACACGTCATGAAAATATTTTTCCCTATGCAGTGGGCAAGGAAAACAAAAGAAAAACCATTTCCATGAACAGCAGAGCCAATTACGAGCCAATCTGTGAAATCAATAGTTAACTTCCAATTATTATAGAGACTGTAATCATGAGTAAATATTAACATTTTACAATGAAAGCTCTATAATTGTATAAGCAACAATAACATCACCACAAACGATTCTTATCTGTGTCCCTGTAGATTTTTACAGCTCTGTCTGCATCAGAATCTGATTTTAAGGGATAGATTATTGAGGAAACCAATTCAGGATCCACCGCCCATTAAAGAGGAGGATTTGATTTGTATAAATTAAGATGAGGTTTTCCCCTTGGTTTTGAACCAAGATGCATGGTTTTCTCCCCATTGGCATTTTACATTCAATTCACTCACAAATCTCAAAGCAAATTTCAGTGGAAATTGCTATATTTTAACTGAAACACTGCTAAGGGAACATCTCACTTAACCTGAAAATCTCATTGCTAGTACTATTCTCAGTGACAATACATGGAAAGGCAGATTTTTGCAGTAATTCAGCCAACTGAGGCTTGCCCTTCACTTTTCAGAGTGAACCCCAATTAGATCAATTGAAAAAAACCACTGCTAGCCCTTGTCACAACACTTGGGCATCAGCATGTGTCGCAGCACCAATTGCTTGGTACTATTAGGAGAGTTTATTTCTCTGCAGTGTCATGCAATCTTGTGGTAATCAGCCATATTGAACAGGTTACAGGGACTTTAAATCAGATCACTTACACTTCCAGCATGAATATTTTGCAATTCAGTTTGTTAAATGTGATTTTCTTCAGTACACACAGGCTGATATATTAAGAAGAGAAGATAAAATATTTCTGTTTCAATTAGCATCAAGACCACGTGAATGCTTTTATTTTTCTGCCTCTGTCTCATTTTCTGCCCTTTTATTTCTTTCCCTTGTTCATCGTGGCCGCCTGCTGTGGTGCTGATGGCCAGAAGTGCTTGTTGTGAGGCTGCCACAACCAGAGGGTTCATCCGTCAACACAGGCCACCACGCTTGTGCCAGCCCAGCGGTTTGTAATCCCACTCTCTGCTTACATTAGCCAAGGGCAAACAAGTCAAAAATCTCCTTCACTGAGATATGAAGAAATTTACTGCTACAGCTTTTTGGAAACTGGCTACAGCTTTTCGACTAGACTACTCGAACCAGACATCAGAAACTAAATGTAATATCTTTCCCCCCTGACTTCTTTAAAGGGTCGGACTTCCTGCAAGATATAACAACAGACAACGTAGCAGGAAGCTGGTTATAAGAAAAACACTACAATTTAGTTGCATGAAGTCAGAAAGAGATTTAGGTTGTACTCTCAGCCCTACTGCTAGTCTGCAGGATGATCCACGTACACCGTTTCTGTCTCCCTGCTCTTCAGCTTCTTCTGTGTAAGGCAGGGACAACAATATGAATTTTTAAATCCCATTTAGATGTATTGATGAAAAACAGTGTGCAAGAAGTAAACAGCAGTAGGAATACATGTTCTGACATTTTCTCTCTGGAAGCACACAGTTTACTCAGTATCACTCCCTTGAGTTTTGCCCTAAACCCCAGTTGTGTTGAAAGGTGTGTTTTAATAAAAAAGCAAGAAGCCCAGACGATAAGCGGCTGCCTTTTCTTACTCTTGACAGAAATCCTATTCGTAGAGCACAGCATGCATACTTCTCATCTGCCTCTTCCTTCTGCCTACCTGGCCACAAGAGAGCTAATATAGTTATTCAACGATCAAGCAGGAAGGTTTCTCATATCTCTGGATTCTTTAAAGTTGTTTTCTTTGCCACTAATGGACTAGAATAAAATAGGAGACCTGCATTTAATGAATATCACTTAGATAGTGTTCTGGACCTGTCACCCTTTTGGTTTTGTTCTAATTCACTAGAGCAAAGAAAGTTTCATAAAATTGCGTCTTCTAAGCACAGAACATGACAAAAAGGGTCAATTTTATATTTTTATTTTTATTTACATTTAAATATTTCATTATTTAAATTGCTTATGTTTTGGACTGAAATAACAATCCAGTCATAAATCTTTTGAAGTGCACTATGACTTTATGTCTTGCTGAGATACATTCTCCCAAGCATATCCTCTGTTCATTTATTATTCATTATCATCTGCAGTTTGCTGAATTCCTGTGAAACCCATTTTCAATTTTTAAATGGTAACTTTCCCCTAAAATTGTGGTGCTTCAATTATATAGACATAGTATTTAAAACTCTGGGAAGAAAGCCTACTAAGCCATGTGGATGTACTCAAAATACCGGTGCTGCTGTGTATTAGACAAGGAGAGATGTATATTAGTTTTGAAGAATCTTGTCAGGACCATATGAAAGCTGTCACTGCAATGTATGCAAAATAAGTAATGTCTTCATTTGAGCACTCTATAATCAATCATTTTAATTCTAGACACAACTGAGAAATAATTAATTCAAAAATGTGTCGCACAGATGTATTAAAATAAGTGGTTTTGTCTATTTTTGTGATGTCAGAAACATATCTAACAAATCCTTCTATGTAATTAGTTTTTTTTAATTTTTGTTTTAGAAATAAGCAATACCGTCTATGAAATATTAATGTAGGCAGTCATTTCAGTATCTCAGACCATATCGTAACTTTGGCTTTTAAACAGAACTCTCCATTAATCACAGCAGGGACTTCTTAAAAATACATGAACTTGATCTGGTATTCTCACACCGACCTATTACAAGAACCCAATGTGTTCTATTAAAAACGCATTGAATCACTACTTCAAAAATTTAAAAGTATACAAGTATTTTAAGGAGGGCATCACAAGAGCACTCATATCAGAAATCTCCAGGAGATTTCTTAAAATTGCTCTCACTCATCAAAGAAACACAGACAGGAACACAGTGACCGACCTCTGCCTTTGTGTTTCATTCTAGCACAAAAACCACTTACCTTTCCATTGCAAGTGCTACCTTTGATTTCCGAAGTTACTTCACAGAGACCGTTTCATGAGAAGTAATAGCAGAATCTTTTAGCAGATGCTACTAGGAAACGACACCTCTTTTATTCTTCTATCTTGACAGAAGAATTCCTAAATAGTGGGTAAAACTTTTTTTTTTTTTTTTTTAGTATCACCTTAGACCTTCTGTAGATTTGGAAGGATTTACTCAATTGTTACATTGGCAAACTTCCCAGTTAAGAGAAGGTGAGAGATGAAGAAGGCATTACAGGACTTCAAACGATGTGCAAAGCTACAAGGCTGAGGAAGGAACGTGGCATCAGGCCAAATTGCACGTTTCTCTCAGAAAGGCAAACACAAGAAATTAATTTTTGTCTTTTCTATTAATTTGCTGCTACTTTGGAAACCGTGCTAAAGTGTCAAAGTTCAGCAGTGAGGAATGTCATTGAATACTCCTCCAGAGTGATTTTGTCACTACTATTTTCCTGTCCTCAAAGACGACAGATTTCCTTTCTATTCTCCTCTAAACAGGTCCTCATTCAGCCTTCAAGAAAACTTAAACCTTTGATTTCGTCAGACATTGTGAAAGCCTCTAGAAAGGAAAACGTGACAGAATATGCATCATGTAGCATCAATCAGATATTTACCGAGCCAATTCTTTTAGTTTAAATTTCTGCAAAAAAGAAATTAGAAATTTTATAAAAGAAATCCCAGCAAAATGTAGGTCTGACAGAATTCTTGTGTAGATTAAAAAAAACCAACCAAACAAAAAACCTCTACAGAAAAGAGAAATTCTTCCAGAGACTTCAGCATAAAGTAAAACATAGTAAGACAGAGCAAGGTGTGTCACTTGTAAATGTTACTAAAATAAGTAAAGGGAGGAAGGAAATAAACCTTTGGTTTCTGCTCTTTCAGAAAGCCAGCCACAATTCTAAAAGCCCATCCAGTAAAGATAATAAACCAGATAGTACTTCCTCTACCAAGTATACTCCTGTGAAAGGCATGCAAATGCTAAAGTAAGTACAATTCATGTTACTACAGGATATTTAAAGGCACCCATTATACTTTACAAACAACGGTTTAAATCTGGTCTTGACTGTTGCCAATTTCTCATTGTCAGTAGAAACTTAGGGATCATTTTATTAACCTCTAAGATAAAACTTGGCAATATTTAATTTCCCACAAAATTTCAACACAAAGCAGTACAGACACAATATCATTTCTAATCTAAGTACAGAAGGGAAGATAAGAGACGGCTCAGGAGGAAATCTCATCCATGTGTACAAATACCTGAAGGGAGGGTGCAAAAAAGATGGAGCCAGGTTCTTTTCAGTGGTGTCCAGTGCCAGGACCAGAAGCAATGGACACAAACCAAAACACAGGATGTTCCCTTTGAACATCAGAGAACACTTTTTTACTGTGAGTGACTGAGCACTGAAACAGATTGCCCAGGGATGACATGGAGTCTCCATCCCTGGAGATATTCAAAAGCTGTCTGGAAACTGTCCTGGGCAACTGGCTCTAGGTGGCCCTGCTTAAGCAGGGGGTTTGGACAAGGTGACCTCCAGAGGTGCCTTCCAACCTCACCCATTCTGTGATTCTGTGAAATACACACATATCAATATCAAACATAAAAGTCACAAAGGAAGTATTTGGTTACATATTTTCCAAAATCACAGTTTCCCAAACTTCACTATACCAAAGTTTAAATCACTATATAAGACTAAAAGACATTATGTATTCATGAGTAGATATATCCAGAAAGTAAAAAAAATGCTATTCGTTAAGGTTTTTGGTTCATGAATTATAGAATTTCATATAAAGTCTGTACCTTTCTGGCATAGAATTAAATAGCTGTTTCAAGAGATTTTGTATCAGAAAACTGACAGGAAGAACAATTTATTATGAAAACCATCTACAGAATTTAAAAATTTAACTAATAGATAATTCCCATAAACTTAAAATGTGTAACATGTACACACTCTTCATTAAATATTAACTATACTAGAAATTAATTCCTAAACATTTTTGCAATTATTAACTCCAATTGAAGAGAGAAAGAAACATGACAGATAAAAAAAATGGCAGAAAAGATTCAAAATTTTACATTGAGAAGACTTTATAACGCACTCTTTATGGATTACCACAAGTGTTAAATCTCTTTAAGTTTCATTGAACAACATGTACTTAAATAAATATAGTCATTCTTAAAATTCTTCCTCCCACTACTTCAAAATATTAGATAAACATGAAGCTCATTTTCTACAGGGTGAAGGAACAGTCCATGTGCAAGTTTTATTTAAAGGGAAAAATAAATATTGGGAGAGATCTATATATCTGAACAGGGACATGATCATTTATAGTCAGTCACACTAGTAGAAATTTTAGGACATGGAGTATTTATTAAGAAGCCACTGCAGCTGGAATTAGGAAAAATGTATTTGAAAGAAGTGTCTGCAGAGCCCAGTTCATCAAAACTGCTGAAATGATGCTGTGATGTCAGGTCAATCAAATGTCTAGGTAGCTAAACAGTTTACTTAACTTCACATTCTTCAATTTTGCTAACACTTGATTAGACCTGAATTTCTGTGTGTAACTTTACAACAGAACTTCAAGAAAGAGAGACAAATCCGAGAGCGTCTCTTTGTGATGTAATATTCAATTAAAAGCCATTCCAGAAAGCAACTGCACCTGAGTGAAGACCTATTGTTGCACAGCCCAAGAAGGCTCATCAAGCTAAATAAAAAATCTTATCCTTTCAAAAGACTGAGCTAACATTATACCACTTTAGCACAGCTCCTTTGGCTACATCACTTAGGAAATTAGAAATGTCATTCTCTAATTTAATTCACCTTCAGGTAAGAAGGTTAACTCATTGGCAAGGAAATTTTAACAGGTCAGGTCTTTCAAAATCAATAATGAACTGGGTTGGAGATACCTTTCAGAAGGGATGACTTCAATTAAAACAGCCCTCACCAGAGATAATGAGTAGAGAAGGAAGGTTAGTGTTGGACAAAGAAACACTCACCCCTTGCCAAATAGGTGATGCAAAGATCCTTATCAGCCTGAATTACACTGAAAAAAAAAAATCTTCAAAAGGCTCTGACAAACAGAAAGGTCATTTTGTTTCAAGGAGCCTCTTTACAAAGGGGTAGGAGTGACTGAAAAGTCTTTCCTAATCATTTTTAAAGCTCATCAACATGAAAATGTTCGCTGGGCTCAGTAAGAAAGAAAGAAAAAAAACTGTTATGGGAATTTCAATGTCTCAAAGGACATTTACAGTGCTCTTATGGTTACTGGTTTTTGTTTGGTTGGGTTTTTGGGGGTTTTTTTTGGTTTTATTTCTGGAGAATGTGTAAGAGGTAATTATCCATCCAGGATACATTAGCAGCCATAAAATCTCTCTCACCCTCTTCAGATGCACTGCAGAAGAACAAATTTTGTCTAAGCAGGGACATGCATGCATTCAGCCCAAGTGTCCATCATAATTTAAAATTTGACTCAATTCCAATTTTACTGGAGAAGCTCTTGCTCTCTCCTAAAATATAAAGTTTATGGTCAGAATACAACAGTTTGCCTCATATAGAAGTGTAGCAAACTAATTATAATTCAAATGCAGGAGCCTAAATTTGTCTTATATACATTTATCTCATTATTGAATCCTCAATTCCATTGCCTTTTTTTTTTTTCTTAGTATAATATTATTTAAGATGTTTCTTTTGCTTGGAGTGAAAAACAGCCACAGTCATCTAGAGAATGGGCACACTTTAAGAAGGCCACAGTTGTTTGTTCAACAGCAGGTTAATATAAGCAAAGGAAAACTCAACCCAGTATGGCAGTGCTGAGAGAAACAAAAGTCAGACGGGTAGCAAAGAGGATAAAATATACTGCCAGCCACATGCATCTCCTTATTATATGCAAATCATTGCACTCTGCTTAATTAGTAAGCTCTGCATTTTTTCTTCCAGTTCTGCTCTTTAAAGGCAATAAAGAGTAGGAGGTTACAGCAGTAAGAAACCTGACTTCATGCCAGTTGATCAGGATTTCCCTAGAATAGCACAGGACCACATAAACCTCATAATACCTAGCTATTCTCAAATAGAGAAAGGCACTAAAATCGGAAATGAGAAAACTTTCTTCTCTTTCAACCATTCAAACAAATCAGCAAGAAGACAGCATTCTCTCCTTAGACATCTTGGGTTTGAAAGTAAATGCTTTTCTGAAAGATGTACTCTATTACTTACATTCATTTTATTGGTCTAAGGACCAACCACGTCTGACCTTAGTGTGTTAGACATTGTGCGGCTTCAGAGAACTAGTGTCCAGGTGCTACCTCGAGGCTAGATCAGGCTCAGGGAAGATACATATAACATACATGCAGAATAAACAATGTGATGACTGCAAACATATTAGTTGGATTAATCTTTTGATCGATCATTTCCATTGCTGGATTTTCCTGGGAAGGTTTATGTCAAATAGAAAGAAAAAGGGAAAACTGTAGAGAAGAATCGATGAGAAGTGTGAGTGGAGCTGAGGTACAGCGATTGTGAGGAAGGCAGGAAAAGAGGTTTGAAACAGTCAGAAAAGGACAAGAGCTCAAAACAGTGGATTTCACATAGAAAAAGCCACTACTTTAGCTGCTTCTGCAGCTGCTACCACAGGTGGGAGTCTTCAACTGTCTCAAAACCTTAAATTATGTTGCCTCAGTTGAGCAAGAAGCTTAAATAATTTTCAAAACAGACAGTAATTGCACGATCCACACAACATTAAGGCGATGTTTTGTTGCAGAGCACCTAAAGATGTTCACACAAGTAACAGTTTTCTGCCCTTTGACCAGTATGGGCAGTGTGGACGGACTGCCAGCACCCTGCCCCCTGCCCACCATCGGCAGCGTAGGCAGGATGCTGCCTGCATTATTGACACAAGGTAGGATTCTCCCCAGTCACACTGCCATTGCTGGAGCCACGGGACGGCATCACTCTTACCCACATGCAAAAGGCATTTGCACAATTGGCTGTTGCTGCCAGATGAGCCCCACAGCCGGTGTCCCCAGCACTTCACCATGGCCATGACATTGCTTATGACCCTGTGTTTGCTATCAGTGATAGGTGAGTCACTGTATGGGCACGATGCCGCTCGTCTTTCCTATTGCCTTAATAAAGTTTGGTTTTATAACGTGTTGTCAGACCCCATTATTGTTCAGGTCACAGCACCTTAACATACATTAAAATTAGAAACCAGTTGAAAAATCCAGAATTAAATTTAAGTTAGATGTTAACTCAAAGTAAAAGTGAAAATACCATTAATGGACCAGGAAGCATTCTGCCAGCATAATTTCATTTGGAGCACTCTATTACTATTACCCAATCAATCTGTTATGATATATTTTAACAGAGTAAATTATGACACGAAAAACTGACTGAAACATCCTATTGGGAATGTTTGTTTCCTTGCCTTCTAAGGGAAGGTAAAATGCAACACGTGCTATCTACAAAGCACTATTAATTTAAAGCTGCAAAGAGCACTCATTTATGAAGTAACTGAATATATTTATACTGATTAACAAATATGAATTAAATCTATTTAAAGCAATAGCTTTTATTGAAAGTATGTTTCAATTTTTAAATAAGCAGGCAAAATGCACACACTACAGTGAGACACTTGAAAAAAGCACAGATATTTTAGTGCTTTCCTTTTTCAATAATTCAAACACTAATAGCTAAAATCCAACAATAGAAGCTCAGATAGTGATTCTACTACTCCCTTGGTGGCCTGTAAGACCTTGGTTTCAGTGACTAATCCAGATGCTAAGAGACATTCCTCTATTACTAGGAATGATATCAGAAGCTTTCATAATTTCTCCGTAAGAAATGGAATACTTATCCAAGCAAATTCAATATTAATTGCATATTTCACTTCAAACACTCTTTACAGCCAACAGGCTTTTCACTATCAGCAGATAAATACATCAACCATATTACACAATTTACAGAGCAGAAATAAGAAAAGATCTGAATGGAAATGCAAGAGATTTTCTATAAAAGAACCTGATGTTTTTTTAGATAATACAAATTATCTGAGGTGATTTGTATTAAAATGGTATCTTCTAATTATTCTTTAGCTTCTCTTTGTTTCTCTGAAACCTTCCAGACATAAAGGTTTGAAAACAATAAAACAGTAAAAGCAGTTTCTCTGAGAATGACCATATTTCAGTTATGTGGCAACAACAATCAAACTGATGTCCTGATTTTAGTTTACAAGAAACCCTTGGGTCGCATGAAAAGACTGACCCATTATTATCTCGTAAAAACCTAAAAATTTCAAGATCAAAAATCAGGATTTTTTTTTTTTTTTTTCCCATTTTTCAGGTATATGTTCTTTTATCAGATGGCAAAAAGCATTCCCAATAAATGTACTGTGTGGTTTAAAAGAAATCCACTAAAACCAACTCAGTCCTAACTGGGGCCTTACATCAGTATTTCAATATAAATGACAAATATATACATTCCTTCTTCTTTGGCAGAGTTAAAGGGGTTATTTCTATCGTACATATAACAGTAATAACAGTGGACGGTTATTTCTGTTGCTTTGTGATACCCATCAGTTCAATACCTGCAGCCTCCTTCTATCTAGTGATGCTTAATAACTCCTGGTATTACTCTAATTTTGATGAGTTTATTAGTACACGTGGACCTCCCAGGTTATTAATTGAAAACATGGCAAACATTACAGGGAATTATTAAGAAAATGGGAATGACAGTGGCTGGGAGTACAGTGTTTGAAAACTCTGAGATGTCAGCCTGGGACCAGCACTGGTGGGGAGCAAAGCACTTGCCCAGAGACAACTTCTTGGTCCTGCAGAATATGAGATTATTTTTTTCCATTCTCCCACAAACAGCAAGGAGAAGCAATGGAAGAAGGCACAGTTTTACACTAACAAATCCATATTCTGCAATGACACTGTGAACTGAAAATTACTTACTTCCATTTCAACAGCGCAGAACTGTGTCCCTGAAGACTTGCTTCGGCACACAGAATTCAAAGAACCAGTGACAAAACCAAGGGTCCTTGCATTCCAGCATAGTGCATTTTTGGTTCATGGGAAACTCATAATGCCTTTGTTTGACACTGTGTATGTGTCAGAACTACTCTCAAAGTGGACATAACACAGTAAAAGATTCCATAATACATGCATATTGAGAATAAACATTTCAAAGGCGTTTCATTTGTTGTAACAGTATTTTTAATTGGTTAAAAAGTTTATTTGTTCAAAGAGATTTCCGTTAATACGTTTCAGAAGAAGTACGAGATCACTGCTGCAAACCATTGGCTGCAACCATCAAAGCCTCAGGGGAGCACGTGTACATTGCCGCCAGCAAGTCCCCTCACTCCCATTCCTCTCTGCCAGACAGATGCATAAAAGAATCAGGGTAAGGCCTCTCACCCCTGCCCCAACAGGTTTTCTAGGACCAATAACAATTTTACAGTCCAGTTTGCTTTTGTCTGTATATTTTGAAAGGTCCAAGATGCTGGATGATTAATACTCACACAGGCAATTTTCTTGACCTGAAACTACATGCTTGCAGAGTGCTAGACACCAACTAACAAAATGGATTTTATTTCCCAGTAGTTTATGGAAGAGGTGGACAAAATGGATAGGTCAATCCTGTTCTTGTAGGTCAATCCCAAGCCAATAAGCGTACTGCTATCTTAAATACCCTGACTGCATTCACACTGTGGCCAAAAATGGTATCTCTCGAGACTGTCCATAGTGAAAAATGATGATCCAAAAAGCCTTTGCTGTCTCTATACACAGTCCTATACCACCTAACCCTATCAGAAAGCCAGCTGCTTCAGTGTCCACATCAATTTTCCTACTGAGCCAAATGCATGGCAAGAGAGGAACTGGAGGTTTTGCTGAGGGTTTTGCAGAGAGAGAGGTGGTGGCATTCAAAGGACTTATCTTTAGGGACGTACTTTATGCCAGAGGCAGAAAATAGAAGTCAGCATGAGCTACTTTCCGGTGACTGAAAGTCTCAGACTTGTACAAGGTTTGAGCCCTCGAGTTACAACAGGCTGTCAAGGGCATTGTGCTGCATCTCAAAGATGTGCAGCCTCCCTCAAACCACTACCCAGAAAACATGCTTCCAAACATACCATCTCAGAGAATACATCAGGCCATGCTGTTCTCATGCATACAAAACCATTACAATTTTTTTTTCTTCATCGTTTAACATCCCTGACAAACCCTTTTTCAATAGTCAACATTTCATTACAGTTCTTGGACTGAATGAAAAAGCTCCTTTCAGCAGGCAGCTGGACTAGATGTATGCTTCCCAGTCTTCCTCTTCACTCTTCAGATCCTTTAGGGTTCACTTTCACATCACAGGTTAAAAGTTTGGCTCAAAACAGGCAGACCTCCAACCCCCATCCACTAGGGAAGTTAGCACTTGGGAAGCTCATCACCCAAATGTGCCATATCACGTTAGTGCTAATACCAGCTTTTGAAACACTTGCACAAAATGTCCCAGAATCATAGAATCGCCTAGGTTGGAAGAGACCATAAACCTAGCACTGCCAAAACCACCACTAAACCATGTCCCTAAGCACCACGTCTACCCATCTTTTAAATACCTCGAGGGATAGCGATTCCACCATTTCCCTGGCAGCCTGTTCCAATGCTTGATAACATTTTAAGTGAAGAAATTTTTCCTAATATCCAATCTAAACCTCCCCTGGTGCAACTTGAGGCCATTTCCTCTTGTCCTATCACTTGTTACTTGGTAGAAGAGACTGACACCCACCTCGCTACAACCTCCTTTCAGGTAGTTGTAGAGAGTGATAAGGTCTCCCCTCAGCCTCCTTTTCTCCAGGCTAAACAATCCCAGTTCCCTCAGCTGCTCCTCCTAAGACTTGTTCTCTAGGCCCCTTACCAGCTTTGTTGCTCTTCCCTGGACATGCTCCAGGACCTCGATGTCTTTCTTGTAGTGAGGGGCCCGAAACTGAACACAGCATTTGAGGTATGGCCTCACCAGTGCTGAATACAGGGGGACAATCACTTCCCTAGTCCTGCTAACCCCAGATGAAGTCCAAGCTTGTGATCCAGAAATCTGAGCCCCCCAGGCAGTAGTGGGGAGCTGGATGATTACAACCAGTGGCTAGGCAGCAACTCCTGACAGAGACATTGCTCCTGCTAGACAGAGATTCATGGGAGGCTGAGGGCCTAGCTCTCAGAGACATTCCCAACTAAACCTCAGTGTGGGGAGACAGTATGGCTTCCCTGACTGTTCTGCTGACGTCCTCCTTCAAAGACATGAGGAGGATCACATGCTCCTCTATCCTTGTTATTTTAGACCTGCTCCAACGATCATTGCAAGGTCAGGAATGTGACCTAGGGAAATCCTCCAGCACCACTGCAACAGCACAGTAGGAGCGCAGCTAGTAAATTGATCTGCTCCACAACCATAAAATAGTATCATTGTCCTGAAAACTGTGGGCTAAATAAATACATTAAAGCTGTGAAATCACAAAAAAAAAAAAANAAAAAATTAAATCTGGAAAAAAAAAAAAAAAAAAAAAAAAGAGCAACCGGGGGACAAGAGACAGTCTACATGCTTAAGCTGCCACTGTCAGGGTGCTACGATGTTCCTGAGGTCTATTCTCTGTGAAAAACGGGATTACTAGCTGGGTTACCACTGTATATGCTTTAACGTTTGGTCAGCCCTGAAGTAGTCAGGCAGTTGGACTAGATGACTGATATAGGTCCCTTCCAACTGAATGATTCTATTCTATTCCGTACGAACACAGTCTGTGGCTCGTCTCCTTAACTGTATAAATATCTACTTCTGTGAAATCTGCTAAGCTCTTGACCTCAACAACTTTATCATTCTCTAAGCATCTGCTATTTCAAAACAGCTAATATTGCCTACAGCAAGGGACTTTAAAAACATTTCTTCATTTTACCGGTCTCAAAAAAAACCTGCAGAGATCTGAGGTGCTGAGTAGCTACACTGGGGCTCATACTTAGCATTTACACATATACATACAAATAAGATGATGGAGATCCATGGTGCTAAGATTTAGACTAACCTTGTCTTTCATGAACTTGTTAATAAACAGTGACTATTTGTCATCTTTTCTGATAAATGAAGGAGGGACTTCAAACAAAAGTAGAGCTAAATTGAAGTTAAAACCAAAACAAAACAGGAGGTTCCTCACATAACATGTAAAAACAGCTTGGGAATTTCTTGTTGTAGGTGACTATGCTCAAAAAGCAGCAGAACATGGTTAGAGAGTAAAAATTTAACAATAGTTATTACAGAGAAAGGGATTACCATTGGCTTAGAAAGACACAATTTGCTAGAGGCGGGGATAATATTCAGAGGTGGTATCACTACATGATTGTCCTCATTTCATACTCTTCCCCAGGCATCCTGCAACAGACAGGGTCACAGAAAGAATATTATGCTAGATCATTCTCTTTTTTAATCAGCATGTATAAAAATCCATGCTGATAAAATTCTTTCTCCTATCCCCAAATTATCATGTATGATTTCATAAGATCCAGCAAAATCCCCACTGCCCAGTGTGTACCAAAAGCCACCACACTTAACAGGGGGAACTCTGTAAAAAATTGATTCTTTCAGAACTGTGAGGTGAAAAAGCATGAAAGGACGTGTCTTATCAAGAAGGTGTTACTTTAGAGGGAAAGAGGTTGCTTATAGAGAATCCAAAGAGAGCCTAAAAAAGGACAACTTCCTAAAAGGCGTTATTTGTACAGAAAAGAGAAAACAGCACACAAGCCAGAGCTACTACATGTTTCCTCCTCCTTTAGTTCTGGATATTTCAGTGAACCATAAGCAAGTCAATGCTTGTAGAAGTGGAGTTTCCTTCACTATTGTGTAGAATTAGATTAAACATCTTTCAATCATGTAGAAATAGGTGACACTCCAGAGATTATGATGACTACTATTATTTTATGTATTTTATTTAATACATTTACATGTGTGTGTATGTGCATCTATCAAAAAAATCAAGAATTACATGATGGGTTGGGGGAGCACAGATATGTTACCAGATTTTTATATCATAAAATTTGGTTTAATTTTAGTATTACATACACAAAACAGAATGTGGGTTTACATCTTTTATTAATTAAAAGAAGATGGAATAAAAGAAGAAAAATGATGTAGGAGGAAGGCAAAACTTCCTCAGATCTAAACAATGGAATAATTTTCTATTCTTTACCATTCTAATCAATAAATATGAAAGTAAACTACACACAGCTCTACCCAGAATCAGTATCTTAAGACTCCCTAACACAACAGGCATTTTGCCTAATTGTTCCCCACTCAGGTAATATAAAGCAGCTCCCAAGAACCAAATCTTTAAGGAGCCTGAATATTTTTCAGTTTGAGGGAAATAAACCTCTCATCCTATGACAGCAAGACCCCATTAGAGAATGTGCTAATTGGCTGCACCCTTTGGGAGCTCAGTGCGCTCCACCTTTTACTTCAAGGCTGGCACTGTACCTTAGTGTGAGGTTATCACATTAGTCAGTTCCTGTTGTGAAATACTGTGTGCGAAACCACAGTGTGAGTGCAAAATGGCTGAGATTCACTTTGACTGCAGCGTCAGCACAAAGTTCCCGTCGTATGCTATTGAGCAAACGTGATGTGCTAATGTGTCTTTGCCCACCTTACTTTAAAAAGCAACATGGAAACTTTTCAGTTTGGATAGTATTGTCATTTTAGGAATGGCTGTTGCTACTTCTTCTGTGTTGGAAGGTTATAATCTTTTAACAGAAAATAACTTAGGTTATCATCTGTTTGTACTAGAATATTCTTTTTTAGATTTAGGAGAGTAAAAATAACCTGCAACAGATCATCATTTTTATATAGGCTTATCCCTGCGTATTTAGGTACAGTGAATATCATGGATATAAGTGTGCATTTGAAAGGCATTCATGTGCTAACAGATGCTGCACAAGCTGTCATTATGAAAGATGCAAAGGAAGCTGGTCGAAGAAAATCAGGAAGGGCACAACCGTGATGTCCGACTACTAACTATTGTAGAACCACCAGTGAAAGATAACAAAGCTGGAGATTATCCACTGTAAAAGCTTCATTAGAAAGAACCAAATTACACATGCACCTATCCCCAAACTCCTAAAAGAACTCAGAACCACGGTCCCTACTTTCTCAGCATATGAAATGCCAGCCAACTACACCTGTGAAGCCTGGGCAAAAGTTAAACGGCATCAGTTCTGCATGCACTGAACTTCCCAGCGATGCAATAAGACATCTGATTCTTGATTCATACCGTTATCTCAGGAATCACAAATATGTGAATTAATTATATGCAATCTTCCTGAAAAACATCTGGTAGAAATCACCTTTATCAAATACTGAAGCATTCTTTGTTTTTTTAGCTACACAGCCTAACATATGCACACACAGTCCCATTCCACCAAACAAGCAAAAATAGCTGGGGCAAAATGCTAATTTTTTTATTACCTAGGCAATCTACCTAATAGTATAAAGCTATACACATGAAAAAACAAACCAAAACCCCAACATCTGAATTAGCACCTCATTCTTTATTTTTTTTAGTCAGTTCTGCTATCCTGTTATAAAATCCAAATATCTTTGTTGTTTCTCCTCAATTCAGGATACTGAAAAAAAATAACCCTACAAAATCAATGTTAGCAGCCACTCTAATTACAGACCCACCGTGTCCTATCCAGCGGCTTCCAAAATTCCAAAATGTTGAAATATGGCACAGAAGGAAACTTGTGCTCTGAATCATAGGAAGTAAAATTATATAGCTGGACTAAAAAATAAAAATATTTTTAACATTTGCAAAAACTTTTATAACATCTTTTGATTTACAAATAATTGGTGAGTACCCACTGTGATTGAAAATATGACTGCCACTAATGAACACCTTGTCTATTACTTGCACAATGCCACTGTATGGGTGGCGTTCAGGGAAATCCTCCAACATCAATCAGGGTATTGGCATTAGAAAGGGATGCAGCCATGGAATTATTTTAGATTTTATTTTTCAAATTACCTTTTCTTTCTGTAAAGATGGATTTTTCAAACTTCCTATACTTTATGGCATTTAGACAGGGAGAGCAATATAAATAAATAAGTATATATATGTATGTATATCAGCAACAGCCTCAGGAACAAGAGGAGAATGAGGCAGCTGAACGCATTCTCAGGTCAGGGGATATCAGGCACTACTGTCCCTTAGATCTTAGTTCAGTTGGTAAGAATTCAGAGCTGATACTTCCCAGGCCATTATGGCATTCCTGATACTGCTTTCAAAATTGTCCTTCTGAATTACAGTAGTTCACTACACTTCCTATGAAAAAGTAGGTTTCTATTTCATTTTTTCAGAAAAAAAGCCTGCATACAAAATCCCACTTTAGAGTGCATATGTGCTCACCTTTCTGCAAAATGCCTTAATGGCTTAACAACATGTATAGCTTTTATTATGTAATCTACATTTCACAACTACTTTTTTTTTTTTTTTGACAAAAATTGTTTAAGATTCAAAATTGTATTACTCCCATGGCTTTAAGGTATTTTATCTACTCTGATTTTATATTATAAGCATTTAATCTAATACCTCTTTCTCATTTTTTTTTTTTAACCTTCTACAAATTCAGAAAAGTTATTTTCAGGATTAGAGTTCTTTTGGAGATTATTTTAAAGGATTAGATTGATGCACGTTTCCCTTCTCAGAATAATGATTATTCACCCGACTTGCCTGCAAGCCTGTAACAGCATTTGATCTTTTATGATCTCATCAAATTTATACTGATTTTTGCATATAGCTTCTATTTAAAAGCCTGAATAAAGATATTTGTAAATCCCAGATCAGCCATTTTTCTATGCAGTTTTCTTTTTGTATATAAGGAGGCTATTTCATTCATTAAATGTTTCCTTTCTTCTGAGTGAGTGAACTTGCAAACATAAACTAGTGAGAAGAAAACAGTTATTAAATTGATCTCTAAATAGAATGAATAAATATACTGAATAAATTAGCACATTATTATGTCTGAAGAAGGGTTTTTTCTTTGGAGTAAAACAGGACTTTTGTCTTTTAAGTTTGTATTTTTTTCAGTTATTATTTTGCAATGTCAAAGAACTACAATAGTGTTCCTCTGTGCTTCACTTAACTATATGTGGGAAATCATTAACGGTTACGATACATTTGGTTTCTGAAAGAGAAAGCTCAAACAAACCCCAATGAAATTTTTACTATCAAAAAATATTAGTAGCATTACGAAGAAACACTTCATGAGCTTGTTTTGACAGTAAACCAGGAACTAATTGGATTGTAATTGGCAACAGACAGAGACTGTAGGAGCAACAGAACAGATTCTGAAGTTATTAGTTTATTACTTAATTAGTGGCTCCTACAAAACAAAGAAATATTGCTATTTAATGTACACAAGAAGAATTTAAAGGATAAGTCTAAGTGAATCCGTTGATTTGTTTACAGCATTACTTAAGCCTCTTCACACAAGAACTTTGTACAATCCATAGTGCAGAAACCATAAAAATATAGAGAAACAGGTGTGATTTTTTTTTTTACCTGACATTTCATGCCTATTATACAACCCTGAAGATAAAATACAAATCTAAGATTTTTAAATTTCAGCCATAGCAAAGCATATAATGAGATACATAAAGAAATACCATGACAGAAAACAGTCATGGTAACATTTCTTATGATGAAAGTGCGTTAAAAAATAATCCTTTTCTACAGAATTCCACCTAGTTCTTGATATTAATGAATGATTTGGGGACTTACTGTAGTTGTGTATTGCTTATACCACTGCAGTTTTTAGAAGGTCTATTCAGACCACACAGGAGGGGAAAAAGAACCTTTACAGGCTGCTTTGAAGTCAAGGAGGATGAGCCACTACTTGTCACATCTGCGACATGAGCAGTACCAGAGGGAGACTGGTTAAACTGCAGCATCAT
>VYXH01008700.1:93636-144542 GCA_013397275.1 Burhinus bistriatus | reverse complement strand
GGGGGGGGGGGGGGGAGGGGAATCTTGTGAAAAGGGTAATGAAGTACTGGAATACATCACCTCATCACATCACAGGGTTCCCAAATCTGGAATCCCTTAGAAAAAAGTGAAGGCAAACATGCTTCAGGATGCACATGGGCACCAAGTAATTCACAGCTTCATGACTCTGTGTTTACCCACTATAAAATTTCTGGGTAAAATGTAATTCCTGTCACTATGCGATTCAATGAGTTCAAATACAACTCTGCAAGGCGGCAATACTGGAAAAGTGAGTATGTAAGGCAATGTTGATACAAAGATTGGGATCACAGAAGGGATCAGAAACCTGTAGTTGAGATAGCAGGGCATGGCTTAGCTTCCCAGGGAATGGATGAGCTTAAATTGTTCTGAGAAATCAGTGAGGAAATGCAAAAGGTGATGGGACAGAGGCCAAGTGAGAAGGGTCAGAAGCAAGAGGTAGCGTTTAGAGCAGCTGTGATGGAAGACGGCTGAAGCTGTTGAGCAGATGAGATTACAGAGAGGAACAGAGAAGAGGGAACGTGCCAGAGAACTGCCTTGAGACAAATCCACTGCACTGAATCAGCGTCTTCAATGCTCTCTGTAATTCCTAATGTAATCTTCCTTTCAGAAGGGGTTGCCTCATTTGATAAGCCAGGCAGTGATTTTGCTATGTGCACAGCCTCTCCAGGGGGTCAAAATTTCTTGAAGGAGCAGTGCTGTAAATAAGCAGCCACAGTCTTTGCATGAAGGGAAGGAGAGGCACACAACACAGCACAGTAAGTGCTGCTAGATTTGACAAGCAATTTCTATCTGGTGCTATGGCTTAGCCTATATGGAAGATGTAAGCAGAGGCAAATACAGTTATTTGGAAAAAGTGCTGCTGATAGATGTATTGGGATTCTGGTCATGTCTGAGTGGGTATGCTAGCAATCAACACGGCAGTGACAGAAGATGTAGTGGGGGAAACAATTTCTGTTTCAAAGCACTGTTGGAAGCTGAGAGCCTCTCTCCGCTGCCAATCCCCTCAAAACCCACAAAATATAAAAATTGATGTATTTATACAATATTTAAATGACAATTTTTTGCTTCTAGTTAAGCTAGGGGTAAATTTGCTTGACTCTCAGAATAATTTTTTTTTTTAATTCAGTGACAAGATAAGGGGATAAGACAGGGCTGAAAACAAGCTTATTTGTTCCATCATTTTAACTATATATTTTGCTGCTTCTTTTTTTGCAATCAGTACGGTTATTTCTACAATGCACATGTTCCACACACAAGGGTGCGATGGCCTCACAGCTCAGATGCTCTTACGGATCAGTAGGCTGCACATGCAGCATAAAGTGCACAAAAAAAGCAACCAAACAAGGTTGGTCAAAAGAACAGAGCACGTCCCTCTTGTATGATTTGCAATTACAATCAAATCTTCTACAGGTCTGTACGTCCAAGCCAGCCAGATAGTACAAGTAGATTTTTTTTTTTTTTTTTTTTTTTTTTACAGAGCAGTTTGGATAGCACTGCAATATAGATAAAATTTTCTGTCTTTCTGCTTTTGTGGGTTTTTTTGGCAGTATCCTTCTAAAATAAGGATGTAGGAGCACCAGCAAATACAAATCTCTGCTGCTTAAGGCAAATACCTCATGTACTCTCTTACACAAATCTTTATTTTTCTAAATAAAAAAAAAGAAAAAATTGAAGCTTCTGATTTTTTCTTAAAAGAAGTTAGGCCTTTTACCCTAACTGTTCTTACTGGTATGAAACCTAGAAACCTGTTTCCAAGTCCCCCTCTCTGTTTATTTATATCTATGATTCGATTCCTGTTTGTTGCCAAATTTTTTATATATGTATAGCCATCTTCAATCTATCTGTTCATATACTATTAGCTGTTACTTTTTTCACCCACTGTTCTGATTTTTTTAAAATGTGCTGGAGCATAAAGTGAAATGCATTCCCTTTCAAGTTTCACTTTCTGAGTAAATACAGCAACCTCATTTAAGCCCTTCCTGCAAGGCAAGCTGAACATCTCCTTGGTGCTCACAAGTACATGTTTTATGTACTAGCCTTAGAAATTGAACGGTTCCTCTTGGTTTCCTTTATGCAGAAAGGGCCTGATTAATATAATGACATTGCCACACAAAATAGCAGCATTTTAGCCACCATTTTCATGTCACATTTTCAGTGGCTACATGGAACCTTCAAGACAGATTCTGAACCAAATTCCACCTACCTAACATACTCAGAAAGTATTCACTGTGTATGAATTTTTGACCACATTTTAAATTTTTCCGTCCTTGAACAGACAAAGCATCAAGCATTATTCTTTTGCAGTTGCCATAGTTAATTCTATTAACCCTTCTTTTTTCTCCAAGCATCAGAAGATTGTCAGTGAAATCAATCTTAAGATCAGATTTTATATCCAATTAGATTTTAAAATGCTGTAGCGTGCCATATAAGTTTTTATTATAAGAGCTTCACAAGTTACTGTTTTTTTACTGGCAAAAAATTTAAAATCACTAGTCATACCATCCTTTTTAAGATCTTACAGTGACCTACTCGTTTAGTTCAAAACTAGAAACAGTATCATAATACCCAGAAGGCTAAATAAAGGAAAAGCCATCTGCAAAAATGCTCCTTTACACATAACATTCTCTTTTGGCATTTCTGTACTCATTAAATATTGTTACTTGCACCTACTGTACTGCTGGCTTTTTGAGATCCCAATATAAATCTTTGACAAAAATATCCTGTAACTCGTGTGTCAATCAAAATGCAAACCTGCAATGGTTTACAAGCACTACTAAAAAGGTGAGAAAACATGCTTGTTACATAGTTTAAAATGCTGAATTTGGGGGGAAAGAAGGATAAACAAGAGAATTAGTCGTATATTGGATAACAATGTTTGTGCAGCTTTCACATAAAACAGTAGTGCTGTGACCACTCTTCAGTTGTGCAGCTGTCAATCTTATGTTCAGAAAGCATATATGCATTCTCTCTAACAAAAAAATTATCTAAGGTCAACATCAGCACTCATGCTTTTTTATATTAAAAGATGCTTTAGAGCTCTAGGACAGTACTGAATCTGCACAAGAGGCTGTGTTGAATGTATGTAATCTAGAGAGACTTCTATTACCAAAAAAGACACTCCAGAAGATGACTGTTACATTTTGATTTGACAACCTGACTCTACCCCAAAGGCTATGCTCACTGCAGTTGCAACACAAGTCCAATCAAATCTGTACCAAGCTAAAAAGTAATCACCTTCTGTGAAGACCATTAGGAGATTAAGCCTGGGATAAAAAAGAAAAAAAAAAAAGTTACATGCTTTTATCAAAGGGCAGAAAACCAATGGCTTGTACATAAGCCATCTTTTCAATTGTATTTAGGTAAGTGATTAGTCTTCCTCTTATCACTACCATCTTACTATTTGACTTCATCATAGGCATACTGTGACCCAAATACAGTAGATATATCAACAACCAGATCAAGTCTGATTCCAGCTGCAGGCTTTTTAAGTCTACCGATATATTAGGCATGACTGATGGTAGCTCTCTTGGCTTTGCTTACAAATTACTTTATTCAAATTAAGTACATCTATGAGAAAAGTAACCCAAATTCCAGAAATCATTTTGCTGTACCAACTTGAACAATCAAGAGGAAAATGGATCGCGTGAGTGAATGTGCACAATAGGATGCAAATACACGTTGTTAGCATACCTTCAAAGGCTGCAGCATTACAAAAAGATGTATTTCAGGACTGTGTTCGGAACAAAGAAATGTTATCTGTTTCTAATGACTTGAGACCAAATCTTGCTTCTCTGGATTGAGCAAAACTTGCAGGGCAAACCAAGGGGAAGAATATTGTGAGGTTGCCTTGAAGATTTCCACAATGTCACCTTGTCTGAGAGAAGCAATGAGGATTTTCCAAATGAAGTAGGCAGTGATTCAGTCCCTAAACCTCTTGATCCTGTGAACCCTTTGAAAGCATGAGGCCATCTGCCACACAGACTTTGTTTCCACCACTTGCAGTATACACCCATTCCTAACCATGCCCTTTGATTTACGTGATGTTACCGCCATGGGCTTCTTCCTGCCATTGTTATGAAAAATTGGGAAGATGCAGTTCTTGATTAATCAACCTGAAACCATGCAGTAAGAGAAGATCCTTCTCCCTCCTTCTGTATTTTTACAGTTGCTTTATATTCCTTGGAGGCCTTCTTTCACTCTCTAGCGTATACTGCAACCTTTCATTTATTAAATTCTTTACAAGTCCCTCATTTTTCTCCAATTAGATTGTTGACCACAGAAACCTTTTCTTTTTTATGCTGCTCTTTTTTGGGGGGCGGAGGGGGGGAACATGCATCTGGCACAAAGTTAGCTTTGACTTTGCCTTCTTTTTTTGCAGAGTATGCCTGCTCCATAGGCAACCAAAACATGTTCATGCTTTCTCTAGGGCTGACCTTGTTACAGACTTCCACCTCCCCCAGTCCCACAAAATATGTATCCTCTAACATTTTGATTGCTAGAGTCTTAGGACCTTGCTCATGCCATGCCCATCAACTTTGGCTGTCACAGGACAATAGGAGTCACTACACAGAATGGTATTCATTTCTATATTTTTTCTAGACTCTATCAATTAGACTTTTTCAGAGTCTAATTGATATGGATCATAGTTTTGGAGTCTGTTCTATGGGTTTGGTCACCATTTTGTACAGTGCTAATTCTGTGAACCCTTAAATGCTTTCCGCCCATTCATATCTGCAGCTTCCATTAAGGACCTGACTATGTCCTAATCTCTAAACATGCAAGTCACATACTTACAGAGCCGGTGAAGCTTACCACATAAGGAATATATTTTTTTTTGCACTGTGATTACATTTGTGACACCTAAGTCAGACTGTGTTTTGGACATTCATTTACCACGTGGAAAAAATGGACGTTATGCCATCACAGAAAAAGAACCATACAGACCAGTTTATCCAGGAGCTGTAACCAGTGTTGAGCCCTTCACCCTGCCAAGTACTTCAGATGCACCACATTTCCGCTGGGGATATTCTTGCCTTATGATTCAGATCTCCAGTTTAGGTAACAACTGAAGCACACACACATGCCCACATGCAGCTATAATTAATACTTAACACAGAAGATACAGAAATCCAAAGAAACATGTCAATCCTTAACCCTTGTCTTCGTCTCTGATCCATTATTTCTCTAAAGCACCCTCCACACTGAGCTCAGGATCCCCGGACTCTCTCTTTGGTTAGCTATTGGAGCCAACCATGTCAAAATGTGAAGCACTACCCCCGTGGTGTATGAAAACAGCTGTCTGATCCTTCTCAAGAGCCTACAGAGCTCCTCCCAGACCTGGGCCTTTGCTCCTCTCACAGCTCCTAGAAATTTTAGAACCTTGACACCTCCTTCCCATTTGCCAGATTATTCACTTGCATTTCACTGCAGAGAAGTTGGAATAAGTAGGATTTAGAATTGAGTTCTGTGTCAGAAATGACACCTGAATGGATAAATTACTAGTATCTGACATACATCTGTTACAAATCATTTACTTCTAATCTTTAACAGAAGGAACAATCAGTAAATCCAATGCAAGGACAGCCAACTTCAAGCCCTTAGAAAAGCAACCTGGTTGTAGGACATAAATAAGACCTGAAATTAAATAAACAAAAACCACCACAAAATGAACCAAAAAACCAAACCGCATACACGGTTTGGGTTGAATGCTCAAGATCATCCAAAATCATCTCAAATTACACAGTGGGCTGATGTAACTGAGAACTAGCCATTACCTCAGCTGACTGCCACATACGTGTATAAGGTCTAGAGCTGGCTTGTGGGACTGTCAATAAGAAGCAGCTGGCTGTAGTGAGGAAGGCTGTGAACCACCTTCTTCATTGGAACCATGTACTTCTGTAGAATGAAGTTCCAGGTCTAACACAACAATGGAACACATAATTTTACTAATTTAAGCCAACATGTAAAATCTTTCCACACTCATGATCTCAGATGCATAGACTTTACACTTCCCATTTGTATCACAGCCTTTGGTCAATGAATTATATATTTCTTCAGTTCTACTTCAGGTTCCTAGGCAGACTATTCTCTCTGTAGAGCATACCATTCTGTTGCAGAACAAGAATCACATCAAATACGACTTTCAGAAAAGAATGAGTCCAAGCCATTTATTGAGTCCCAAATGGGTTATGTAATTTACTTTTTTTTCAAACACAGCTGGATCTCCTTTTCAAACTCCTGTATCTGTACACCTCACAGTGTCTGAATAGCTTGCAGAACTAAGCACGTCCTTCAGCTATAATTATTTTTGGTTCACTTAAAGTATATACACCGGTACCAGAGGCCCAAACACCCCAAGGATCCTTCTGCAGCTTTCAGCACATCAGCACTTTTACTTCAGCACAATTCACTGTCTTTGATCTCTCTTTGAAAAGACTTGGCTTATGCTGAGGCTGTTTCTCCAAAAAGAAATAGACATTTGGAAAACAAAACCTTATACAACATTAATTCAACATCGGTGCTTCTCTTTTAATATTTTCTCTCATTGCTTTAAAATATATGATTTTCTAAAAGTCTGCAGGGCAGTGAATCCAGCTCCTGAGTTTCACATCACTTATGGGCATTTCAAGTGCAGCTGTGACAAACAAAGTGAGACTATGCTGAACAAGGATACTACATAGTGTGAGTCTTTGGCTGTGGGAGAAAGCATGCCAACAAGGGATCATGAAATCACAATCATCCTAAGGGCTCCCAGGTCCCAAAAATCACCCAGCAATCCATTATCACTTCCTATTCTTGGGATACCTCCATCCCTGAATGTATGAAACACCCATCTTCCAGTTCTCTGCTGCACAGAAATTCTCATTTACTTCTGTAGAGCCAAAATTATTGTTCACTCTTGTTCAGAGTTCTTATTCCTAATATTAATAAAATGCTTAGACTGAAAGTTCATGGTCATCACAAGGATGCGTACATAAACCGATACACCGGTATTTCACTGCTACTTGAATACTCTTTATCAGTGTTCTTATTCTGAAGAGAGAACTCCAGGCTTGACATTGGCTAGTTACCAGATACGTAAGTATGGCTTATAATTTGAGATCTCATTCTACGCATGCACGTAGTTCTTAAGGAAAATGTTAAACAGTCTCATTGTTACTCTCCGCAATTTGATAAAATACAGAGTTAAGAATTGTACTTAGCCTAAAATAAACCACTTGACAGTAAACACAGTTCTTGCCTGAACACCACCGCAGTGTTTCCTAGGTCATCAATGGGCATTAGTGGTCTCTAAAGTTTTCCAACGTAAATGATCACGTTTCGATTGGCGAGACAGAAAGCATGAATGTAGCTAAGTAAGAACAAAAGACAGCCAGAGCCATTACAGTTTACTGGAGAAATATGTTCACTTCTATCTTTACTTATAGCCCATATATATTTAGCAGCTCTAGACTGTCTGATCAGACAATATTTCCACCTACAAAGTCACCATCTGTTTGATCACAAGGACTTTTTATATCTGCACTCACATGTAGCTGTGCAACCGGAGATGTATGTGTGAAACGTGCACCTCTATAAGTACTTTTTCATTATCACTTTGCTATCATAGATTGTTCATGACTTAACCATGATGCAACTTGGATTTGTTCTGAGTTAAAGTTTCATGACAGAGGTTAAAATTATAAAATTTAATGGTTAAATTATTAGAAACAACAGAAAACAGTGCTTATTAATAGAAAAATATATAAAACATATACACTTTATGGATCACAAATATTATATAATTGTTTCCTTCCTACACCTCATCTGCTAGTAAACCTTCCAAACCTCTGATAAAGAGTTGCTCTCAAATATGGAGTTCTTCCTCCTCACACACTCCTACAAAAATTAGATGATCCAAGGTCAATTACGGGTGTTATTCAATACTGAGCCAAGGTCCAATTTATACTACAATATATCATAATTTTTCAGTGTCAGAAAAGTCAACACTGTTATTTGATTAGCTGAATCTATTCCAATCTGAAAACGCCTCTGGCTTCAATATTCTGACAAGATTGTCGTCTCAGTGATCTCTGAACAATACACATGTTGACCCCTAAAAGGAAAGGCAGTTTAAGTTGCTTATGAGTTAAGAGAAAACAGAACCATACATTGTAGCATATATATACAATTAAAGTTACCAGAGTATCTTGGCATGCGTGTAAACAAATATCAGAGCTTTCAGACTGCAAATATCAAAAAAGCAAGTTTCTAAGCAGCGATATATTTGTGATACATTATGCTGCAACACATCATTTATTTGACAACAAGAAATCTGTTTCAATGAATTTCATATATACAGCTCTATCGAAATTCAGTTTTAGAGCCATCCCCAGAGCACGTTGGAGAGGAGGCGTACAGGCTTCAAATCTTACTGTAAGGTACAGCAGACGGACACAAACGTAGCTACCTTCAGACGTGGATTATCTACCAACATACACTTGTCTTCCAAACCGATTTATTTACCTTTCATGGCCTTTCCTCCTCTGGATCGTGAAAGAAGGCCAACTTACCTAAAGTGACACTTGCATCTAAAAATAAACCACGTAACTCAGCTTTCCACCAGTAGGATCAAATCAAGTTTCTTTAATATACTGATAAACAGCAACTGCTAATTAGCCTGACATCAGATAGCAGCAGATTTGGCATGTTGTATTAATCCATCGTTTGTCTGAAGCTTGGGCACCTGTTCCAAAGCATCTCACATACAGCTTTAACCCATCACTGGAGTTCAGTTTCCAACTATTTCGGACTTAAGCCAGAAGAATGAGGGGGAAAGGCTGGATTTTCTTCCTCTTAGTCTTAGAGAAAACTTAGCCGTGAGGCACTCTCTCAAACATGTGGCATTTCACAACACTTCCAAGTTATACACTAGAAGACCTGGTAAGCATTTGTCTGCTCACAGCATTTATCAAGAATCTGACTCGTGTATCCTTGAACAACTTCTGGAGTCCAGCCAGACTGGTAAGTACAGCTAAAAGAGGCTAAGATTGGTATGTTCAATAACATCATAATTATGATTATACTTTACTAAGGATAGATGCAGAATCGGCACAGCTGCAAACCCATTGTGACTTTAAGTCACTGACCAAAACCTTAATTTTTCAAAAATGAGTCAGTTAGAATCTATAGTGCAAGAAGACAAAAAAAAAAAGCAGCCTGAAAGACAGTGAGCTTTGTTGCTGACAAGGTGGGTCCAAACAATTACTCTGATTTTTGTTGACTTCATTAGAGGATATCATGCTGTGATTACGAAGGATTGCACTGCATGCATACATACATACAAGTATACACACAGGTAAGTACACAAGAAGCTTCTATGAATGAAAATTTTAAATCTAAAAAAGAACGTGCTTGAGTTTGATCTTTCTTTTTAACTTGAAATACTTGAAGCTTCTACCCCAAACATTATCAATAATGACTAGGAAAAGAATACATCAATTGTTTTTTTCAGTAAGCTGAAAATAGCACCAGTCAAATAGACATATTTTTTTCCTGAAACATCAGTGGAATCATTAGTGGATTTTATAAAAGTGAGCCTAATATTTCAAGTCAACTGCAGCCCTTTTTTCAAAAACAAAACACAAGTTACCTACCAATTCAAAAAAGTAAATGCTTAACGGCACGCATGTGGTGGTTGCACAGAATGTACTGTCATGAATAGAATGGGAAAGATGATTCTATAATTGATGCAAGACAACATGGACCATCCTCTTCCTATAAACCAGCAATAAGTGTAGCATACACAGTGAGGTTTATGCTCCATGTGAAAACCTTAAATTTGAAATGTAGTGTCAAAGTATGTATAGAAGGCTAGTCTTTTTATTTGTTACAAGATGGATTTATATTGCGTTGTGGCTTTTAATCAAAGCTACAGCAGCCTCTTTCATTCTTCTCCTACATATAAAAACAGCCACCCTTTGTCTTTTATTCACATTATGTTGCAAAATACTGCTTTGTTTTGGTGTTGGGAGACTGGAAGGTGAAATGGAGGTCACCCAGTTCCCCGAGGTCAGCCAACACTAATAACACCAGCCTCTGGAGAACGCTGCCAGTGTCCCATTTCTCTGAAGGTCAAGCAACCGCTACAAACATTCAATGAGGGACTAATAAGACAATGCGCAAGTCCTTTTTTCTTCAGGGGTAAAGGACATGCAGCTATGCTGTTCCAATGGTTTTAAATTCTTGTAAACAAATTTCTATTCACAAGAAAGGGCCTTTTAAAAGGATGGAGAAATAAGTGTGGTAGCTGCAATAACATAACCACTGGGAAGGGTTTTATTTTTTTTGCATTTCAGTAAAGATAAGGAAATAATTATTAAATACAGATAACATATAATGAAATCTGTGCACTTGGGCCTTAAAGTCAACATGTACTTATAAGGGTAAAGAATAAAACCAAAAAAATATGTTAATTCATTTATTAAAACTGTGCACATGTTCCTGCCCTATGCAGAATCTTGGTTACCTGTACCCACGCTGAGCACATGCCTAGAGCCTGGCCCTGCACATCACACAGCCTCCCCATCCACATCTCTCCTGCAGATCCACTTCAGCCAGCCTCTTCCTTCTCAGAGCTTTTCCCAGTTTTCCAAAGTCCCAGTACAGCATCCAGATCTAAACTGCAAAACTCCCTTACTCCTCCCAACCCGTTTTCCCCTTCAGCTGACCCAAATCTCATCCCGTATTAGCCTCCCTACTCACACAATATCCAGACACAGACTTCATTTTCCAAACAGCCATGCACAGGCAACTACACGTAGGTAAGTGAGGTGTATCCATGAAGCAAGTGGGCAAATAGTAGCCTGAACTTTGGATATCAGTAAATCCAGCATCCAACTCTAAACTGTTGAGGACAATGTAATCCATTTCAGTAAAAATGGATTTAATCGAAACCCAAGTCTCTGCATAAACGCAGTCTTCACCAACAGTTCCCAAAAAATGCAAAAACTCTCAAGGCATTACGAGTATCAATGGACCTCGATGCTTGTGCAACTAAACTTAGAAAACCTCAAAACACAGCTGTCATCCTGTCTGCATGAAAGAGTTACCAAAGTATTTTGTTAATGATATTTTACTTTTGATTTATAGTGCAAGACTTTTAGTATGAGCACTGCTGATTCTGAGGTTGGACAATTATTTTAAGAAAAACACCCCTAGAGATAAGAATATTGCCCAAACTACTTTGATTATATTTTAGCTTAATATATGTACATACTAGTATGGAATACAATATGCCATTACACAAAAATCATAACCCAAAAAGCCAGAATCTGCCTATGGTAATCTAAAGCGATGCTACAGGAATCCGAAGCAGACATAGACTTAAAGCTGTATGAACCGCAATAAAACCTTGAAGTTTTATTATTTCCTTTATGACACTGGCATTACAAATCACCAGGATGTATAAGCAGTTGTATGTGAAAACAAGTTGCTGGTTTTCTAGAATGATGACTTTCAAAATTGTAGCAAAAATGCTTAATTTGCTTTCTCTCTTGCAAGGTATTTGGCTTCTTATTTCAACAATCTACTTGAAACCTATGGAGAGGCTTCTGGGCATGTCTGTCAGAAGACACCAACTTCACAGTTCTGCTCTGAAGAAATGTAACGCATGGTGGAATGAATTATTCCAGTCAAGATATAACTACTTGCTTTGTGAGAGTGCAACCTTGCAAAGAGCAGCTTGACTTCATCTTTCCCTTTTATTTTTTCTGTACAACAGATAGCAATTCACAGGTTTTTTCCTTTTTTTTAGTGCCATGGATTTATTTAAAGAGCAGCAAAGGAAGTTCATGTTATTATTAATGTTAAAATATGTCCAAGATCTGAAGGTAAAGCATTTTTGCTTTTGCGTTTCCGGTATCTCATTTGCAATTTTCTGTAAGGCTAGGCATATAAACAGTAGTTCAGGTGTTTTTGAAGCCAAAATTGTTAACAGAACAGAGAAAACAAAAGGTGAAGTTTGGTTTTTTAAGGGAAGTTCTAAAATGACAAAGCAGTGCTAAATGTAGCTAGAATTAACTGTATATAAAAATAAAAATGAGGGAGGTAAGAATTTACTAGTCTATATTAATGACTTTTCAAAAGGAAATGTTACTGTTAGCACACTCCTACATTATGTCCACGTAACCAGAAAACACAAATCCTCTCTGAGAAGATATTCGTCACAAGAGGACAATACAGTATCTACAGCTGGAGCTCCTATTAGATGCTCACTTAACATGTTAAAAAAATGGCTTTCCAAGGGCGTGCATCCGCATTTTGAGATCTAATTCTGAGCTTCCCATGACAGTTCTCTCTGGGGCAAGTTAACAGGCCACGTACGTTACTACTTAAACTTGGTACATTAGAACTGACTTTCATAAAGTTAAGAGGATATACACCATCAGCATCTGACCTGTACATTTGCTGAACTTAAAACTCAGATTGTTGTTTGTCTGTTCATTTTGAGTTAGATCAGGAGAAAAAAAGCATTAGTGATAGGCTGGGGGTTTGGATTTTGAAATTGAGGGTAGGAAGGTCTTATATGTGAGGAACAAATGATTACTCATGACTTCGAAATAATTTAAAGGGGGGTTTTGATTGTTCTCTTTTTTTATTGTTTGAGAGGTTTTTTTTGTTTTTGGGTTTTTTGTTTTTTTTTACCTTTGGAAGGTGTCATGGTTTGGGCCAGACAGAAGGGAAAGGAAGGGAGAAGAAACACACCCCAAAACAAGGCAGGACTTGCAGTAACTATACCAAAACGCAGAAAGCCTTACCCTTTAGAAACATCCATCTTCTAAAGTAGTAGACAAAATGATCAAAAGACATGCTTTCTACTTACAGAAAAAAGTTGAAAAAAACCTCTCATCAATGTATTCAATTATTAAAACTGGCCAATATAACTACAGAAAACAATACAATAAAATTAAGATACTGGGGCACTATTAACTCATAAGACTACCTAAGAACTTACTTTTCATCTCACTGTCACTAGCAGTTTACCTTATTTTAAAAGGCTAAGACATCAAGCAAAATGAAAGACCACCAAAGCAAAATAGGTGTATAATTGTCACTACCAGAAAGTTACTGTGGGAAAAACTTAATACTTATCAAACCTTAATTTCATAATTTTCAATATGCCAAAGTCCATGGTTAACTAGAAAGCTTAAGATATAGATCCTGTAAATGTTACTGACTAAAAAAATCATTCATCATCATCTTCATTGATAATTTGTTAATAAATTATAGAACATATAATTCTTCTACATATTGCCGAAATCTCAATAGGTAGGTGAACCGGACAAAATGAGAATTTATGTTATCAGCCCAAATATTACAGGGAATAATTTCCACCAGATAGTTGAAAGCAACTTTTTTAATGCTGGAAATATTCACATTTTGCTGCTGGTTTTTGATTAAACATCCAGTTTGGAAAAATCTATTTCTGGTTCACTGTATCTGGCACTGAAATAATATTTACACTCACAATGGACATTTCACAGTTGCTTCTCAGTCTAAACCATCTCTGCTTATCAAAACCATGCATAATGGTGAACCAAACATCAAGCTGCAACTGTAAACATGCTAATCCAAAATTAAAGGTTCATTACTCACATAATAGAAGACATGCTGAAGCATTTCATAATGACACAGAACCTCCTTTTTGACTACTTTTGATGTTCAATCTATTTTGGCCTGAGGTCAGCTGGCAAACAGATACTATAGACTGATTTCTGTGTATGTATGTTAATGATTCCCCTTTCCACCCTTTTGCTCCAAATAGTCTTAAATTGGCATCAACTATGATGATATTCAGAGAATAGACTTCATAGAATTGTCCCAGTGCTGGTTATAAATAACATTTTAGGTTCAAGAGAAAATAATTCTTTATACCATAAGGGATTACTGAAATTGATCCTGATGCTATTTAAATATGCATAGTTTAACTGGGTTCGTCACCTTTCATTCACATCATTCCCTTTTATAAGCACCAATACACTTACTATTTTAGCAAATCCAGGTTTTTCTATAAACACTGGATCCAATTTGCCTTTCAAGACCAATCACAATTCACTTTGAATGACATCAGCCTAGGAAATTTGAGCCTTGAAAAGGCTGGGTCCTTTCTTTGTTATGATGTAACTGCATCAGGCAGTATCACATGGTCAGAACATTTATTCATGCAGCATGACAGATGCTTAGACAATCACTTAACTTCTGAAAGAGTTTTTTCCACTTGTGATGTTAACTCAAAGATCACCAAGACAAAATTTACACTTCTCTAGCAATTAATATGACAGTCTATAAGTGAGTGCATAAGCAGAGCTGACTGGAATAAAGTTTACCCTTTCAAACAGTCATGAGTTTACTCTACAGAACCACTGATTAATACCAAGGGAAGCATGTGGTCCATGCCCAGATACCATAAATCTACATGGACAAAATTATAATCCCTGTGTGAAGCCTTCCCTCAAGCAACGTACTGCTGCACTTTACCTCAAGTAGGACAGATGCTTGGCTGTTGGTGGGCAGAGTGCTGAGCCCCTTTTGGTATTGCTTTTGCATCATTGGAAATAAAAAAAAAAAAAACGGAATATCTGAGCATTTGGAAGAATAAGCAGCAAAGCACACATGTTCCTCTTACACCAGCAGGCGATTCCTTCATGTTACAGCAACCTGGTGTACTGCTTGGATATTTATGAAATACAGGCAGGCAGATTTGATAGGAAATTACCCATCTAAATCTAAAAAAATCCTAAATGGCCAACTCCTGCAATTCTTTTCAGGAGCTGATTCTTCTGTACTGTAGCTGAAATAGCAAACAAATAGAACAGAATACCACTGAAATTCAATAGTTGAGATTTGAATCTTTGTTTCCCCTTCAGACTTAATCAGCTATCTTTTCTCATTTTATATTGAAGGACACAATCTTCAGTATACCTGTATGTATCATACCATATTTAGGTATTCTAATTTCCAGATTCAATCAGCCCAGGCTTGTTTACATATTTATTAGGAGAGAAGTTAACACAACTCATTCTGTTTGGATTCTAGTGCAACCTTTTTTGGAGTATCAGCAGTATAAGTCAGGTACAGCCATGGCTAAATCACTAATAACCCCCTGAAAGCTTGATTTTTACTGCTCCAGTTTCATATGTTGAGATAAGTACAACAAGAAAATTAAATGGAATTTTATAAATTGGCTTATTATTCTGACACATACATGCATAGAAAACCTTTGCATCTATTGTTACAAAGACTATACCAATAAGGGATTGTTACTATCATTACTTAAATCTGAGGAACTGCATTCTTACTCCTGCATACGGACCTTGTGCATGCATTTTCATGGACTTTAAAAGAAAACAGAATTATGCAGCTGTCACTCAATTCAAATGAAATTAATATACTACTGTCCACAAGAAAAGTGGATGTTTATCTAGGAAATATTTCCTTTTGTAAAGAGACAATATGAGATCTGCATGACATTCAAAACAAAGATTGGACTGATAAGAGAAGGAACAAATCATAAAAATATTAATCTACCTTTCAAAGGAGGTATACAAGTGAAATATTACCTTAATATTCAAGTTTAGTTAAAGTGCTGAGTGCTGGACATAGCTGCTAAACATTGTAGAAATGGCTGAACATACTGAAAAACATTCAGAAATTACCAAAACAAGATTTGCACTATATACAGAATATATCCGCAAATCTATAGGTTCTGTATGTAACATCTTTAAAATACACTCATTTAAATACATTGTTAGCAGCAAAAGGAAGGTCAAAGAAAATGTGGGTTGGATGTAGCCTGGCTAGTGAAGTATGACATGGTAAAGACCGTTACAGTTCAACAACTTTTTTGCCTCAACCTTCACAGAACATAACAGCAAGGTTTGGGAAGAAGCATGACAGCCAACAGTGGAGACTAACAAGCTAGAAACTAAAGAAATCAGACATATGAAAATCCATAGAAATAAAGAGGATTTACCTGCGGGTGCTGAAAGCAGGCTGCTGTGCCTTCGAGGCCACTATGATCTACAAAACTGAAGGAGGACAATGGCAGAAATGCTAAAAAATTGGGCAGACGCAGGGACCCACAGGCCAGGCCAGACCTAGCACAGTCACAGGCAAGGTCATGAAGCATGTCTTCTAGGAAATTACTCACAAACACATGAAGGACAATAACGCAGTATCATGAATGTTCAAAATAGTTTTACCAAGGGAATGTCATGCCTGCACATGAGGAGAAAGAAGTGCCATATAACTTGACTTCAAGACCACTTTCGATGCTTACTCCCACAGTATTCTCATTAATAAGATAAGGACTGGACAGACTGCTAGATGGTTTGAAAACTGCTGGACTGCTGGGCTCAAAGACTGGTAAAGAGTAGTCTGAGTTGTAGCTGGTAGTCAGTATCAAGCACAGTACCCCAGGGATCGATGCTGGGGCTCATACTGTTCATACTGCACTGTATTTGCAGATGATACTAAATGAGGACGGGTGCTTGACACACTGAATCGCAGTTTGAACCCACAGGCATCTTCAGAAACTTGAGGACCATTCAGTGCACCATCCCACCCTCTCTAGTTCACCTGAGTGTCTTCAGGTGACTAACAACATTGTGTACCTGCAGGGTTCTTTTTACCAAAAAGCATTTAATTCAAATTAAATACTGCTTGCATTCATGCATGGAGAATAATTGTGGTAGTGTTTACTTCATTACCCTATACTACAGAAATTACAAGATTAGATTCTCTACCTAAAATCAACAGCGCGGAACCACTTTGTAATTGCTATTAACTGTTTTCAGCCAATAAAACCTGTTTCCCAGAGCTGCCCCTGATTTACATATGCTTTCAGGTCAACTAAAAGTACATATGTTTCTAATGAGTGAACTGTTTTATTAGAAAGACTGATTCTTTTCCCATCTTATTTACACTGGTCTGTAACAAATGAATTCCAAAGAGGTAGCTAAAATCAAATTTGTAATAGAAATAACCTTCACTTGTGGTTAGTAAACTATGTTTGAGTTCCACATAGGAAAGGAGGAAAACGATCCTAAGTCTACAAACTTTGGTGGCATCCTTTTGCAATCACAGATGAAGTCATACAGCAAGAACAAGAGACTGACTCAGACCCACTGAAGAAGGAAGTCATGTGTTCTCCAGTAAGCATGACTATACATTTTATGCATTCTACATAGTAGGCACACAAACCTTTGCAAGAAGTGGCAAGGAACGACTCAGAAACTGGAGAAGTCCATAGTGATCAGAGAATTCCTCATTCCAGGCCTATAGACATTACTTGCACTCTGTCAGGGTGGAACTGATGTTTCCAAACAAGCAATGCCAGAGTAGCAACAGCAATCCCTTTTTTCAAGGACTAGGTCTGGTATGGTACCATGGACCAAATTCCAGTTAGGAGTAGGAGACAAAAATCAAGTACATTCCCAAAGAGTATCATTCAGTTTAGTTTCACCCAAAGGAAAGCAATTTATGCATTTGCAGTGTGAAGGTAAGCATGGTCAATGCATAATTCAGTGCAAAAAAACCTATTCCTGTTCCAAATTAAAACAGTAATGCAGATGTACCTCAGACATCCTCTAGTATCGTCCCTGGCTTACAAGTGTTGCTCTTAAGAAACAGAGGTCTCTCAAACTAGCAACCTCAAAATTCACAGAATCACAGGGGTTGGAAGGGATCTCTGGAGATCATTGAGTCCAACCCCCCTGCCAGAGCAGGGTCATCTAGAGCAGGTTGCACAGGATGGCGTCCAGGCGGGTTTTGAATGTCTCCAGAGTCGGAAACTCCACCACCTCTCTGGGCTAGGTTAGGAAAGTTTTACCAGAAGACAAAGGTAAGATCAAAAGTGCTTATAAATGTCTCAGAAAAGTTATATCTCTCTTATTTAGGTATTTGTCTTCTGCCGATTTCCCAGCCTTTGCTTGGACCACTCATTGCGGATGTGGGCCGCCTTCTGGAGGGAGAAAAAAGAAAAAAAAAGCTGGACAGTGCCAACAAAAACTAGGGCTTTAAAAAATCCTGAACTTTCAGGGAAAAAAAAAAAAAGCCCCCCAAAACCCCAAACAAACCAAAAAAATCCCCACATTTTCTTTTTCTTTCTAGTGAATGACAAGGGCCAATTCATGAATTTCATTAACTAAAAGTTCAACAGCAATTAATTCTCATCACAGAATCACTGTCTGACCTTCCCATTTCCTCCTGTGTCCATGCACAGTTGCACGACATGCCAGTATTCAAAATCCACATCCCTCCCAAAACCAAACCAAAAATCTTAAATCTGGCAACTGAAGGCTCCCTTCAATCTAGGCAAATTTCCTAGCTAGCAGAAAATGTATGTTTCAGATTTTTTAAAAAGCACACCACTTCTAGTGTGTCATTTGCACTTGGAGTGACTGCAAAGAGAGCTGACGGTTGTTATTAATAAGGATCCCTGCTGTTATTTCAGTCAGTGATTTATCACCTTCACATCTAAGTAGACGGCCAGACTGCAGAAAGGAAACAATTCATTTACGGTGGCATTTCTCCTTCCACGATCAGCTGCTGAAAAAAAATTAGTAATTTCTACTTAATGGCTATCTATAATGGCAGCGTGATCCTGTTCATTCACGTTCACAGTAAAATATGCTGCTCAAACCATATTCTTCAGAGAACGCAGCTTTCTGATATGATATGATCATTTTTCCTGTCAAGTGTCCAACTCATTCTAATAAGTATATTCCATGTCTTCTATTTTATAATTTTTACATGATCATGGAATTTCATAATTCACTTTACTGTTTGAGATTATCACATGTATGGTGACTTAAAATACTAGGATAGCTGTATTTATTTACTAGTTCTGCTCAGATAACTACTATGAAAGCTGACTAATATTTTTATAGCACTGATGGATACAACAGACAGTAATCAATCATAACACTAACTGCATAAAGCAATTGAAAGATGACATTTTGGAAGTTTAAAACGCAATGCCAAACTGAGTAGTGCATTGCCTATTTTTCTAATGAAGTGGAAACAATTAATCCCTCAAAGTATAGCACATATGATGTCATATTCGTCTTCAAAATTTTTCATAGATCATCTAAGTTTTTCACTCAATACCAATCAAATTTGCAAAACTCCCCCTGACAAGTTTTTTTCTTGCCTGCAAATTGTGACCAACAAAGGGGAAGCTCTCCATAGTCATCTAACTGTAATTTGCTCCACTTTTTCCCCCCATAAACTTTATGTTCCCGATGGGATTTCTGGGCATTTCCACAGAAGGTGGATTACAAAGTGAAAGATGAGGTACTGAGAAGGCATTATCTTCTAGCAGTTAGCAAGTAGAACGGTTTCTCGTCTCTGCTTATGCCGCCCTCCCTCCCCTTGCCAGCAGCATCATCCAGAGCATGTACTGGTCTCCCTCCCCACCCCAGTTTTATCTTCCACTCAGCTGTGCTTTGTTGGAGTCAGTTGTCCGGGGTTACAAAAGATCATCTTTTGCTATTACACAGCATTACACACAACTCTCTCAGTTCAGACAAAAAGGCACACTGATAGCTTCCTAAAATTTTGTTATCTTAGCTCATTTTCATCACCATAAAAGTAGATCAGGATGAACTGGAAGACAAAAAACAACAACAGTTTGGGTTTGCCCACTACATTTTTCTGGATTTTTTGCTTTGAGAAGCAGTTAGAGGAAATATGAACTCAAAACATGCTGCTAGAGGTGGATGGGAGGGAGCAAGGTTTATCATCAGGGCTGCAATTAAAGCCAGCTCTTTACACCATGACTTGGCCTGGCTTTGATTTAGTCTTAAGCAACCAGGAGTGCTATGCTTGGTATTCTCTCACTATCATCATCTTGGATCATTTTTACTCCCCATCACATTTTATTTATTTTTTAAAGAATAAAGACACAATGCAGAGATAAAATTTTAGTTCAAGCAGCCAAAACCATAAGTTTTGTTAAACTGCTGTGAGTTTTTACCCAGAGAGAGCGAAAAAGATCAGTGCCATAAATAGTCTAATTGCAACAAGTTTGTCAAGCCTACAAGGAAGCTGATGAAATGTTTTTATTAAAGGGAATAAAATTAAGACATTACTTAATTTTACTTGGAAAAGATCTTTCCAGAGTTGGGACTGAGTATTCCTTGGGTCTACATTCAAAATCTCAAACCACATTAATTATTTTGTTCTGAAACATCTCAGAATTATTTCTTTGACTTTCTTGACAAAGTTATTTCATCAACTACCTTTGAAATATAAATCAAATTACCTTGTGCAAGTAAAGCCGATCTAGGACTTTTTTTTACCAGCGTTATTGGACAGAATCAAGAGTAAGAATAACAAGGGCTATAGAAAACAAAACCTACTGTAAAGACTAGAAAAAAAAAAAAAAACCCAAAGGATTTAGTTTAAAAAAAAATAAAAATATATAAATGTGGCAAAACAGACTTCACAGAGGAAAAAGTTTGCTTCATGGAAGAAAGTGAAAAACAATGTCCATGAGGAATAACACAAATAATGGATTTAATTTGCTTTCTAGAAACTTAACAAAGACATTGGGAAGGGAAACTATTATAAACCAAAAAAGTCATTTTAATATCAAGATACTTAACATACTATCTGATTGCCCATGAATACCATGGTAAACCTCTACTAACATAGTTTTAAGATAAATTAGACATGACTTCAGTGAAGTTAATCTTGCCAAGGCTGAACTAAATGTCCCTTCTAGTTCAATTTTCTACAGTGCTATGACTTTGCTTCCTAGAACTGCATGTTCAGAGATTAACAAAGAATACATTACAAATGTCAGAATTGCCACCACAGTATATTATTAATGAGCTAGAAATTAAAACATTGAGCTTTGTGAAACAAAATAGTCACACCAGCTGAGCTTCCACTGTAGTCTGATAAAACAGCCCCTATTCCTAAGTATCGTAGAGAAGGATTTGACAATAACAGGCAATCCTATCTGTTCAACACGATACAAGAGCGATAGCTGACAGAAGCCAAAATTCAGACTACAAGGATAAGTGATGTGTTGTCACAGTACAGAAGGATATTGAGGGAACAACAAAGAGGAAGACAGAATTGACACCTACATACATCTCATTAAAAAGAAAAATTTGACTGAATACTTGACTAAATACAACAGATCTTTCAAACCACAAAGCTTGCAATTAAATTAGTCCTATCTAAAACAAACAAATGAGAAAGACGCATGACCACACAGAAGAATTATAACACACTGCTGATGAATTACAAGCAAGAGCTAACACACGGGTCAGGAAACCAAAATGTATTAAGCGCTGTGTGTGTCTGTACGTGATATCCACCATATGTAGAACATATTACACATATTTCATTTTATACATTTTATATAGTATCATAATAGTGTGTTGTATCTAATATATATTTATTGTATTGCTAATATAGTATATAATAATTTGTTATATATTATATTGATAATATTATATGTATATAACTTATCAATAACATGTTGTTTATATGCATACAAGTATATGTACACACATTTTTTAGCACATCAGGAAGATCTCGGATCCAGAAGAAAACATTTAACTAGATACATGAAACTTGCTTTGACCAGCCATAGCTGGTAGCAAGAATGAATCCTTTGTTTTCAACTCACAAGGCCACAGTAGGTAAAGCAGGGACTTGAAACCTAGGTTTGCCATTTCTCAGATGCACTGTCTACACCTTTAAGGTCACACCGGTACTTCATGCTGTACCATTTTATAGCAATTGCTACAATTGAAAAAAATAAGATCCACAAGTATTTGATTCTAAGCTTTAATTTTTACCCAAGTAAGAAAGATTTACCATCAAATTGCGAGAGTCTACTGTCCATCAAAAGAACAATCAAACAAGACTAATGTTTTGCCAACGATACCAACACCAGTCTTTCTGCATCTGTAGGAATGGCAGTCATAGGCGAGTATCACCTATCAAATATGCTAATTTCAAAGTAATAAAAAGGCAACTGAATAGCATTACATTCACTCACACAGCCAAGGCTAAATAAGCCATCGCCTACTGTTTTCTTAGCAGTGAATATAAAATAAATAATAAGCTACAGCTAAGTTATTCTCCATCAAAATAAGAATGTTTTGCATATCAGAGAGAATTACATTATGCACACACACTAATGAAAACCAACCAACTAAAAATAGAACCAACCAACCCACCCCCTAACTGTCAAATATCATTGCAAGACTTTTAAGATTTTTTTTTTTTTTTAAAAAAAAGTCATGTAACTGTCAAAGTGTTAACTTAATTAAAGTCTTTGAAGTATGCAAAAAAAATAAATAACATTCCAACTTTTATCAAGGGTTGATAAAAGTTGATGTTGAAAACCTAAATACTAGGTTTTCCAGTTGTCCACGAGGTTTTTTTGTGAACACCACAGACGTTCCGTCATGAATTGCTGGATATTTTAAGTCCCACATACTTCGAGACTACAAAAAAATCCAATAGCCGAACAACCTTCACATTTCAACAGTTCTAGTCACTTCTTTAGACAAAGAACTGTAGTAGGTATGTAAAAATCACTAGTGTCTTCGAACACTGACTCTTCAATTATCAGCATCTAAAAAATCCTGGTCCACTGCTACAAGTTAATTATGAAACTTCATATTGCTTTATTTTAGTTTTGTAACATACACATTACAGGTCCAAGAAAAGTGAAAAAAAAAAAAGTTATTAAAAAGTATTCTATTTTAACATCAACATTTCCAAAGCAACATTAAGGAAGTGAGATGCCAAAGCAAAATGGTCTTCAGCAGGAATCAGTAAAAGAAGTGATTAGGGGGCAGAAGAGAAGATACAAAAAAAAAAAAACACCGCAAAAAACCAACCAAACAAACAAACCCCACATCCAAGACTCAACTAAGCCCCAAACCAAAAAACCCGAAACTAATGCTTAAACATTATTTTTCAGATAACTACCTGGCTGGATAAATCATTTTTCAGGTGGAAATTGTCTCAGTAGAAATAACTAAAAGTATCCAAATGAAACCAAAACCTGTTGCTATTGTCAGAGCAGAGCCCAGGTGCCTCTTCGCTGGCAGAACGCGGTGACACTGTGCACTGCACAAAACTAATGCCATTTTCTGACTTCAGAACAGCACAGAAACGAAGAGACAACCTTGTCTCTTCCATGGGTGAGTGTACAAGATATTCTGTATAAAATATACATAAAATGTGTCAGTAGAACAATTTATTCAAATATTTCAGCCCAGGTTAGGAGTGTATGCATTTCTGAAGGAGTTGGTGGCAGTAATCACTGCTTCCCCTTCTTTATAACCAGCTCAAGGCTTCTCAGCTTGAAAGGCAAAATTCAGCCTCAGCAGTGAAAGTAGAGGTCATGGTATGTGAAAGAAAGTGTGCAGTTGGAGAGGAGGGAATAACTTAAGTCATCTAAGCTGCTGGCATATTTACAGATGTGCACACATACGTAGTGGGCGAGCTACAAGGTTTGAAGGACTCCAGACAGCTGAAGATTCTCCAGGGTGCTGGGTAAGGTAGAGGTTCTCAAGGCAATATTACCCTACAAGCAGGAAAAAAAATGCTTTATTGAGTCTATCTTTGCATTTTTAAATGGCAGTGACTGAAGTGGAATTTCTTATATCTTTTTTAGTTGTGCAGACTTTGTTTACAATATTTTTCTGTAATTTAGAGAAGTATCAAAAAGTATTTGATATTTTTTCTATTGCTTATGAGTTTATAAAACCACAGAACACTTGCGATTGGAAGAGCCTACTGGAGATCATCTGGTTCAATCCCCCTGCTCAAGATGGGCCACCTAAAACAGGCTGCCCAGGACCTAGGTATCATCTTTGTGACCAGAACTGGATCCAGCACTCCAGATGGGGCCTCACCAGGGCCGAGTAGAGGGGAAGGATCACCTCCTTCAACCTGCTGGCAGCACTCCTCCTAATGCAGCCCAGGGTATCATTAGTCTTCTTTGTCACAAGGGCACATTGCTGGCCCATGTTTAGCTTGGTGTCCATCCAGGTCCTTTTCTGCTGAGCTGCTTTCCAGCATCCAGGAGATGCAGCACTTTGTTCTTTTTCTTGTTGAACTTCAAAGGTTCCTATCAGTCCATTTCTCCAGCCTGTTGAGGCCCCTCTGAACGGCAGCATGAACCTCTGGCATACCAGCCACTCCTCCTAGTTTGGTGTCATCAACAAACTTGCTGAGAGTGCACTCTGCCTCATCACTCAGATCATTAATGAAGATGTTAAACAGGACTGGACCCAGTATTGACCCCTGGGGTAAAGCGCTAGTTATTGGCCTCCCATTATGTGCCTTAAATTGTAATCAGGATAGTAATTTCAGGATCCTTTTTTGCATTATCTGTACAGTTGCACCACAGAGTGCCATAAATGGCATTTTGTGCCAACAGTGTTAGTTCTATATTAAATGACAATATGAAGAAAAAGAATTTCTCTGTACTACAGTAGAATAAGGCATATCTTATGGATACCATTTCTATCCAAGCGCCACCTAATCCAAGTCAGTATCTTCATGAAGAGAGCTTAAAAGAATTTGCCTCACCATGCTACCCACATCAAAAACACAAACACATTGGTATGGAGAATTCATCCCTCTTTTCCATACCTACCAGAGAAAAGCAACTCTTTAGCAGCCTGAGGGGTCAACAGACTGCATATTAAATTTTTCATTAGACTTTTTTTTAACCCTCCTCATTCTCTCTCTGCTCTTTCATTGTATCTCCAAATTCCTATTTTCCTTTGTGTCCAATGTTTATCTTTTAGCAATCAATTGCTTTATTTTCTTCCACTTCTGCTACTCTCTCATTGCACATCCGTAGATGATCTAGTTCTGCATATGTTAAATATTACTGGCTTCACATTATATTCAGCATTTGGATATCTGGTTTGGGTCATCCTGTGATGAAGCAAAAGAGATCTGTAACTAGACATAAAAAAATTTCAAAGCTAAAAGCATCGCATTACATAATGCATTCAGTATTAAGAAGTTTTTTATAGGTTGCTCAGAATTTAAAGTCAAATGTCTTTCTCTTTCTCAGCTTTACATATTTCATTAGCATGAACAGGTTTTGACAGCATTTTTTTCTCACATTCTGTACATCACTGTGTATTTGTCGAAATGTAGCATGCCAAAATCCACTCTTTACAGTCACTGAATATCACTGAACTTTACCTTACAATCAGAAAGGAAGATATAACTTGTACAAACATCCCAAGTATCTAACAAAGCAGATGACTTGCCACTACGGTCATCAGCACCTTCACCACTAGTGGCACCCTAAGTAGAGTGTAGATTTTTGGGAAGGTGAGCTAGAGGGAGATGTCATGCCATTGGTGCAAGAAGTCTTGTAGCAGTTACTTTGCCGTGTCTCAATACATCCTACGATTTCAGTAAGCAGGTACTAGAGCTGGGGGCAACAACTCTAGCAGGGAGGAAGTTTTTCCTCCCAGAGAAGCAGGAGTTTACTGTTCACACCAAAGCATACAAGATGCCCTGACAGGGCTCTCCCACTCTGTTCACAGATTGCTGAGTGCCCACTAGAACTATTTAAAAACTTGGCTAATGCCTTGTAACAGCAGCTTCTTAACACAGCCTGCAAATCTGGCAGCGTTCCACACACAACTACATAATGGCTCAGGGAGGGAAGGAGAGGGATGGTCTGGCCAGCACAGGCACCACAGCCATCGGCAGTTGCTTTTGAGTGATTTCTTAGCCAAAATGCCACAGATGAACCATGGTGCCATGCTCACTTAGCAGACAGCACCACTCATCAGTGCAGGCGCAGGGCAAGGACAGTGAGACTCCTCTCTGAAGTGCTGGTTTGCAGCATCGCAGCTTGGGGGTCAGGGAGGGACCCAAAACACTGGGTAAAATTTTGAGCCAGGCCACACACTGAGAAGAAATATGAGAAAGTATTAGATACAAACTGTGGATTTAAGATAAGTCCTTTATTTCAGCTGTGGGATGGAATCGATAGACACCGCAGAAGGACTGATATACAACTGATAGACAATGTAGAAGCGTGGCCAATACATGTAAGAGCCATTTACCTGAGTCCCCTCAGTGGGGACAGTAATTTCCTCCCTGGATACTCACATTTACACACTTTTTTAAGGAAAATTTTAGTCTCTGAAGCTTCCACCTGCCTTTCAGACTTAAACTGTGCATCTGATTATTTATTGTAATCAAGTCCAAAATTAGTGAAAAGGATGACAACGGAGTCAGTTTCCTAGAAACGCATGTGTCATGGTTTCAGCTGGGATGGAGTTAGCTTTCTTGCTAGCAGCTGGTGTGGGGTTATGTTTTGGATTCAGGATGAGAGGAGCATTGATAGTGCACCGATCTTCTTGGTTGTTGCCAAGCAGTGAAGGCCTTTCCTGCTCCTCACACCACCCCGCCAGCAAGTAAGCTGGGAGCACACGAAAAGTTGGGAGGAGACATAGCTGGGACAGCTGACCCCAACTGACCAAAGGGATATTCCATACCATATGACATTATGCTCAGCATACAAAGCTGGGGAAGAAGGAGGAAGGGGGGTGACATTCAGAGTTATGGTGTTTTGTCTCCCCAAATAACTGTTACGCACGCATGATGGAGCCCTGCTTTCCTGGAGATGGCTGAACACCTGCCTGTCAATGGGGAGCAGTGAATGAATTCATTGTTTTGCTTTGCTTGTGTGCATGGCTTTTGCTTTACTCTATTAAATTGAGGGAACTCGTGGGTTGAGATAAAGATGCTTTTACTCTCCTGATTCTCTCCTCCAACCCACCAGGGGGGAGTGAGAGAGCAGCTGCGTGGTCCTATTTGCCTGCTGGGGTTCAACCATGACAGCACGCTATAAGAAGCACAGGCTTTGGGGAAGGAAAGAGAAACGTCAATGAAATAAGAGTGGAAACACACGGCATGCAAACCTATTTGATTGTTCCATTCAGGGGCTTCTCTTTCTTAGAACATTCTCATGAAAATTGAAATGGTCCCAAATACTGGTTTGAGATCCAAAACACAAACATATAGCCCACTATGGAGTTGTGCTTTTATTTTTGGCTAAGAATTAATTTATTATAAAAGTGATAGGACAAAAAAAATTTAAGCTTACTAAATACTGTTACTTAAGCATCAGCATAAGGGCTAGACAAGTTTAAAACAACTTTATGGCAACATTTGCAAGAGATACTTAGAGATAGGATCATGTATTATTGCTATACTATACATTCATTAATTTAACAGCATATGCTCTTTCCCCCTGTACCACCCATTATCAGAGTAATCTATTACCAAACTCCTGGCCAAGCCAGAAGAAAATAAGAGTTCCAGAAATTCCTGAGACTTGCGTTTTTACAAGATCTCAGTGCAAACGGATATGGTAGGAGTTTTATGGCTCTGTCCCATATCACTAATATCCAGACTTTTCTCATTTACTATGTTATTTCACTCATACAATGAGCAATAAGATGAATGTGAGGATGACAACTAAGAAGGTACACTTACAAAAATAATTCCACGAGCCCTTTGAAACAGGGCATAAAATTCTGCCCTTCAAGAGACCTTGGCTTCATTCCTAGCACTAGCAGGATGGGGGGCGGGGGGGGGAGGGCTGTGCTGAAAAAAACCCCACACAACCAAAAACAAACAAACCACCCACACATAACAAAGGAGCGATAAACATTTGCTATTCAACACTAAGCTGCTGGCTAACAGAATAATGAAGCTTTACAGAGAGGAAAGAAGCACCAGCACCACAGGACCTTGAGGGTGAGAACTGCAGAGTACACCTTCAGCGCTGTCATAAGGGGGACAAATCAAAACTAGAGATAACAAAAGCAAGGTCAAGGAGCAGGGCAGTGCAAGCCTGCATCAGAGGGCAGATCATGCCAGCTCTAAAAGAATGTGACCTTATAAGCATAAGATCTTAGGACTATAAGATGAAGTCTCCTAAACAACACATTCATGCATTCCAGACCACTTAATGAAAATGCATACACAGCAATGGAGGAAATACTGTATGAAATAAAACCATTCTAACTTAGATGCTGTTAATGTTACCCTAAATGTTGTTAATCCCGCTGCAAGACTGCGACAAATTAGTGATAAATGGGGAAGAAAAAAAAAATCCCTAGAGTGTTAGGATTATACATTGGACCTAAAAAAAAAAAAAATACAAAATTTAAGAGATTTAGATAACTAAGCAAAACACAAACATCTGAAGATATCTTTGTTTCTTTCTCCTTTTTTTAAAAACCCATAAACATGATTTTGGAGCAAAACCTGAGACTATAGCACTGTCATTGGAACATTTGGCTTCAATTTACAAAAGCAAATGAAAGAGCACCAAAACAATCATTATTTTTCCATTATTTTAATGCGACTTTTTAAGCTTTATAAAAAACCCCTGCTTATGAATGCAAACTGGAAACCCAAAATATATCAGAGACCACTGGCTGATGTGGAAGAAAGGACAAAAAAAAGTTCTTTCCAAAGAACTTATTTATAATAAAGAGAAAATGCATAGGAAATTGAACAGGTAACAGCATAGTTTTCTGTTTAAATACCATCACATGTTAGGTCATCATCTACGATGTTTAACTCATAAAACAACCACAAATGTTTGTGGATCCATGGTTAATTTAGGGCTTATGCTTTCTGAAAACATGTTCCTTTTTATAAACTATTAATATGCCAAAAATAGTTTGAAGTTGCCACATTGCTCTGTTATTAATAGATCAAAAAGAAACCTTTATTGACACTCACTTGGAAGACAGTATCAATTGATTTGTCTCAGTCGCCTATTTTTTAAGAGAATGATAAAAAGTGTGTAATTCTGTATAAAGCACTAGAGGTATAAAACAAAATATATAGAAATATTATTAAAGTGAGTAATTTTAAATGTAGTAAGAGTTTTCTGTTTTCAAACCAAACCAGTGATGTTGCACTGATATACAGGCAGGATATATGCCTGCACGCTGATATATAGGGTGTCTCAGCTGGCAGCAGCAAGGGAAAAAATTTCGAAGTGACATCATCTTTAAAATTTCTGGTCTACTGTAATAAAGAGAAGTAAGATAGGCAGACAGGTCCATAGGAAGCATATTTTCAGAAATATTTGCATAGTATTATTTTAAACATTGGGAAAATACTGCTTTAATTTTAAATAAATAGGTAGAATTAACATTAAAAAAAAATAAATTAGTGTATTTTCACCAGGGAAGTATTTCCTTGAATTACCTACTTGCACCTACCATATGCTTTTGCTTCCCACAAAAATACCACCAATAATATTTTCTAGTACACAACTTGGCTTACAATTTCTTTCCCTGCAGGAAAGGGAACCATATCTATATGTTTCATGTTATTACAGAAGACACCCAACTGTCTCCTGTGCGTACACATGTGATGATCAGAAAGAAAACAACCTTGATGGAAACGGTCTGTTGTGTATGACAATGGTTCTGCTTCGGAGCTGAGCTAACAGATTCTTCTCGCACAGCTCTGAGGGACCTGTTGCTAGGAGCAGTTCTTCCCAGATGGAGCAATACTACAGCTCTCCTTTAGAACGTGGGAAAGCTCTTGATCCACTTTCTAAGATACCAACTGTCCCCAGTCTCATTTTCCTTCTGTCCTTTTACTCTAAGGTGAACTGCATAAACAGACATTTAAAAGACAGATCAGTAGGATTGTTCCTCAGTCTTGTTAGCTTTCTTTGCAAGACACACTTCAACATTCAAGGTGTCCTGTGCAGGTTCAGAACACAGAGGTATATACATGTGTAATACAGTAGATTATTTCTGTTTGAGTTAAATATGAACCTATGAGCAAATTCAGACAGATCAGTTAACTCGAGAGCTATTTCTAGCATTTTAACTGTTAACTACTGTCTCCAGTGATGGGATCCTTGTTAGCGCAATATTTGAAAGAAAAAAAACATCTCAATTCACACATCTCCTATGGCGACGAGTCATTATGCAAGCTCCTGCTTCACGCTTGAACATTATTGGCAATGGGCAATATTCTGCAGTGTCAGCAAAAACTTTTTTTTTAAAAAAAAAAGCTACTGCTAATGTTCAGCCTATAGTTTTATCAGTGACAGGAGCAATTCTACAGCACCAGCTCTGTGGTACCGCTGACCCTGGCCTGGCACCCTCCAGGCCTAAAAAAATCACAGACTTTATGACTGGATTGGTCTCTGACCCAGATACAGTACTGATTATTGAAGCCTTCATTTGGCAGGAGTAATTCTGACCTACTGCGCTAATAATTTTGCTGATGGGAACTAATTAGCAGCCAGTCCACACACTGTCTTTAACCTAGCTGTTAACAAGCTCCTAATGAAACTTCAATCAAGTCACACGGCGCACTGGATAAACGCACACACACACGTGTGTGTATACACACTGGAATGATGTCTGTAGTCATATGTAACGACTGACGGTAAAAGTAAAACACGCTAAAACACAGATTAGAGCGTCCTGTGTTTATGTATGTCTCCTCATTGGCTAAGATAAGGATGAGAAATTGAAGTGGCTATATTTCTACCTCCAGGGTATTTCATCCAGGTCAATTTAGGACAATCCAAAGGAGACTCAACTCTCACAACTGTGTAAGTATAGCCCTTCTCTGCAATAGTGCATCAATGCTATGAGAAACACACATTGAACTTTACCTAAATAATCCTAAAAAAAAAAAAAAAATAGATGCTCATTAGATTACCTCAATGATTTGAAGTAATTCAACATCCCTAGTTACTGTTCAAATAGACTAACTTTTAAAAGAACTAGCCAGTTAACTTAAGTGCCTAGGGTGGAGAATTGTGAATAATCTCATGTTAGTACAGACTGGGTCTCTCATACAGCTCTGAAACAATGTTTGCATCCATTTAAATGTGCTAACCCACCAGAAGTCACACAACCATGGTTAGGATTTGGATCAGAGCTAAATCTTTAGGGGGAAAAAAAAAACCACCCAAAACCAAACGATCTCCAATTGTGTCAGATTGAAATTTAAAAAAGAAAAAAAAAAGGGGAGAGGGGAAGTACTATATGTGGTAAAAAATCAAACAAAATTCTATACAATATTCTAAGTAAATAGTAAATTCCCGTGGACTCTGTATGCACACATCATAAGTAACGCACCAATGTGATTAGGTCAACAATGAAAGCACTAGAGAACAAAATCACTGTGTTAATCAACTCCTGCTAAAACACTTCAAGATTCCGAATAATCAAAAGGAAAATAATCTTCATGGATTAAATCAATGTATGTTGAAGAAAAGCATGCAGATCAATTGCTCTTTATTTTTCTTTGATCGTTTTGTGATTCAGCATAGAAGCGGTAGTTAACACCCTTTGAATGAGGTAAATTCTGCAACAGCAGAAGTACTTAGGAAAATAGCCTGTATAAATTCATCTAAATATCACATTTTAACTGACCAATAGCTACCAATTTTTCCTAAAGAGAAACGTTTATCTCTCATTCTATGAAATATTTGTTGCATGTACACATAACTATGATAAAACTAAATAATCATACATCCTCTGTAAAAATAGAAGACAAGGCTAAAAGTTTTATTTCGTTCTGTCTAGCACTCACAAACTGACAGTCTGGGTGACACTTTACACAGTCTTTTACACCACTGGTGTGCCTACACTAGACTCACCAATACCAGAGTTAGACACTTGGTTATATCCTGTACTTTTACCTCTGAAAAAGAGCACAAGATTTAAACAATCTTAAATCAGGCTCTTTGACCTTTTCTGATTACTAGTGCCCACTCAACCTTTTCAAGATGAATGGTAGATATCTTTGTCCAAGACAGTTTATTCAGCAATTACAATATTTCCCGTAAGTTGGATAAATTGAGCGGTCACTTAACAGGGAGAAAGGCCAACATCAATTGCAGCAAAGGTCACTCAGTTCAGTTATCATGTACTGTATTAAATTGTCATCAGACCTGAACAGCAATTCCATCAATAACCCATCCAACTAGAATGACCATGAATGTTAGAAACCGCCAACCCACCCTATGGTGGGCTCAGAGCATTCAGGGAACCCACACGTCCCGGTAAGGCAATGATAGCAAAGGCCACTGCATTAACACCTGAAGGGAACGAAGGTCCTCATCCACCAGTTTGGGGGAAAAGGAGAAGGAACAGAAAGACACTAATAAGCTGATGCTGTACAGTATAGTCTTTTCCACAGTACTATAAACACTGTCCTATGTGCTACAACTTAAGAATACAAACTTTCCCTGAATTTTGGACTTGAATCTTTGCACATCACATCTTACCAACTCGCAGGAAATGGAAGTGATACCCTGAGGAAACAAAATTACCAGGAAAGTGTTCATTCCTCATCTATGAGAGGACTTAACTACCCTGACTCCTAAGGCCTTCAGCTTGAAATTTTGCTGCATCACAGGACTTTGGGTGCTCTTATGGTCACTCTGGGAATATCCTGCTCTTCCCAGTGCCGCTGGTCAGTTGTGCTGACTCTGATTTCACAAAAAGCAAGACGCAAGAGAAGAAACATTTACTGGAAACTTTAAATAAATAAATACAACTACTATCCAACCTCTGATACAGAAAAACATTCCGTAATTATTTTGATCCAGTTACTATCAAACTCCCAAGTGTCAAGAAAAGCCTTTTAGCTTTTATCATAACCAAGTGTTTATATTGTTGAAAAAACATTATTTCATGATTTTAATGAAATTACAATAGTTCAGTAACTCTAAGAATCCCCATAAAAGTAAAGAGTTCAAGCATGAAATGTTTATGCAATTTAGTCATTTATATTACAAGGAAACACAATACTTGTAAACCGACTCCATGAAAAGAGTTATTTATCCTTTTTTTAAAGAAATACAATTAATTAACTTCTACACATGCAACTTTGCAAAATAAAAGCAAAGTCTACACATTACAAAAAATCCACACCATGTTGTGCTTTTATTTTGCGTATAAAATTTCAAACAGCTGAGATTACACTTTTAAACAATATCCATACTTAGATCCCTTTCACATTTTCAAATAAATCATAATGTAATTTTCAGACAATCCACTCTGAAAACAAATATGAAAGTGAATGCCTGAGCATTTACAGATGAAATCTACACTGTCTACTCAGGAATCTGTGGAGTAACAGCTGGTGTTGCGTCCAATCGGGAAACACAAGCAATACCATATGGCGTATTTTTCTGATGCAGTTCAAAACACTGAATATCCCAAACACCATACTTGGAGGGAAGAAAAAGGGACTTGAAATCCAACCATTACTAATAATGAGCCTACTCCATCACCAATAATTAGTCTACTTTGCTCTAAATTATTTAGCTTTATTCCTAGCATGACCTCTCACCTATGATATTAAGGTCTAACTGTACAATTTGATAGTCATATTTAAGCAAAGCTTAGGGAAGGTTGCTCAAAATAAGAAAGGTTCACGCAAATCAGTATTGTAAAATTAAGACAATTTTTATAATCAATTACTTTTTTATCCCCCCATTATATGAAACAATCTTATTTCTAAACACTAGGAACAAGTCCAGAGAGTGCCATTTAAAGTTACGCTTCCAAGTGGGGTCAGCCAGCCAGCGTTCTCCTCTGGAGAACAAACAGCAGCAGAAGCTTTGAAGAAAGATGGATTACTTCAGGACGTACAAAAACTGACAACATAACTGACTCTTTTTGCCTTCCAATTTACACTCAGAATCTATGCTGATGAAATTAAGGCTCATACTTGGAAACATCACGGTATTGAAAATGAAATACTCAGAAAAATACAGGTTCGATCAGCAAAATGTTAGTTTTTCTCTGTTACCTAGAAACTTTGTCTCTAACAAAGCACAAAATGCAAACTTAAAAAATGGGCAGGAAGGAAGGTTACTGTACACTTTCAGAGAAGAAGCTAGTTCTGGTTGACAGAGAGATGTATTTATAGAGATCGTGATTTTCTCTCTGTATTCTAAGATGCGGTTATAACAACCTGTCACTGAATCCACTGAATTAATGGCAGAGTACTTTTACTCTGACACGAAGAGAACATATTGTATGAAAACAACATACTGATAGAGCAGTATTAATAGTACTGTGGGTTTCACTTATAATCAGCCAGTTAACTTTTGCAGTTAAGAACTTAGCATATATAAATAAATAAATTATTTTTTAAAATACAGTTTTTTGACATTGTCTACATTTTTCAAGAATGTATTTTTAGTTTGTTTCAAATGTTCATAAAAATATTTAGCTAGAAGGAACAAAAATACCACACAATAGGTAACTAAATTGAAAACCCACATGAAAGAATCTCCATATTTAATACATTTAAAGCAAAATAAAGAAGATTTCTGTTTCCTTATTTGATCTCAGGTGCTCACCTTTTCTTACATAAGGTTAACTAGAAATTAGTTGAGCTTCCCTTGAAAACTGTAAAGGGCTTTTGTAGCAAGTGGATTAAAATTGTCTTTTTCATAAATGAGGATTTTAAATGGCATTAAAACTGAAGCATAACAATCCAAAATAACAGTGGTGCTAGCTGTATTTCACAGCAATATTTACTGCTTCAAAGAGTGCTTTATATAGCAACTTCACTGACCAGGGTGACTCCATCTGTCCACAGCTAAGAATGAAACAGATAAACTCCAAACCTTCAGTTTGAGTTTACTGATTAAAGATTGAGTCTAAGGCCATCTGCTAAGTTACAATAATCTGTCAGGATATCAGAAACCCTGACATTGATAAACAGACAGCAAAGAGCTTTCAGCGATGAAAACTACATTGAGTAATTCTATAGCATCACTATAACAATATAGGTATTTCCAAGAGGCTACTTATACTTCACTGCTACAAAGTATTTAAGAATATTCTAAAACACAGAAGCACCAGGCCATGCTGGTGAAATGTGTTCTTATAAGCGCATCAGCGGTAATAAAACAGACTCTAATAATTTGCAAACTAAGAAACTCTTGATTGTACTGGCCTGAGAAGAAATATTGCATTCCCAATTTCTTGTTTGTAAACAAACTACAAAAATGTCATTAGTCACTGTGAATAGATGGATGGTATTGAAAGTGCAGGCAATCTTACAGCTGAAAGAATCGTCATGCATCCGTTTCATGTTTTGCTGAACCCTCTACCCCTGTAGTAGAAAGATTGTTTAGCTTCGCATATTGTACTGAAAAGCTACATAAGGACACTAAATTGGAAAATTAAAATCATCTTAAAACTTAACAAAAACAAAGACTACCTGAAATTATCAAAAAATAATCACTTGATTACTAATTCATCAAAAGGCATTGCACATGCATGACCTTTAAAATTAAAATGGGCATTGCTTTTCTGCTTCTAGGAACAATTTCTGTATCTTTACCAGCATTGAAGATTGATACAAAATTATCAAGGCATATAAAAGCAGAAGTTTGGAATCATGCTGAATTTCCTCTCTCACAACAAGCTACCATGAAACAAATTTCAGTTTGAACGCTTTTCCATTAAGCAGGTCTTAAAACAATATATTCTCATTTTGAAGCGTTTCTTGAGATCAGTTGTTTTTAAACACATATGACATTCTCCGCTTTAAAAATGGAATAGCAATGAAAAGCTTGTTTAAACACAAAATCATAGAATCCTTTGGGTTGGAAAGGACCTTAAAGATCACCTAGTTCCAATTCCCCTGCCACGTTCAGGAACACTTTCGACTAGACCAGGTTGCTCAAAGCCCCATCCAACCTGGCCTTGGACACCTCCAGGGATGGGGCATCCACAGCTTCCCTGGGCAACCTGTTCCAGTGCCTCACCACCCTCAGAGTAAAGAATTTCTTCCTGAGATCTAATCTAAATCTACCCTCTTCCAGTTTGAAGCCATTACCCCTCGTCCTATCACTACGATCTCTTATCTTTCCTATAGCCCCCCTTTAAGTACTGGAAGGCTGCTACAAGGTCTCCCCGGAGCCTCCTCTTCTCCAGGTTGAACAACCCCAACTCTCTCAGCCTGTCTTCATAGCAGAGGTGCTCCAGCCCTCCGATCATCCTGTTGTCTTCCTTTTACAACAAGTACAAATACTTGTTGTATTCCTTTTACTGAATTTAACCACAGAAAAGCTTATAAAATTTCTTCGTGTAGTTTTAATTTTCTTCTATAGCTTCCTGATCGGCATCTATATTGTGTTTCTTAATTTTTAGCTTGTTGCCTTCTTACAATAGACAAAACAAGAGGAAACAAAGTGCAACCTAGTTTAATTTCATCTTCTGCTTCCCATTCCTTTTAATTCAAAGGATTAGGTGTTATTACTTAATTAAAACATAAAGGCTAATCTACCAAATCATTAAGAATCTCCTGAAAAGGAAATAAGATCAAGACACATATTTTATACCTTTTTTTTTTTAAGTCATTTTTAACATGGCTAGTTAAACACAAGACAATCAGCACTGAGCACTTTGTTTGAATGTATGTTGCATCAATGAAAGCAACTAAGACAAATGCATTTAAGTAAAATTGAAAAGAAAATGAAAGTTCATGAACTTCTGGAAAGCTGCTTTACAGGTCGCTCTCGCAGTTAGGTGTAATTCCAATGTCGCAGGAAGGAATAAGTTTAAGGATGCTTCCATTATGGGAAAAGCCCCATCACTGTGATCTATATTAAAGTTTAACTGACATACCAAAGGAAATCTCAGTGTACTAAGCTGCAAAAAGCTTAGTATTTTTAAGGAGAAAGTGATACTAAAAAATACATATTAAAGAAGAAAGATGAATTTTTAGCATAAAATGTAAATTAAAATGGCAAAAAGAAACATCTAGGAACTTCTCAGGGAGAATATTTCCCTCTTTTTATCCAAGACACAGGAAATGGCATTTATATATTTTTTTATATCATCTCAAGCCTTCATTTTCCAATTGAAATAAAAAATATTACTTAAATATCTTCTCTGTAAACACCTAAAAATTATCTTGGGGCAGAATACTGCTGGCTTTTCTACCTCCTGATTCCTATGTTCCAGAATGGATTTTGAGCACTTTTTGAAATGTTATCTTGAGTCATTAAATTAAAGTCACAGGAGATAAATGCATATAAGGTTGGACCCAGAAATTTTATTTTCTCAATAGAAAAATCCCACAGAAATACACTGTTATTATGATCTGTGTAGTGAGAGAATACATTTGCACTAAACGTCCTGCGAGGTAGATTCAGATTTGCCTCTCTCGACCATAATAAAAACTCACAGAATTATTAAACAAAATGGAATTAGGAAAAAAAGCAAAAATTTCTGTTAAGAGATTGTGTAAGTATGTGTCATATTTTGCTTATTAAGCTTACACTAAAAGTTTCTCATCTTCTTATAAAGTGAGGAAAAACGTGTGATCTCTTAATGTCACATATCTGATGATATCATGAGCACTACATGTGACAAGGTGGCGCATAGCCTGGTAAGTAGAGCACAGAAAACCACTGACGGCTTTATCAATTTCCTAATCTGGCATTCCAGGTCATCTTTGAGGCCGCAGGCTCTAAAGAAACAGCAGCAAATGTCTTCTGAAACACCAAATGTCTCTATGGAGTGCAGCTGAATATTAAAATCAAGTTTTGCATCGCCATCATGGTGTGACTGAGATTCAGGTCTTGTAACTTACAGATCTAGAATATCATTAACAAAAACAACAAAATGGTCCAGGCTTTGTCTTCTAATTTCAATTCATCTTTGATAAAGATTTCTTAGGTGTTGACAGCATGAGATAAAATAAGACTGTCTTTGTGTCTCTCTCATTTTTCTCTTTGGAAGTGCATTAATACAACATCACAAAAAGGTGAACCACTATTCTTGTTGCAGGTAGGGGCCCTATGGCAGTAAGAGCACACCTTTCTCCTCCAGAATGCTGAGGAGTTATTGAACACGCAACTAATACAGACCCAGGTTGGCTGTTAATCACTTATTTAATAAAGTTGTGAAGCACACAGAAGTTGGGGTTTTTCATGGGGAACTCATTCTAAGGAGAGAAAAAACAAACCAAACCAAAACAACATACACGCGTGCATCCCCCCCACCGCCCAACCAAATAGAAAAGCCACAAGCCCACATTATTTGAGTGGAGGACCTTTTCTTCTGATAACTACGTTGCCACAGAGTGATATATTATCAGTGTGATATGATGCACACTGTTTTCTTAATGTTTTGAATTCTAGGTGCAGTACAAATAGATGAGAAATGAAGCGTTCAAGACTAGTTCTTTAAAATGCAGTAAGCTGTGTATACAGAGGTTTTAATGAGTTTTCAAATCTATCATCTATAATTTTTTTGTTTTCTTTTTGGGTTTTTTTGGTAGAGATGATAGGTTTTAGGTCTTCGTCCCAGCTTCTCATATGACTTGTATTAGCTCTTCCATATGCTATCCATTTTCTGTCTCAGTGGGCTAATGAGATGTTTGTCCCCATGACCTGGGTCTGTATTAGTTGCGTGTTCAATAACTCCTCAGCATTCTGGAGGAGAAAGGTGTGCTCTTACTGCCATAGGGCCCCTACCTGCAACAAGAATAGTGGTTCACCTTTTTGTGATGTTGTATTAATGCACTTCCAAAGAGCATTTCCTTTTTCATTAGAGTGCTTTTTAATATTGACATCCAACCAATTATGTTCAAACTAATTCCCAGAATACTGTGAGAATGTAGCTACTTTCAGAAGTTTTTCCAGATTAATATACATATTTGAGCAATGATCACATCTCAGAAGGAAGTCATTCTCAACCTGAAGTTAGAAGATAAAAGTCGCATTAAACCAACTAGAGTAACTGTTATGTAAATGGCAGATACTGTGCTGCTCTGTGCAACACTAATAGGTTGATTTATCAAGAAAGATTAGAGTTTACTAAGCACAGTTCAGCTAAGTGATAGCTGAGGGGCATGACAACTGCCAAATACTCTTCTTGAGTAATCTAGTCACAAAGGGAAAAAAGGATTACAGAAAAAGGCAAACTAGCTATAAAATAGTGCGACATGCAGACAATAGTGTAGCCTTTCAATTACAGTGATAGCAATCCTACCACTTAAAATATTTACAATAAATGTAAAGCAGAGCTTGGGAAAGACATGGCAGATTGGGAAGAAAGAACAAAGAAAGGGTAATTATTCAGCCTCATTAAATTTTTCATCAGAAGCAGCAAACTATCATAGTTTGAGCATTTCCTTTTTCATTAGAGTGCTTTTTAATATTGACATCCAACCAATTATGTTCAAACTAATTCCCAGAATACTGTGAGAATGTAGCTACTTTCAGAAGTTTTTCCAGATTAATGAACTGCATTATTTTTTCATTAGAAGCTGCAGTGTGCTCCAAGACATACAAAGTGGGGAACAAAAAACCACCCTGAACAGAACGTATTCTCCAAAAAGCCCTCAGCTTTCTTAATGAGTTTCTATCTTCAGGGAGCCTTCTTCATCTTTACTTTAAAAATTCAAAACCAAAAGCAACACTACTGCTTCAAATGGACTCCTTGTTTATAACAAACTGCGGCAAATTAGATGAACCCTCTGTCTGTTAGCTCCAGACACAGGTGAAGTCATATAACACAAGAGTAAATCTTTTTTAATTGCTGTGCTATCTTTGATCTTCTACACTCCAATTTTTATGTTGTTATTTTTTTTTCCAGATGTGCTATTCATTAAGCTGTTTTCCCTATCTAGGTTAAACTACTTCAATAACGTTCTGGAGATTTAGTAAGCCTTAGCCAGTGATAACTTTTTTCTTTTTAAATACCTTCAATGAAAAAAAAAGTTAACAAAAAGTCAATATATTATCTGATTCATTATACAGAAAGCAGGGCATCTTTCTTTTATGGCTTCTTAATATATTTTGTCTTTCCTTTCCAAAATAACTCTCTCTGGTAACATTTACATAAGAGGTGATGAATGTCTGTCTTAAATTGAAAAGAAATTGCAACACTGAATTGCATTAGCGACTCATATAGGCATCACAAGACTGAAAACTCATTTTTTGCTCTTCCTTTTAATATTTTATCTTTAATTAAGTTGCATCTTTTCTTCATCTCAAGTTCTCCTTAAATCCATACTTAGTTAATGGATGCCTGCCTCTAGGAGTGTTATCATCATTCTCAGGGGATTATATATAGTATAATAATAGTAATAACAAACTTGCTGGATAACAGTGTTTTATTTGTTGAGAAAACAATATATTTAGAAAGGTATAGGCATATACTGAAGATTCCTTTTAATTTACTAAAACAGCAAGGTTATTAGTTCAGAATATATATATATACAACCTTTGTAAGAGACACAAACTAATTTAGGAGCAAATTATCTACTGTCATCTTTCTTACATCAGCTTACACCCAAACTAGCATCTCTATATGAACGGTAACAGTAAGTAATTTACTCTGAGACACAGGTTCACTCTTTCACCTGTTTCTAGTCTAATAATAATATGAAAGATTTCTTATTGATATGAACACACCTATATTCTACTTCTTAAATGAGAGTGATGAAGACATCATGTACACAACAGGTTTTGTCATTTTGAGAGTCTTTTTTTCTGTTTGTATAGCAGTAATTTTTAGTTCACTGAATCGTTACTTCATTTTTAATCAGCAATATCCCTTTATATGTGAGGCTTCAAAAAAACCATACCACTTTTGGAAAATCTTCTGCATCCAAAAGGTTAAATCTTTACTACCCAATTTTAGCTTTTAGTTTTGGACTCTGATCCTTAAAGAGTATTATTTTTGTGTTAAGAGAGAAACTAAGTAGTACATTGTTCAGGAGAAAATATGAAGCACTGTAACCTAGCAAATTCAGTATTTTCAAGGGAAGGTATTTACTACATAACATCCTTAGAGCAATAAAATGAGCTTCTTGCAGAGTTAGGACAAGAAAAAGACAAAAATGATGCTATCTTAAAAACCAAGTTATCTCACAGCCATATAACAAAATCATAAATCATTATCATAAATAATTGGTAGTACATCTCAAAATGGCTTAAATATGTACTGTGACAAAAGAACCAAGACTCAATTATAATCAGTATATATACTCATCATCTTGATTTATTCCATAAAGCTTTTAAAGCATATTAAACACAGAGGGGAAAAATGAAATATTTATCACTAGTAAATATGTAAATCACCTGTACAAATCTGTCATGGTATGCACTTTGCAGAGTTTCAGTTTTGCTTTTGTGCAGTACAGCCCCTACAGACTTCTCCTGCAGCTCCCTACAAAGACATAGAAGTACAGTATAGAAAATAACCTGAATTTCCTAGCTTTATGGTTCAGGTACCCAAACTATTCCCAAGGTGTTGACATTCATACATCAAGTTGAAATATGGAGAGCCACAAGTCATTCATCCACGTCAAGTTAAAGACTACATATCTTCCTTGCATGCTCAGTCGCTTTATCACTCTCCCTCCTCTTCCTTTCACTATCTTCTGCATGGCACCAAGCACATGGTACAGGAACAAGTCGGTCTTTCCAATGCTGTTGTCTAAAATGCAATGCTGACCGTGAATTTCATTTAGGGTTTAAAAAAAAAAAAAAAAAGTGGTTTCAATGACAGCCTTCAAAGTATGCCTCAAAAACAGCAAGCTAGGCAGCAGAAGTGAAGCTGGAATTTCTTAAAATAAGTTAGTGGTATATAAAAAAATAAAATACACTTCTGTTATTAGATGCGACCACAAAGTCAAGCTGTGCTACTGTTTTAGTCAGACACTGAAGACCTAGGTAATCTACCGTTATATATATTTTAAGGTAGTGCCATTGGATCCATACAGCATTGTTCAATAATGTTTTCAGACCATCACATATTTATCACACATGCAAGCATGCACACACAGGTATAAATATTGTAGGGAATGTCATATGAAAATAGCTTCCAGACAGATTCATTAGAAAACTCATGTTAGTTAAAAAATTTCCGTATCTGTTCACACAGCAATTGCCACCTTCTTTCAGCCCCGTGAGTTTTTCAATCTATTTTAAATATTTGTATTCAACAGAAAATAGCTGCTGGTTGCTTGGTCCAAGCTTTTCATGGTTGTACTCTCCACTCTCGTTAACTTCTTCCTGTTGCCCAAATTTCCTAATCTCTTCCATTACATCTGTTTTTGCTTGCATATGGCAAGTGCTACAAGTGCACTAAAGCATTGGTTTCCCGGGAGCTACATGATAACTATATCAAAAATCACAAGTCTCAAAAAGTTTCTTCTGTTTCGTTTTTGCCAAAAGACCTAGAGAAAACTATACTCACATAAATGTCACTTTAGAGAAGAGGAAATAGGTTCCCAGTGTCACCATTGCAAACCGCTTACAGAGCTGAGACTGGATTCAAGATTCAGCCTCTTTACTGGCTTATAATGGCTGGTTGTTTTTTTTTTTTTAATAAGGTTTGTTGTTCCCTGTTGCAAGATGTAGCAGTCCTACTGTTACTGTAATGGCTTTTATGCTCTTCCTCTACCTTTTCTGTGAATACAGGTGTTATTTTGACCGAAAAATCACAAGCCAATCAAGTAAAGTAGAAAAAAGGTACAAAATTCGTCACAATGTACATTTGATTGAACGAGTCAGCAGAAAACTACAAAACTTTACATAATGCAAGTGATCTTTTAGCATAATCAAGCACATTCATATCAAATGCCAGTGCCAGCAATAGATGCCCAGAGCCTGGAGAAGGATCACAGGTCAGCAGCAGAGCACCTGGAGTGCAGCACAAAGGAATTCCAGCCACTCCAGCCAGTAAGGCAGCTTCATCAGGGGCCCAACTTAAATGCCTCTATGCAAATGCACATAGCATGGGGAATAAACAGGAGGAGTTAGAGACATGCACATGTTTACAGGGCTATGATCTTATCGGCATCATGGAGACATGGTGGGATGGCTTCTATGACTGGAGTGTTGCAATGGAAGGATACAGGCTCTTTAGGAAGGACAGGAGGGGAGACGAGGAGGGGGTGTCACTCTCTATGTCAAGGACCAGCTGGAGCACATAGAGCTCTGCCTGGGGATGGATGAGTAGCCGACCGAGAGCTTATGGGTAAGGATTAAAGGCAGGGCAGGAACAGGTGATGTTACAGGTGGGGGGTCTGCTACAAGCCACACAACCAGAAAGACCTAGTAGATAAGGCCCCCTGTAGACACATAGGAGAGCCTCACATTCACAAGCCCTGGTCCTCGTCGGGGACTTCAACCACCCTACAAGACAGCAGGGCATAAGCAATCCAAGAGGTTCCTGGAATGCGTCAATGTTAATTTCCTTCTCCAAGTGATAGAGAAACCAACAAGGAGAGGTGCTACACTGGACCTTGTTCTCATCAACAAGGAGGGGCTGGTGGGGAATGTGGAGCTCAAAAAGACAGCTTTGGCTGCAGTGACCATGAAACAGTGGAGTTCAAGATCCTTACAGCAGTGAGGAGGGTGCACAGCAAACTCGCTACCCTGGACTTCAGGAGAGCAGACTTTGGCCTCCTCAGGGATCTGCTTGGTAGAGTACCAAGCGATAAAGCCCTGGAGGGAAGACGAGCCCAAGAAAGCTGGTTAATATTCCAGGATCAGCTCCTCCAAGCTCAGGAATGATGCACCCCAACAAAGAGGAAGTGAGGCAAAGATGCCAGGAGGCCTGTGTGGATGAACAAGGAGCTCCTGGAGAAACTCAAACTCAAAAAGGAAGTCTATAGAGGGTGGAAGCAAGGACAGGTTGCCTAGGAGAAATTACCTGAGCAGCCAGAGATCAGGTTAGGAAAGCTAAAGCCCCGATAGAGTTAAATCTGGCCAGAGACATCAAGAGCAACAAGAAAAACTTCTACAGGTAGAATGAAAGGAAAACTAGGGAAAATGTGGGCCCTCTCCAGAAGGAAACAGGAGACCTGGTTATGTGGGATATAGAGAAGGCTGAGGTACCTTCTGCTGTAGGATATGATCAGGTCTGAGATGTTCTGAGGAACCTGAAGTTGCACAAATCCATGGGACCTGATAAGATGTATCCACACGTCCTGAGGGAACTGGAGAGACACGGATTTCACAGATGGACCACTGGCTGGATGGTCGCACTCAAAGAGTTGTGGTCAATGGCTCAATGTCCAAGAGGCAAGCAGTGATGAGTGGTGCTCCTCAGGGATCGGTACTAGTACCGGTACTATTTAATCTCTTTGTTAGCAATATGGATGCTGGGATTGAGTAAGCCTTCAGCAAGTATGCCGACGACACCAAGCTGTGTGGAGCNGGGAGACCTTATAGCAGCCTTCCAGTACTTAGAGGGGGCCTACAGGAAAGATGGGGAGGGCTCTTTATCAGGAAGTGTGGTTATAGGACGAGGCGTAAAGGTTTTAAACTAGAAGAGGGTAGATTTAGATTAGATACTAGGAAGAAAGTCTTTACTCTGAGGGTGGTGAGACATTGGAACAGGCAGCCAAGAGACACTGTGGATGCCCCATCCCTGGAGGTGTTCAACGCCAGGCTGGATGGGGCTTTGAGCAACCTGGTCTAGTGGAAGGGGTCCCTGGCCATGGCAAGGGGGTTGGAACTAGGTGATCTTCAAGGCCCCTTCTAACCCAAACCATTCTATGATTCTATGAAATTTGAAACAAGAGTTTTGCTACATACAGATCGAAGAAGGGATGACTGCCAAATCTGTGAATGTGGAAAGTAACATTTAAAAACATTCCTCTTACTACTGAGGAGATTTTCTCCCAACAGTGCATTTTGGAACTATTACATAGACAATCCTGCTTCCAAAGTTTTTCATAACACTGTTTTCCTATGAAAATAACTTTACCCTTTAGTACGGCATCCTGATATCAGCTATTTGAACTATTCTTCGCACTTGAAATTACTTGAATGTTCTTTTAGAGTGTTAATAATTTATCTTCGTATCTTTGTAAACAGCATCTTTAACAAGTCTTAATTATGTTATTTTGTGTAAAGCTGTGATGTACATAGGAACGTCAGCAATTGAAGATAATTCAGTTGTGCTAGGCACTGTACAAACACAAGTCATTATAAAACAATCTCTCTCTGTTCTATTCTTTTTCTCTCTAATGGCTTAGTGGTAAAATAGCTATTCCCCAGTACACATAAGGAGAGTTATATTATTGTTCACTAATATAAACATTTCATTTTGCATAATACAGGAGGTAGAAAGTAATAACATATCTCATTATGAAATTTCTCATTGGATTAGCAGATGTCATCAATCTTTAAAATGTTTAAGTATGTCTCATTACATCAGAAACCATTTCCAATTAACATCCTCAAACTCGCTTTATACAATATAAACAGTCTACACAAAACAGTTACTTACTACCTCTCTTCCTCCCTCCCTTGGTCCCTCTCAAAGTATCTATGTAAAGATCTTACCAATATTTGGACATTGGAAAGCTTGCTGTTTCCAGCAACACCATTCACTAGGGATCACGCAAGAAACCTCAGCTTGGGCCAGTCAATAAGGACTGCATCTAATGCCACTCCTTCCCTGAATCCATGCAAATACACCAGATTTTCCATCTGTACTCCACAGACGTAAAAAAAACACCAAAACAATCTTGGCAATGCTCACAAAATACAGAAAGTGATTTCAAAAAGAACAGCTACTCTGGTCTACTGACAACTTCCAGAAATGTCAGCCGTAACAAAATGCACAGTGCTAATTAATGCTGAGAATGTGCCGATTGCTACAATAAATGTCTTAGATTTTGTGTGAAAACCCAGACACAGATATGTTTGACAATGTACAGCATTCATATGAAAGTGGTAAATAATGATATTTCTAGGGGAGATTAGTTTGTGTTAGTGGTAGCAAAACTGCTTACATTAACTTTTGCTTGACAGATATTTAATATCCAATACAATAAAGTTAATTTAATTATGATCATTTAGGAAAACTTTTACCAAATAGGGTGATATTTTAGGGTTTCTAGATATGTTTCCCTCATCTATTCTTCCATTATTTTAGTAACTCCATATATTTTTACTGCCTTACTCAGAAATGGACATAAAACGAAAGAAGAAATCCATAAATAAAATCCCAAGTTAATGCTATTGCTGTATCCAACGGTAGGCTCTGCCAGCCCACTGCCTCCTTTGAGGCTCCACACCAAACAATCAGATCTTCAACTTCTATCAGTCTGAATTTAAACAGATCTTTACCCACCTAAGGAGCCTACCACTTTTTTTCAGCTTCACTAGGCTAAGAAAGAGAAATTTTTGACTGGACATACATCCAGAAAAGGGTCTTCCAGCTCCATTACACAGAGAGGCCTTGTTGGTGGACAGAAAACAGATCACAGAGGAATACAAGAACAGAAAAAAGGAAAAGACGTATAAAGTTGTGAATGAAGCAGCGGACCTTCAATAAACAGAATATACGTATGTAGTGTCCTAAACCCCAGAAATTATTTTCTCAGCTACAGTATGTAGTTTAATATGCAATTTAGTTTATACCATGGAAAACATTACCTCAAAATATAGATTACTACTTGTTTTTGAGAATACTAGCCTTCATATTATGGGAACTGGGATTTCTATTAAATTTGAAGTTATTGTGTTAAAAGATACACGCTTCCAATGTGAACAACTGAGTGGATGAGCACAATAAAAGACATCAACATCAAGTGGACTTGGGAACTGTAAAGTAAAACCCTGGTCTATAAGACATTAATAAACAGAATTAATCCAACACTGGAGCAGCCAACCTATAGAACAAAACAACCCATAGCTTTTGAGGTATTCTCTTATTCCAGCATCCCTATAAGCTGAGGGATTCAGCTGATCTGGTTAGCATAAGCACTCAAGGGCACTTGCTAAAAACAATCCAGACATTCTCAGCTACCAGTACAACATGATCAACTAACATTTTCCACTTTTCTGACAGCTTCAGAATGCTATCCTGCAAGTGAAGTCAACCATTAGCCCAGAGTACATTACTTGTTTATCTTAACTAGAGGCTTATCATATCAGCGACACTTTTTTCTATTTTCCTATTTCAGACATGGCAAAGTAACTGCGTAAGAAAAAGAATTTCGGCAGCACAATATTTTTCTCCAGACATTTAAATATTTACTATGATTTTGTTAAATAAGGACAGATTACTAAAAAACATTTATAAATAATTTCCTTAAAGCAACAATTTTCTGTATCTCTGCCAAATGTTTTGTTGCCAGGCTGCACTAAACATCTTTCGCATTCATCAAAGACTTAATTCTGGCCTTGCACAGTTTCTGTTGAATAAAAAAATCTGAAAGGATATTTTAGAAATGAGGGCAAAGAGCAAGAATAATGAACATGCCTAATGAAAATGAACATTTCCTTATTCAAGTTATAGATAGACAAGCCCATTTGACTACATAAAAGTCAGATTTAACTGGGAGACAGACAGTCAACAGTGTGGTTGCTTAGACGCACATTACAGAATGCAAGAGAAGCGATAAATTCTAACTCTAATTAATATAAATTTATACAGGGCGTATATAACCAACACTTAACCATGTTCAGTCCTGGAAGATCATTTATATTTTAAATCAATAAGGTAACAGTAAAGCATCTTTATCACATTTTGCTCAAATAGTTTTTATTCTTTGAAAAGCTGAAGAAATGCAGCTTTTACAGTATTCCTTTTACCTTATTCTCCAACTGAAGACCCGAGAATGAAAAAGATGAGTCCTGAAAAACTCTCACTCCTCAAGGATGTGTAGGTAGATTTTCCCTTGAAGAGGTCCTCATTGCCCTCTTTCATCATCACATGTGAATTCCCTTCCTGTCAGTAAGGATTCAAGTTAAAACATCTTTTCTCATTTAGCATTTTCCCTAGGTCTTCACATCTAATCTGCCTCTTCAGATCATTTCTTCATAATCTCTTCAAAATCAGGATTTTTCTGTTTACTGACATAAGCTCATTTGTCCCTAGCCTCAAGTTGCGATTACTGCAAAAATTCTCTACTCTGGTTTTGGGACAAAAAAAAAAAATACTGAAACAAATGGAGAATTTTCTGCTATAGGATGGAACAGCATCGACAAACAAGCTGACACAACCCTTGAAAGGTAAGTGCTTTAATCAGAGGGTTGGTTGGGTAATTTTGCTCCCTCTTCCCTTGTGATCATTCCTGTCAGTGCGTATTTAGGCACATTTTGAAAAGCCTGCTGGAATGCCGGTGCCAGGAGTGACTTCTGCCCCCCTCAGGCATTAATACAAGATAGGAACACTCAGTCCCGTGAAAATAAGGACAGTCCTAGGGACATACATAGGGAAAATAAAATAAGGACATTTTATTCAGTGATTTTAGGTTTGTTAGCCACCAACGGTGTTAGATGAGGAATTTCAGACAAAGTGTTGGAAACCCTCCTCCCTCCAATTCCACTCACAGCACCAAACTCTTTAAAATAGAGTTGGGCCTTGGAACGTGCAAAACTAAAACCTGACAAGAATGTATGATGATACAGAGGCTGTGTTTGTTCTACTTCATGGGTAAGTGGGAAACCAAGAGGTTTTGAGACCCAAGTTCTTATCAAGTAGTGAAGAAGCATGATGTGGTTAAAAGATCCCACAGTAACACCTTGAAACAACAGAAAGATCTGTTCATAGGCTCTTCAGGTGAAGTAGGAGGCCCTTGTGCAGTCCTCTTCCCAAGAGGATGGAACAAAGAAGAATTAAGGAGACATGCTGCTGCCTGAAAAAAACTCAGAAAGAGGTTAAGGACATCTCTTGGGCTGCAGAGCTTGCAACACCCCTCTGGTGTCACTGGAAACCACCTGGCACACTAATTTTACAGTGGGCCTCCACAACCCCAGGAGCACACACAATCTTCTCTATGCTTCCTACACCCACATTGTTGCCTTTCCTCTGATTCTCCACTGCCTCAAACATTGAGCAAGTTATCTAAGGACCAATTCTCATCTACTGAGACACAACGTAAGCATAAAAGTATAGATACTTAAGTGTTCTCTTCAGAAAACAAATAATTTTTCCCTTTGATTTTGAAAAGGCACAGATACCTACAGAAAGTCTATTTCAAGTTCTACCTTTGTTAAAAAGAAGGGGGAAACATCCAACTGCAATTGTTATACAGAACGCCAAGTCTTGGTATCACACAATTGCAGACAGCTCAAATAATTCAGCAGAACTATACCAATCTATACTATCTGAGATCTGATCAATAGTCTTTAAAACAGATAATAATGGTAAAGGCACTGCCTCCCAGATTTTTTCTTATGACTTTTTTTTGTTCCAGAGATATAAATCCCAAGCTGCATCTTCCACTTCAAGAGTATAATGTGCATTACTTCAAACTGTCAGAAGAAGCAATTTTACAGCGTGATCGAACGTTGCTGATTTTATGCAGCTCTTCAGTAATTATATTAGTAACTGTAGGCAGGCATTGCACCCAACACTGACAGCACATCACAGATCACCATGTCGGTTGATTTAACAAAAACAAATGAAGCACAGGGTAGAAAGAAGTAAAGGAGAGTTCTGATGTGGCAAGAAATGCCTACGCTTAGTCAGTTGTGTATAGAAATGGTGTGTATACATATATATATATATATATATGGCCTGCATCATGAAATGACAGACCAAGAAAAATATGTGTCATCTTGTTTTGGAAGAGTGATAACTGCGTGGCAGTTTTTATTTAGGAATCAGCAGTCCTCACATTGTTCACTGCAAAACTTACAGAAACATCAAAATCTTAGCATATGATGGGCAGTATAAACAAGATTATAAGCTCTTCTTGAATATGAAAATATCACTTTAAACATAAAAGAAACTGGACAATAACATTTAACAGAAGTTAACACACAAGCAGATTTTACTGAATTGTAGCACATAGGGGTTTTTTTTGTGTGTGTGCATATACAGACACAATTCAGTAAGGCTTTGTAATAGTTAAGGTAGAATATGAATGAAATTTAAAACATGTCAGGAACTCACAGAAGTTCAATGTAGCAGTGTAGAACCTGAACCAAACAACTATTCATTGCAAATGAAATCAGTAGACTTAGAGAAGGGCAATTACTGATGAACAAAACAGGTCAGTCAAAAATTCTTTCAATTTCAGAAGTCCAGTGCTCAGCAGTGTGTGTCCACCTCACATCAGTGGAATCACCACCCCTTAATACCACAATTTCTGTTCTATGAATTGCTAAAAAACTGCTGTTCTCTACCTTAAGTCATCGAGCAAACAGACACCATGACTCAACTCTGGGAATCTAGCTGTTTCATCACTCTGCTGTGAAGAGCCAGATATTCCGTACAGATGGAGACTATGCTTTAGTTTATGTTAAAGAAACCAGATGGCTTTCCCAATGACCACACAAAATGAACAAGCTGTGTATTTGGATCTGAAAAAAATGTACACACTATATCTGCATGGCATGGAATGAGAACGTTTTGCGAGAAACCTAGTTTAAAGACTAGTAACGATGATCAACTATGTTCATCTAAATGCAATTCAAAACACGGAAGGTCCATTAAAGACATAATTGCAGCACAAATATGCGACAGCAAACACCCATTCTCACAAGAGATCAAAAAGTTATGAAAACCAAGACTTCAAAGCAGATTCAGTTGAAAAAGTAGAAATGACTTAATGATGGCATCCATATCACAGGAGGGTGGAGATTAGAAGGGACCTCTGGAGATCATTTAGTCCAATCTATGTGCCTAAAGCAGGTTGTTCACAACATTGTTCATGCTGAATCAAAGATAATTAAACCCCAAAACGGTTAACCTGAGTGTTACAAACACCTCAGATTTTTATGGTAGCAGACAGGAAAATCCATGGCCCCTGAGAGGTTTTCACAGGTTGGAAGTAAACAGCCGAAATTTGAACCAGATAAA
>VYXH01008700.1:36532-90393 GCA_013397275.1 Burhinus bistriatus | reverse complement strand
AAAAAAAAAAAAGTGGGTCACTGTCATTGTGCAACCCATCTTTCAGTCGGAAGTGAAAGTTGCAAAGGATTTTCCCTTCTTCAGACTTCTCTTTCTGGCATTATTGGAAAGCTTGTCTTCTTGTTTAAATGAATTTCCTTTTAATCTCCTCCCTGAGCTGCTGGATGGATGGAGCCTCTTAAAAAATTCAGGATATCACTGTAATTGTAAATTGATCTGCTTCTGTGGCAGAAGGCTGGGGCCCTCCGTCCAGGAAAGAGACTGTCTTCTCAAAGTTGTGTTTCAGACAAATGATTAATTTGCACTCTCTCTTACTACCATATTATCCTTTAATGGAAAAGCAATTCTTAAACCTATCTACTACTTTTTGGATTGTTTTATTCCTAGCAACGTACAGGGAAGAAAGCCAACTGCCGAAGCCAATGTGAAATATTTACTGGCTTGAAATTTTTAAATTTCCTAAAGGACACTATACTTACATAGGAACTAAAACTGTGTTAGACAACTAAAATGCATATATTCATCACTGATGAAGTTCTGAATTAATGTATTATATTAATAGACACAGGAAAATTCCCCACTGATTTTTAATGCAAAGTTAAGGTTGGAACACTGTTATGACTATGCGATCTTAAAAACAGACACGTAACTCATTAGTATCAAAGTAGAGGAAATTATCTGTCTAGTGTGGTGCTGAATCCACATAGCCTATTTGCCTTTGGCTCTTTGGTTATGAGATCTGGCATCACTTGGATTATTTCACCTAATCCATCATTAGCTTTCACGTGTCCTATATACTGTGCAACAAACCTAAATTTAACAAACCCAGCTCCCCATCAATTACCACGCTGAATATATTACATGTCAGCACAGAGCACAAAGATTAGACATGCTGAATTACATCTTTCTTTGTGAAAAGTCAATATTTTTAGAGCACTGTTAATGTTGCTGACTCCAATTGTAACAAATGTTCCTTCCCATTGTGGACAGGCACTAATGCCTCGAGCTTTGCTATTTACATACAACACAGAGCTACTAAACAAAATGAAAAACCTCAGAAGACACAGAAAGTACATAAGAGATTCTACTAATTGTGCCACAGAGTCACAAATGTGGGTTTTTTAATTGCCATATTTGCCTGGCTGGTGGAATCCTGGAAGATGACCTAATTTTTTTTTTTTTCCTCTATAATCCTGCAAGTAAACATCAGTAATTTAGATTTAACTTTCTCTCTCCACATACACAAAGCACACAAAAAGGTTATTACTCACAATAAAAATTAAATACGCTGCTGTTGTGTTAACAGAGCTTCCTTACTTACCGGTCTTCCACAAATACACCGAAGAAGTTTGAAATTCACTTTGTGCATGAGCGTCCCAGATTCCCAGCAGCAGCAGCACGAGAACTCCCACGCACCGGGCTGGCACAGCGGAAACCCCTGGACCACGGCAGAAAGCAGCGCTCCCCTCGCTCAACCCCATGCCTCCAGCAGCCTGCCGCCGCCTCCAAAACCCACCGCACAACCGCGAAACCTCCTTCAAATAATATTCCCCTCTTCAGAATTTCTTCACGGGGAGAAGGGAACTGGAAACCTCTCTCCCGCTATCGTGCATGGCAGTTGAAAAGGAAAAAAACTGTTTAACACCAAGGAACAATAGAGTCCTTGCTCGCTTTGGCTGCTGCAGCGGCGGCTGCTGCTAGTATGGTTGCTGCTCCGCGCTCTTCCATTCAGCGGTTAGTAGCAGGTTTCCATCAGCTAAAAGCGAGACAGCTGTCCGCAGGGGGCTCCAGCTGACTGAGCAGGTTATCTTGCTCTGAGAGGCAGCAGTAGTCATTTACACCAGCTGGAGAGAGTGAGAGACAGAGAGAAACAGGGATGAGGAGAAACACAAATAGCCCAGCGCTGTAATCTCGACGCAGAGAGTGACTGCAAAAGGCTGGCTTCCCAGACACGTCTCTCCCTGGAACATCCCAAATGATACATGCCAAGAAGAAAAGAAGAAATCGTCATCAGACATGCTTCAGAAACACAAGTCATACAACCAGAGCAGTTATAACCAGAATGACATATATTAAGTAAGAGAGCATCAGACATTTGTCCTGATAACAATATGTATGCTGGAGTAACTGTTTTGTAAACAACAACAAAAAAATGTGATTACACATGCATTAAATAGACAATTAAAACCTTATGAAGGAAAATGGAAGAAAATGCAGAAAAAAAGAAAAAAAAAAAACACTAACCACTAACTTGCTTTGCATATTTATCAAATCTGTTTCAGGTAATAACATATCTGCAGTGAGGACAGATGAATATATGTATATGATAATGTGTACTTATGTGTAAGCACATCACCTCTGTGGTAGATGAAGTGTGCGTGTAATATATAATGCAAGATAACATCCTTTCCTATCCAGGAAGTATGTACACATACATGCATGCATATATGTCAACTGTGTAATTTAAAATAATTTGAGGATCAAGTTATCAATCATTTTTAAAACATACACTGAGATTTACATATGAAAGTATTCAGGATACATTAGGCTGTCACAATGATACAAAAACGTGGAAAGAGACAAAGCTTTTTAAATAGGGATCTTTATCTCTCCCACCCACTACCCAGTGAACAGATGCAGTAACAAGCCTAAAGATCAGGTTTCGGACACCTCTACACTGGGAAGCAAATGAGGAATTTTCAAGAACACTGCTATCATATCAAAAAGTTTCATTAAAAATGAAAACAGCTACACAAACACACAGTAGGAACACAGGAGCCAGAGTTTGAAAATGATGGAGCTATTGTTGTTTAAAGAAGAAACCTTCAGTCAGCCTCTCTTGGGACGCCTGTCATTTTGCACAACCTTCTCAGTCTCAGCCTTTTCACATGCATTAGATTAAAATCAGCCGTGATCAAATAATTCCCAAGTCCTTGCCTGTTTAAATATTCTGACATCAGAGCAAATTAGCAATGTTGAAGGTTGCAAATTCGTCTTTGTTTACTTTCCACTCTGTTACGCCTCTAAGAGGGAATTAAAGGCTCAGGGAGCTCTAGCACCGCGAGGCTGTGATTAAGAGAGATAAGCAAGTGTGGATTACTGTTCCTCAGCTGTTGAAAAACAGGCAACAATCAGGAGATTATAGGTTGATAAGGGATACATAGAAAGCCATGATCTTAACAAATTTATAGCATCCTGATGCAGAACTTGTACCCTCAGCTAAAAGCACTTCTGGAAATACATTTTATTCACTTCTGCTGCATCATGCTGTATTCACTTTAGGAAACATACAAACCCCTTCAGCCTTTGCTTTGTTGAACAGGACAGAATACTGCTTTAAATCAAAATGCTCTCAGAGTTTATAGAATTATAGCAATTTCACAGGTAAATCTGGGGTTAAGTTAGTCAAATGCATGTTATTTTGCATGCTATGTAGAGGGACTTAATATTTGACCAAATAAAAATAATACCAGCTCCTTAATTTATGAAAAATAAGACTGAGGATTTAAGAGCTTAAATAAGTTTTAAGATTATCGGGAAATCTGTAGCAATAGCTTTATTGACTTGCATAGTTAAACGTATGTAACTTATACATTCCTTTGAAAAATTAAGAGTAAAAATGTTGGCTTTTTAGCTGGGGCTATGCACCAGGGGAAAAATCAAGTTTGTAGAGTGACTAAGGGAAAAGGCACCCTTTTCAGAGTTATTAAATACAATGGATTCTACCTAGAATTTTTCTGAATGTATAAAGAAAGCCTCCGAAAATATTTTGTACGTGACTCAGATCATCTGGAAACATCATCAGGGAACACATCATCCATGTAGTTGGCACAATGAATCAAAGTGGTTTTTGACAGCAGAACAAAGCAATACCACGAAAGAGGGTGAGCACACATACACAAACACTCAAATATTTTCTTCGATTTATGCAACTATAGGCCCACATACCTTTAAAACACCACTAAAATAGACATTATTAAAATAAAATAATTTCATACTACTTTTAATGTTGTACCATTTTTTTCTGTCAAAAATCAATGAAAGAATAATTTCACTTTTTTTTTTTTAATGTAAGAAGTTATGATGCATTTAAAACTGTTCAGAAATATGTCACAAAGACAGAATGGAGGAAATATTTATTATGCAAATGTATTTGTATGTCTGGAAAAAAAAATAAGGATTCCTGAACAGCTGGTTTTGGCAAACACTAGATCACTTCTGCAGCACATACACTCATCTTCTATTGATCCGGGCAGGGAAAGGCCAGTGAAACCAAAGGCCAAAGTGCAGGCTGATGCCTGCAGACAGAGACACCTACACCAACCTAACTGCAGGAGTTAGACTTCAGACACAAGAGGCAATATATCCTGATTGCAAGCTTCAGTTGCTATCAGCATGCCTTACCCGCAGAGCTGCTGTTAGCCTTTTCCACCCCAGTGTATCCCATATGCTCTCACCCTCTTCCTATTTGCTACACTGATGTGGGACCTCCCTCCCAGTTATGAGTGCAACCATTATTTCCAGCCCACGCTGGCAACCCATCTTCTAATACATACCTAATGATCATAATTTCTCAGTTGTTTATGGCTTAGACATTGCCAAAGAAATGGTTAAGTATTTCTGAGAAGAAACATCCAGACAAAGCATAGAAATAAACTACAATTGACATTAGTATCTGTATCACTAACATAATAGTATCAGTGTTGTACCTTGGAGCACCAACATAGGAATCTCAGTAGACTATTATTCAGATACAATTATTTATTTGAAAAACACCAGCTATGTGGAGTCTGTAAACTGCTCACACAAGTGATTGACAAGTTAGCACCTTTTCATTTTCTAGGAAAAAATAAGACTAGCCTCAAAGACCTTTACGAAAATGAGGTAAAGTTAGCCATGAAGTATTGGAATTACTTTGTTCATGTTTCCTAGCATTAAACAGTTAGAGGATGACAAAACAAACATGCAATACCTTTTATTTAGTGGAAAGAGAAATGAGAACAAGACATAAATTTCTTAGCCGCTGGGTATGAAAAGCTGCCTGCCAAACAGAATCACCCTGCTGGTATTCCTCTGCTAGCAGGCGGTCCCATGCTAGCCTCTTCTGTGTTTCTGAAATGCCATGAATAAAAGCTTCAGGATCATATTATCTTCTATCTTGAATATGTTGTATTTCTACATATAGTAAAGTCAAAGAATGTGCAGAGAGTACAACATGTATATGGCACATTTGTTTCTAGAGTCAACAATACTCAGTGAAGAGGCGTGTCCACCGCGACTTTCGTCTACCTTCAATTTCAGTCTGGTTAAGCCAGAAATATTTATAGAAGTTTCAGTCCACTCTTCTAGATCTATAAAAGATGTTTCACAAACTCTACAACTGTACCCCACTAAACCATCTGTGCTGTGTGAGTACAGGAATACCACAAAAATCACCCAAATTCTAAAGAATGAAAAATGTTTTCTTTCTTGTGTAGAACATTCCAAGTCCTCCTCATCTGAACTCTGCTCATTTTATCTCCAAGCCTTTTTCCCTTCACCTAGGTGTGAAAATGACAAGTGCTGCCAAAGACAAGTAAGTCAACTATCACCCTGAGAAGAGTTCTAGAGTTATAATGAGTTCATTACAGCCAATACTCATCGGATAATACAGTACCACACGTTTCTGAAAAGCACTTTAAATGTGTAACATACTGATCTGGTTCAGTCACTGTATTAGGATGCCCTTGGATATATCCCCTGTACGGGATGCAGTGGTATGGTTGCACCCCTAACTTTTAGAGGAGAAGTTAGGAAGGTGTGGTATGTTTCCTTACATGTACTTTTGTTTTGCAAGATCTACGATCTCAATAATCCACATAACAGCTCAAAAAAGCTTTTGCTCTCTTCATTCCCATATATAAACTCATGGGTCAAAACTTGGAGCTCTGCATTTTGTGAGAACCTGACTTTCCTGGAGATATTTTACTACAGCTGCAAGTATATTATAAGGTTTCTCTTGAGATGAGACCTGCAATAATTTTATTAGATTTTGAGAACTTCATGCTGAAGTTCTGAACTTCAGGCTTTGCTGCAGAGCACTGAGCACTCCTCACCACACTCAGTAATGGTCTATTATTTTTCTTCGTATGCATGCTAGGGAGCTTAGTCAGGGAAGCCACAAAAAAATCCTAAACATGAACAATGTGAATAAAAATATTAATATGTTACAATATACTTCGCCTCTCAAAATCTGGCAGCTCCATTCCTTAAGTCTAAAATTAAATGTGCTGTGCAAAACTTGCAGCTGAAAAAAGTTATTCTTTAGGGATCCTAAACATATGGCCTCTAGGTGTCACACTCGACCATGTCACAATATGCTATTTATGGATTTCTCTTATTCTTTCATAGCAGGTAAGAGACCTTGATTTTATCCTTTCAAGGAGTGATACTATGTCACATCCTCTTTTCAACCTTGTAATTTAAAAAACAAAGAAACAAACAAACAAACAAATAAAGCCAGCAAATTTCTGCCTCTTTCATATAAGCAGTACAGGTTTTTTTGGTTTTGCCAGAGTAACTATTTTTACAAACATTAGAAGTATCATGGTGCCTGTTTGTTAAATTTATATAATTCTTTTGGATCATGGATTTGGAGGACAAATCAGGAACTTTAAGAGTTATGTATGTGAGCTGTGCAGAAGTAAGAAAGCATTACATGCACGAAATCAGTAGAATATGTTAAAGACACACTTAAACTCTTCAGTGTTTCTTGATTACTTCGAAAATCTTTGCAACAAGAAAAAGTTACCTTTGCAAAATTAATAAAGATTCTACTTGCATGAATGTATAAGCAGCAAACGTAGTCATCTAGTTCTGACTTTACAAACGCTTTGCTTTTATTAAGGTAAGTTAGTAATTCTTGAATAGATTTGCTTGTGAATTTTGTGTATGATTAGAATTAAGCTGTACGTATAGTTTGATTGTTTGATTATATTGGGATACGTGTGTGGTGTTTACTTGTTTGTTTTTTAATCTACTTAAAATCTAGAATTTTTCCTAGCCATTCTTTCACTGGTAAGGGGTGGGGGTTTTCAGTTGCAAAAAAGGTAATTTAGCCTTTTTTTTTTTTTTTTTTTTTTTTTTTTCCCCTGTACTGCTCTATTTCAGTAGTTCTCTCAGTTTGGTTTAACACCTGGCTGTTGCATTTTCTGTTGACCCTTTGGTAGATAACAAAAAACATCTCCAGCATAGAACATTCACGGAAAGAGTATTCTTTGTAAGGAGGTCCCATTAATGTACCACCAGGAGGTATATTGAGAATTGCTTGCTGGAAGAAAAAACTAGAGGAATTCAAGAAGAAATCAATGAATTTACCAAGGAAGCTACCTAGATTTGGATTGAGCTACCTGGTGAAATGGAGTATTTGCCATCTTTTTCTGTCTTCCAGAAAAACGTTAGTCTTGACTTGATACATTTTAACCAAGGAAAGGCTACTGGGCTAAACAGATCAATACCTTTGTGAAATATAATGGCCCAAGAACTGCAGAAGGTCAGATTAAATCAGCTAATTCTACCTTCTGGCTTTAAACTCTGTGAATGAACATTATCCTTTCTGCCCAAAACAGCCAACTGCATGCAGCAGAACCTTTCCAAAGACAAGAACTGGCTGCAAAAGTGTCTGTGATAGTTCCCTATCAGGAATTGTCATAACTATTGAGAATTGAAGCTTTCAAACTTTTCTCTTCAATTCAGAGATCTGTTTAGTAGCCTCTGGTGAAACTTGCTATATAGTAGGAAAATACAGTATGAGTTTTTCGTTGGAAAGCCAACAGCATTGATACACCAGCTTGCATCAAAGAGATTTTGAGCATGTTCACATATTCAGAAGCAAATGGAGTAAGTGTTTGTATCTGAAATTTCTCTTGCAGAGACTATATGTACAGCTTAATTCTAATCATACACAAAATTCACAAGCAAAATACTAACTACAGTTAGGGTTTGTAGCGAGGTCTGCATCAGTATTCTGACTCAATTACACTTTTTGGTTTCTTAAGACTGCCAAATTTGCAGTTTCATAATAACTTTATAGATAAAGCCAAAGACAAGAAAGAGAAAAACACATTAAAATTATCTCCATCCTGGTCCCAGTCATTTCAATGAAGAAGAGAGACAATCATTACTTTTTTGTGTTAATAAAAAAGGAAAGAATATGTACACGAGGAAAGTGGTGAATTTTTCACTTAAAAGCTTTTGGTAACCTCTATTTTGGGGAAGAAACTAAACTTTGCCTCTGTTGGGAGCAATCAGTGTGTTCTTCTCATTATGACCTCCAAAAAGAAGCCTGCACACAATTAGAACCTCTTCTGAAATTGTGGTACCAGGATGCACTTGCTTAGAGGGTGCTGAGGGGAAAAAAAGCTAAGGTTGGGTACAAAAGTGAGGCTGGAACATAAAGCCAGCCTCTAAGTCACTAGGACAGAAAGCATGGGAAAGAGCAAATGACAGGAAAAGCTAAGAAAACAGACTGAAATCAGGATATGAAACCTAAGTGGGGAAAAAAATAGTGTGACAAAGTAGTGACAACCAGAACTTGTGTGGGTGTTTATTTACTATTTACTCTTTTAACATATTTGGCAGGTATCTACAGCTTCTATACCTATGTGATTAAGATTGCACAGAGAATGGAGCTTTTTTAATCTAACTTTAGTTACCTCACTTTCAGAAAGTCCAATACGGACTGCACTAATGGAAAAAACAAACCAACCAAGGTGACCATAATTACCAGTAGAACCAGTTTTCTATCACCGAGCCCATTACACTAGATTTTCCAACAGGAAACCAACAGGCAGGATTTTAATGGGATTTTCCAAGTCAACACTGTTCCTCCAATATGTGCATATACTTTTGAAATGGGTGTTTCTAACATCAATGGGAACAGCTAGCCCCTATGCCTAACATGAACTTATGCTGAAAATAAACAAGTTTATCCAGACAACATGCTCACTAGAGAAAACTAACAGTTAAAACTGACAGTTGTAAATGCAAATAAGTAGAATAATTCACAGGACCTGAAAAGCAGGCAGGGAGATTTCAAAGATACAATGAAGAGCTAAGTACTGAAATCCCTGGCAAGGGGAACAGAAAGAGAATGGAATAAACAAAGAAAATCAGTGCCCATTATTGCCTTTGAAAATCCTCTCCAGGGAGAGCTTAGTAATTTGCACATACCAAATCACCTTTAAACAAAAGCCACCTTCAGTCAATTTTAAACCTTCTCCTTATTAAAATCCTATTGATTGATCATTCTTCATCTAAATGTCTGACAAGCCAATTTCCATTTTCAAGGAGGGAAATGTTGGTCTTCTTTTTCAAGCCATAAATCACTCAAACATTCTCTTATCAATTCTCAAATTAGTTAAGTAATACAAATTAATAAGAAAATTAAACAAGGCTGCTTTCTTTTGTGAATTGTTGTTTCATTGGGGTTTTTTTAACTTAACTAATACATTTAATGGTTTCCAGAAACAGATAGGCTCAGTAGTAGTGACAAACACAACATAGTTGCAAACAGCTTTTAGTGATTTGTTAACTTCTTAAGAGTCCTAACTTAGCTGGTCAAAAGTACAGCTGCGTGTTTTGTGCTGACCTCAACAGATCAATAAACAAGAGTATAACTTCAGGAAACTGATTAAAGGATCTCACACCATTCTGACAGGGGGTAAGATAAGGTGCGATTTAAACCATATTAAATTAATGATCAAGGTTCAACTTGATTTGCTAACTAACCAAGCCCTAAGATAGAACTACTTTATATTATTAATAAACATATTTTGCAGAATCTTAGGTTATAATTAAAGTTACAGCACAGAAGATAATATCTGAAAATAAATCCTTTGCCCTCTAATGTTATATGAAAGATTCAAAAGTGTATTCCATCTGTCATACTTTCATTATATGGTAGGTGCTTTAACTGGGGGGGTGGAAGGGAAATTGGTTCCTACTCATCAATCTTCCTGTTGAAAATTACAGGTCAGTCTTACTGAAGTCAACTACAATGTAAAAACTAAATCTAAATAAGGAAGGCAACAAAATTAATTCATTCTAAGCCCATATTAATGAAAGCACAATATCATTTCAAACCACATGGACAACTAGTTCCAAAACTCTGCCTTCTGTTAACAAAACCTCCCATTCTCCTGACTTTTCTTCCTCCTCTGCTGCTGCAGCACCATCCTCTCCTCACTCCATTGCACCAATATTTTGGTGGCAAAAAGAAAGCAAGTAGCCAAGACTATGCACTGAGATAGGTGACATCACAACCACATAAAACTGGATTTTCTGCATACAGATCACAACGCACTTAACACATTCTGTGTGCTGCTGAAAGTCTTCTCTAAATTATCGGCATTAGCATTAAAATTAGAGCTTCACTAGGGGGATCAAACCAAGCTTAAGGTGATGTGACACTTTCAGGACAGGAAAAAATTTCATTAAGTTGGCACCATTGTTCTTCCCTATGGTGACAAAAGACATTATTGCCAGTTTTCTCCAATCACTATTATACTTGCACATCTGAAAATGAGAGAAAAAGCTTTCCAATTAACTGTTAGTGGCAGCTCTAGTACTTCCACAAGTTTTTCCCATGAGACTCAAAACTAACCTGGGTCTAAATAACTGACAGTTGCATCTATATACTCTCTGTAGAATATATGACAACTTACTTTGATATATTACTCACTGAAGGAAGAAACACTATGGAGGAGATTAAAAGAAGAAGGGGTTTTCTCAGTGATTGCCCTATTACTGAAATAGAATAAAAACTTGCAAAGTGGTTGTCACTAGATCAGCATTGAGTTCATTTGTTACCATCCAGCTAGACGAGTGGAGTATGATTTCCCAGGGACAAGGAAATTTAATCTACACAGATGAAATGGGGTGGGGAGTACTAAAAAAATGAAGCATGATTTTCGAGCTGCAACAGCAATGTTTGAATGACACTGAGTTCAGGTAAAGTAACAACCTGAGTTCAGGTAAAGGGATGAACATGTTTTACCAGTGCAAAAAAGGTATGTCATGCTTAAAGCAGAAGTCAAACTTGATATAAGAATCCGTTTCCTAGATGTATCAATAGGATAAAAAATAATTTATGATTCTTTCATCTTAACACTTTTTTGATGTACATATTGGATTTATCGCTTTTACAAACAAAATATCAACACAATTTATATCAGCATAAATTCTCTTAGCATTCATATCTAAATACAGATATAATACTCCTAACCTTGGTAGTTTGGCTGAAATATCAGCACCTAAGTAGAATTCTGAGATATCCCACATAGTGAAAGGAAAATGGCAATTTTTGTAATACGTGGCTAAAATACTCTCACCAAACTCCGTCCATTGCCTGTATACACTTCTACATANATTTTAAACCTTCTCCTTATTAAAATCCTATTGATTGATCATTCTTCATCTAAATGTCTGACAAGCCAATTTCCATTTTCAAGGAGGGAAATGTTGGTCTTCTTTTTCAAGCCATAAATCACTCAAACATTCTCTTATCAATTCTCAAATTAGTTAAGTAATACAAATTAATAAGAAAATTAAACAAGGCTGCTTTCTTTTGTGAATTGTTGTTTCATTGGGGTTTTTTTAACTTAACTAATACATTTAATGGTTTCCAGAAACAGATAGGCTCAGTAGTAGTGACAAACACAACATAGTTGCAAACAGCTTTTAGTGATTTGTTAACTTCTTAAGAGTCCTAACTTAGCTGGTCAAAAGTACAGCTGCGTGTTTTGTGCTGACCTCAACAGATCAATAAACAAGAGTATAACTTCAGGAAACTGATTAAAGGATCTCACACCATTCTGACAGGGGGTAAGATAAGGTGCGATTTAAACCATATTAAATTAATGATCAAGGTTCAACTTGATTTGCTAACTAACCAAGCCCTAAGATAGAACTACTTTATATTATTAATAAACATATTTTGCAGAATCTTAGGTTATAATTAAAGTTACAGCACAGAAGATAATATCTGAAAATAAATCCTTTGCCCTCTAATGTTATATGAAAGATTCAAAAGTGTATTCCATCTGTCATACTTTCATTATATGGTAGGTGCTTTAACTGGGGGGGTGGAAGGGAAATTGGTTCCTACTCATCAATCTTCCTGTTGAAAATTACAGGTCAGTCTTACTGAAGTCAACTACAATGTAAAAACTAAATCTAAATAAGGAAGGCAACAAAATTAATTCATTCTAAGCCCATATTAATGAAAGCACAATATCATTTCAAACCACATGGACAACTAGTTCCAAAACTCTGCCTTCTGTTAACAAAACCTCCCATTCTCCTGACTTTTCTTCCTCCTCTGCTGCTGCAGCACCATCCTCTCCTCACTCCATTGCACCAATATTTCGGTGGCAAAAAGAAAGTAAGTAGCCAAGTCTATGCACTGAGATAGCTGACATCACAACCACATACAACTGGATTTTCTGCACACAGATCACAACGCACTTAACACTTNCTAGTACTTCCACAAGTTTTTCCCATGAGACTCAAAACTAACCTGGGTCTAAATAACTGACAGTTGCATCTATATACTCTCTGTAGAATATATGACAACTTACTTTGATATATTACTCACTGAAGGAAGAAACACTATGGAGGAGATTAAAAGAAGAAGGGGTTTTCTCAGTGATTGCCCTATTACTGAAATAGAATAAAAACTTGCAAAGCGGTTGTCACTAGATCAGCATTGAGTTCATTTGTTACCATCCAACTAGACGAGTGGAGTATGATTTCCCAGGGACAAGGAAATTTAATCTACACAGATGAAATGGGGTGGGGAGTACTAAAAAAATGAAGCATGATTTTCGAGCTGCAACAGCAATGTTTGAATGACACTGAGTTCAGGTAAAATAACAACCTGAGTTCAGGTAAAGGGATGAACATGTTTTACCAGTGCAAAAAAGGTATGTCATGCTTAAAGCAGAAGTCAAACTTGATATAAGAATCCGTTTCCTAGATGTATCAATAGGATAAAAAATAATTTATGATTCTTTCATCTTAACACTTTTTTGATGTACATATTGGATTTATCGCTTTTACAAACAAAATATCAACACAATTTATATCAGCATAAATTCTCTTAGCATTCATATCTAAATACAGATATAATACTCCTAACCTTGGTAGTTTGGCTGAAATATCAGCACCTAAGTAGAATTCTGAGATATCCCACATAGTGAAAGGAAAATGGCAATTTTTGTAATACGTGGCTAAAATACTCTCACCAAACTCCGTCCATTGCCTGTATACACTTCTACATACACTCCAACATTAATGTCTCCATCACACATATTAACTCTAGGAGGTATTTTCAATGTTTACAAAAGTTATTTTTAGTAATGTTTATATCAACTACAAAACCAAATAATTGAGAATTTTACATGAAGAAAGATGAAGAAAACAAAAAAATACATTCTGCTTTCTCCTGAAGATACTAGAAAACCATTATAAGCAACCTGCTTTGGAGACCTTGGAGGATAATTGCATGTTAAATCCCCAGATCATTTCAGTTCTTCCTCCTTCCTGCAGATATACAGTCATAACAATAACATATGTAGAAGTTTGCCCATATCTTACTGTAGCACATGAGTTTATCTAAAGGCGGAGTCTAAATACTATATCGTCTTTGAATACTGGCTGAATAGCAGGGCACATTGTACCTCACTTAGATGCAAGTAGAGTACAATTCAATAAATTAATCTCCTGTAAAGTTACAGGGTTGCCATAGCAAAGTATTACACTGACAGGATGCAGAAAAGAACTCCCTTCATTATGTCAAACACTTTAAACAAGCATATGCCTACACCAAATCCCCTCTCTCTGTCAATAACTGGTTGACTGGCAGCCAACAAAATACTAGCTTGATCGCCAACCTTGTGAATCAGATTTTTTTTAATGTAAAATTTAACTATATTGAGTTATTTGACTACAATGATGTCTGATAAAAATTATTCTTCATTTGGGTATAGGCAGTTTGGCAGGGCTTCTTCTAAGCTCGCAAGGTTTAATTTTCAGTTCTGAAGGGACTAGTGAAATGCACTGAGGGTTCCTAGCCTCAAGTCAAGACTTCTGACTTCATGTCCTAAGTTTTCTAGGTGCATACATAGTTTTGACAAAGGGAAGAACCACATATCTCGGATCTTTGGAGGAAAGGAGGAAAATCAGTCTTCCCACCTGTCTCACACGTATGCAAAAAGAAAATTGTTGTTGTCTTTGGCCAGGACAGGATTTTCACCAAGCATTAGGAAAGTTTAAAGGAAATCATCTGTTACAGAAAGCATTTTTTGTAGTACTCTCTTCGTAAGCAATTCTACAAAGAAAAATAATTAAAATATGAATAGGGAATGGCATTTTTCATTGCATTCACATCTTCAGAAGACAATTCAGAAACCCAGTCTCATTTTTTCCCCCATTTGAAAAAAGGTGCAAGACTTTTCTTTCTCTTCTGTGTTTCCTACTCTCTTTCACATTCCCATCCTTATGTTAACCTGCAATTTCAAGTAGTGATCTTCAGATGATATCATAATGAAAAAATCCCAAATTAGTTGCTTTGGCTTTGTATAATGGAATACTGAAGATTGTATTAATTTGATTTCAGAAAGAACAATTAGTCACTGTATTCTTAAACCATTAAAAGAAAGAACTTGAAATCAAACAATAAATAAACCTAATGGATACCTCTAAGCAGAAAGTAATTAAAATAGATAGTAAACATTTGCTTTATTGTTTGTTTTTCCCCCTAAATTATGATTTTTGCAACAGTATTTTAAATGGCTTTCACTTTAACTGCATTGCAAAAATGAGATCATATTCATTGTATGCTCTTCATTAACTCAACTGATGGTGTTTTAATTCCTACAACATACAAAGTCTGATGTTTGTTCTGCAATTTGACATAGCCAGTGTGTGTTGAGAATAATTAGCTTCACTATGGCAGAACAAATGATTTCTTTGCAAAGCACACACTGCTTTTTAACAAAGATTACTGGTAAACTTTCAAGGTATTTCTCGTCTTACAGAAAAGCAACTATTTCATTTTTACTTAACTTTTCTGTACCCTGATTTCCCTAATGAACTAATAATCCATGTTCTATCTGATGGTAAATACTTTCAACAGATCTAAAAGAAGATGAGAAAGCACGCTTAGCACAAGTGTTATGTCTGCTATACTGAAACACTTCAGCATTATTATAAACAGTAAATGCAGTTTAAAAGACTAAGGGTTAACCAGAAAGGCAATAGCATGGAATTTCATGACAAACTATTAAACTATGATGATTTTTTGCCTAAGACTTCACATAAAAAGCCGAACACCACACCTACAGTTTAGCAAACATATTATCTTAATGTATGTAGGCATCATACAAACGAAGCTGAACAGTTACATTCTTGCACAAAATTATTCTACTCATCTATTTTCAGAATTATAACATAGTATCCATGATGTGACCTCTGGAAATGTGCACTTACATTAAAATGTTATGAACATCGGTACAGGCCACATGGCAGAAGAACACCTGAAACATCTGTAAAGGCGCACCCCGATACCATTGTGGGCTGATTGGAGGAGCAGTCTGTGCCTGTCTGGCTAACACACACACACACACACACACACACACACACACACACTAATAGAGGTGGGGGGGGAACATTGGTTACACAGAGGTTCAGTACCTTGCAAAAGCAGAGTGCCCATGGAGTGGTGGGGGCTCTGCACTGATCCATTGCTCAAAGCCTGACACTGGGACCAGTCAGAGTCACAGCTGCATCCTTCCCCCACCCTGGCTCAGCTGTGCCAAACCCCTGCAGTGCTAACTGGGGCGTGTGTCAGTTAACATTTGAGATGTTTATATGTGTGTTTGCATGTGTGAGAAGCTTTCCCTGACACAGCCCATCCTTCCTTGCTTGGCCCACTAATAAACTGAGCACAAGAGCACCACATTGCCTAGTGTTCAACTTCCCCTTTCCCCATCACAACATAACCGGAATCTTCTCCCAAAATGCCGGCATTTTATGTTCTCCATAATAAAAATAACATGTATACATTACTGCATTGCCTAAAGCAAAAGAACTAATCCTACAGTCAAAGAACAACCACCAGAATATATGTCTCATTCCTTACACCCCCCACCCCCAATGATATTTAAGGCGTTTTTACAGAAGTAGTATTATTAATCTCTTGCTGTGGTAAGAGAAAAGAGTAGGTTCCATGAGTTAGACACAGTCATTGGACTCCAGGTCAATCACACCTCCTTGAATACCACTCAGATGGAAGAAGACTGTTACTGTGATCTTCAAAAACACGTGCAATGTTAATATTGCACCCAGAAATAGTCATTAGGAAGAATTTTGTTTTCTGACTGATACATAAGAGTATCATCATTATGGGAAACAGTAGTATTCCTAGCTTATTGTCATAAAATTTCAAACTACTTTGGCAAGAACAACAGAAAAAAAAAACCATCAATACCTAAAGCAGAATTATACCTAGAACTTAATAGAGCCTTCAAATCTTCCACATAAAGGAACAGAAACACTAGCCTGAATTAAGGCTAGTACGTAAACTGATAAATAGTTGCTAATGTTGAGTTTTAAGCATCCCTGCATAAAACTAAAAAACCACCAAACCAAAAACACGCCCCACCAAACGAACAAAAAAACCACAAAAAATCCCAAACCACCCCAAAAAAACAACAAAAAACCCAACCCAGCCCAAACCAAAAAGCACCGAAACCCCAAACTCACCCAGAATAGAATCTTGCAATAAGCGCAATGATTTACATTTAGAAGACTACAGCTCAAACACCCTGCGGTTGCCTTCCCTAGCAGCTGCAGTACCGTCTCACAACGTTGGGACGAACTCTACTGCTCAGCACCTTGGACAGGGTCTTGTGACGCCTCACTGACGTCAACGCTTTCCCGCTTCTATTTTGTTCACTAAGCAGAGCGTGAGGACTTTCTTTGCAGCATACTCCTTATTCTTACATGAAAATTTTGCAGTGTTGAAATACATGCATTAAAACATAGATGAACTGGCATAAACCTGAGGTCATCCATAGCTTGTTTTTTTAAGTCACATACAGAAACCATTATGGTCTAAGACCGTGCTACACTTTCTTACATACATCAAAGTGTATCTTTGCAGAGATACTGTAAAAATACTCCCCTTAGAACTTTTTAACTCTGTTTCACATTAATTAATTAATTAATTAAAACATTATCCTTGAACTGTAACCCTGTTGTCTTCAGAAGTTAAAGTATTTCTTTTGCTGTTTCTCTTTGTTATGTCAGAAGAAGTCATGCTACCAAATGAACATAAAATTAAATTGACCATGTGGATGAAATGAACTACATCATACTTGAGAAAAAATTATTAAGAATATAATGGTTTTAATGGGCGGAAAAAATCTATACACTTCCATCAAGATGAATGTAATAAAATACTATCAAAGTTGTTGTCCTGGTTTGAGGAAGTAAGTTTATGGAAAGGGAGGAAAGAAGTCTGAATCAGTACAGTATCAGTATTTTTACCTTTAAAAAGAGAAGAAAAAAACAGAAGTGTAGAACAAGATTGTTTGCAGGGTCTTCCCCTGAACCCCTATGGATAGCAAAATTTTTCCATTTATCATAAAGAAATTACACATACTTTTAACATGTTTCAACAAAAAAAGAAGTAATGTTATTTCAACACTATGGAACAATTGTGATTTTATTGTGCCAGTTGAAATTGTTATTCTTAAAGTCAGTGTAAACAGAATTAAATTTAAACCTCCAATTATCATGTAGCTTATACTCAGAAGAGGCATAGGAGAATTTTTGCTGATGTCCGCTGCAAGAAATCAATACAAAACTAAAAGAAAAATATTTATTTTACAGACGCTCTTAAAAATAGGCTTAAAAATTACTATTTGGATCCACCTGCAGGCCATTTCAGAAAGATTGCAGCTGAGGGGATGAGACAGCAGGGAAACCCGTTCAAGCTGATCCAATTTAGATATGCAAATTTTATCTTGTGTGTTTGAAAAGAACATTATGGCACAGGATAATTTGCACCTTGAGTTCCAAAGAATAATATTTCTAATCTAATGAAAACATGCCTCCATTGTTCACTTTCCCACTCTCCAGGTTTGGTCCAATCTACTGCTCCCCCACCCATTTAAAACTGTGTTTTTTCTATATTTGAAACAATTAACTAACACTATAAGAAAAGTAAAATGAAAATAGAAAGGTATTTATTTTTGTAGTTACCTAAAAAAGGCAATGTTACAAGTGGCTGACTGATGAATGATAAAGCCTGTAATAGTAACGGGGCTAATACAAGCCCCACTCTAGGGATGAAATGCTAAATGAAACAACTGAAGTTTAAGATTGCACATTTGATACAGTGCACTGTTAGAGTATTTTTATCCATCTGGGTTGCTCCAAACAGTGATATCTGCTTGATGACAAACTTTTGTAAAAATATACTTTTTTTTTAATCCAAGTGAGTGGAACAATACCGAGGATTGTTTTGGCCCACACAATTTATCCTTGCAACTATGATCTGTTATTATTTCTTCTGATTCAGCGCTACTATTGAGAGAGAAGAAGACAACAAAACTTAGAATTCATGAATGTATGTCTTATCTTAAAAAGAACTTGGGTAATGGAACTAGCATTAATGCTGATTACTGTCTAGCTCAACAGACAGTTACAATAATAGGCTCAATGCTTCAGAGCAAATTTTCTTCTTAAAGTTGCAGAAGAGGCCCTTATTATCTTCTTTCTAAATATGCACAAAACTTGTGTTACTATAAGAATAAGAAACAACAGATTTGAGCAAATATGTCTGGGGTAATGTTTAAAAGGAGATTCACAAAGCACACTTTTTCAACAGAGTTGGAGAGCAGTCATTGTATTGCTCTTCTTTTTAAAAAAGCTGAGCACTATGTTAAAGCCCACAAATATGTAGAATATTATCAGATGTTGAATAACAAATGACATATCTGATGTTGTAAGGGCGTGTACAGTCAGAAAGCAAATAGATTCTAAAAGAAATATCTCAAAGATTAAAATACACATAAATTCATACTGGAGCAAACTAAAATATGTGAAGTACAGTATGGAATTATAACTTGTACCTAAGGAACACTTACCAACCTTTCAATTCTATAATTTTAAATCCATAAAGAAACATTTAAACCACTCAATTCATAAAAATTAAAGTGTAAATTAAAACTTTGCAGTAATTGAAAAAAAATTTGAGTTTCATAAAATTCACATGCCAAATGCGCTTTTAATTTGAAAGTTGCAGAATGCAGTTTCACTGTGTTAAGCACTGCATTTTGAGGTACATTCAACCTCTTTATTGAACCCTTCCCACTACAAACAGGCTCTCTAAGGGTTAGTTGTAATATTCAGCTCAGCCTCTGAACCTTCACCCATGAAGATAACCAAATAATGAGCTCTACTCTGATAAATACTCAGGATCTCACTTGTTCCACAGGCACAAGACTTACCTGTTCCTCACTTTCATCCACTCTGGCCACAGTGGTAATAAAATAACCAACACTAGATATTACTGAAGATTACAGTTACAAGTCCTTTAGCTATTAACCCAACTATACTTGATAGTCCATTAACAAAGGTTAAAAAAAATAAAAACAAAGGCTTCAAAAGGAAATTGCTTCCAGACCTGCAATACACGGAGTTGGTCTGACTGACAGTTTATTAAAAACAGAGCTCTCCAACTACAAGTACAAAGTAGGAGAGATGGGTAGCCACAGAAATCTGGAAGCTCAAATTTCTAGGAGTATGTCTGCCACCATTACACTGCCTCTTATTTATTTAGCAAATATCAAAGTAATTTTGTAACATCTACATTTCAAATCTTTATTGTAATGACACCATAACTACATGTCATGTAAACAAAATGCAATTAGAAGAGAGACCGGCAAATAAACGGTTAATCTGCTGAAAATGAGCTTAATTGAGGACTCCTCCTAAGATCTCCATCCAAAACAATTACTGGAATAGCCCCAGTGCTGATGTTAGTGGGACCTGGCACAGACTCTGAATCAGGAAATCAGCACAGGAAAAGTGCAAGGCCTATGCTTTGCTATCCAAAACAGAAGAGACACAAAAATAAGTTTGCAACAATAAGTTTTAACCATTCTGTTAAATAGTGCAGAAGAATGACACTCAGCCTAGTTCTGAGGGTGCTGGGCTATCTTGGCCTGTAGGACGATGAATGAGCGGAAGGGGCTCAGCACCAGGCAAGACTGCAGGGTGCTGCACAGGACCCCCATCGAGGGGCAGTGGGAGGATGCCTGGAAAGGGGATGGTGCACCAGCGATCCTGCAGCTCTCCATCAGATGACAACTGAATGTGCAGCATGTTGGACAGGCTGGACCTTATCTTGAACTCTAGAGGAGATGCTGCTTTACTGCAAAGTTTTGTATTAACGATAGCTTCACAAAATACCTTTTTATTTTATGCTTGATTCCAAATTGCTACCCTAGCCATAGTGGAAGTCTAATAAACATGTGAGGAAAACTGAGGAAATTAAAATATTTCAAAATTCATAAAGTCAGACAGAAATGTTCATACTTTGAAAGGGCACCGAGCAGCGAAGTTGCAAGAGCACTCCATTCATACAAGGTTAAGAATACACTTGACATCCCTTTGAGTCAAGAGCACTTAGCTACATAGTTGAAATGAGAACTATTGCCATCTTGCTAGCATCCCTCAACTGCTGTCTTCCTCATCTCTGTCCATTAGATTGCTATCCACTGGGACTTCTGTGTTTGTGCTACAGGATTTTGAACACAGAAAATCCCTTAGCTAAATCAAATAATTTGAAAAATAAAAATGGAAGTGGATTTTGTGTGCATGTTAAACTTTATAAAAGAAGGGAAAGATTCAAGACATTTCAGTCAACATTAGGATTCAGACGCTATCAAAATAACACAATACAACCTATGAGTTATATTAGCAAAACATGTATCTTACTATATGTCACAATTTACATTTCTTCTATTTAGATACCTCCTTGATATTATTTAGTTTATACTATGATAAGTTAATTCTGTATGGTAATTATGTTCATCAACATCCTGCTGCAATTAACACTTTCCTTTCCTGCTTTAAATAGCCCCCATTTCCTGTTAAATATGCTTTCCAAGAAGACTAGCACATTAACTTCCTCTATATATTTGTCATGGGGTGAGGAGAGGGTAAGACCCAAGTTTTCAAAACAAATCCTTTGGCCGGAAACAAACTCCTCAACCAAATTAAAAGCAAGGTTACTCAAATTTTATTATGTCAAAAGGTGTGTGGGAGGAATCTTTAAAACAGATTTCACAGATCCATATACATATTAGTTAGTGAAAAAGAAATAAAGAAGGGAGGTAAATGTACAAGCAGACAGATTTTCATGAATTCCAACTGTATTCTGTGTTCCAACTTACATCATACATAAAAAAGAAAATTTGACAGATAAAAAGTATTTCTAGATAAAGCTTTTATTCACTTCAATCATCTTTCTTGTCATTTAAAAACAATCATTTTAAGACTAAATCCTGAAATCTTTCCTTGAACTCCAGGAGAGAGAGACTTCTGTCAGGTTGAAAGACAAACATTTTAATTAGGTAAGTCAAAACTCTTGTTACAGTTACCACTTCTGCATTTTACCTGGTTCTTAATTCAGAATAGCTGCTCACCAATTCAGAATAGCTGCTCACTGTTGGCTTTCAAATCTACCAGATTATCCAGGCATGATAGCGCTTGCAGTCCAGTAAATATTTGCAATATGTTATAGTCTCTGTTTTGGTGATTAAGAATCCATAAAGAGATTTTAAGCAGAGCTATCAGTTTAATCTTAGCAGGGCTTTGCATCCAGTATGCCAGATTGAGTCAGACAGTCTTAGTAGGGAGGCAATGATGCAGCCGCAGCATCTGAACTAAGGCAGTGCATTTTTAAAAACCCAGGGGAGTTACAGCCCCATTTACTCCATCTGTGATACACTATGGAGGAAAGAGAAGCAAGGTTTACTATGTACTTATCTACAAAACGTTGTCAAACAGCTATTTTCAGTACACAAAAGTAAGTATAATGTTTGGAATGTATATAAAACATCTGGAATACAATTTTTTTCAGCACAAACAATATTTTCCTATTTTGACATGAAGTGCTTTTATGAGCAGCATTCAGTCACTCTGCATAACTTCGGAGACCAATAGTTTTCATTAGAGCTGACTCTACGTTTCTTCAATACTGGAGCCACAAAGGTATAAAATCATAGAATCATAGAACAGTTTGGGTTGGAAGGGACCTTTAAAGGTCATCTAGGCCACTCCCCCTGCAATGAGCCAGGACATCTTCAACTAGATCAGCTTGCTCAGAGCCCCGTCCAACCTGACCTTGAATGTTTCCAGGGACGGGGCATCTACCACCTCTCTGGGCAACCTGTTCCACTGTTTCACCACCCTCAGCATAAAAAATGTCTTCCTTATATCTAGTCCAAATCTACCCTCTTTTAGTTTAAAACCATTACCCCTTGTCCTATCACAACAAGCCCTGCTAAAAAGTATGCCCCTTGACAAATAAGCAGAGCAGTTCTGGACACACCGAAATAAGACCTCCAAGATCATTCAGACCAGTGTGCAGGCTGGGTTACTCTAGGACTGCTCCAGCTTTTACCTTCTGCTTCCCATTCACTATTACACTAACATAGGGTTGAATATATGGAGTATTTGCATCCAGCTTTACGAAGTAGGACTTCACAACACTTACATATGTACCTTTACAGTACTCTCCAGCTAAGGATAACTTTTTACCTTATCTGTGATATTGGGGCAGTGAAGGCTTATATTACCCTGGCAGTAATCTGACCCATCTGGCCCTAATTTTCAAAACCCTACAAAAACAGAATAGTGCACAAAAAAATGCATATAATTAAGTTGATAGGTATTCATCTACCACATCCAAATAAGTGTGGTCATTATTTCATGTAATGGGCAAACCTGAACTCCCAGGGTAATAAACAGCAGAACTTAATATGCACATTACATTTTCTAACGTAAAGCAGAGCAAAACATTTTATTCATTTGATGTAACACAACTAGAGAAACACAAAAACAACATTTTTCACCTTTTACAATAAGCTTGAAGCTGAAGCTGTTCCCCTGACATAGCAAAGATTATGAACCTGAAATATTTTCAAGCCAAATTTGGCTGATGCATCGGTTTGTCTGCAGCAGAAAGACAGAATGCTTATTCAAAAGAAGTCACAGTAAGCATCAGAATTTGACCTCTTTTCTCCAAACTGAGGTGAACATGGTATGTTTAAGTACACTGCTCAGATATTGGCTCTAGTACCCAGCAAGCTCAAGTAACTATGAACACATGCAATCCACAACAGAAAAGCTCTGTTGTACTAAACTGAACTGATCTACCATCATATCTCAATGTTGATCAGTTTGTCAAGACTCTAGAACTGATTTTTACCAAGAATAATAGATCTTCTAAAAAGAACAAGACGAAGAGGAAAAACTGACCAAAACGATGGTTGAAACAACCTTAATTTTGTTGAACACCTCATAGATACCTCAAAATATTGGTTATTCTTAGTTACTTTGACTAAAGAGGGTGCTATTTTTAGTCGACCACTTCATATTTGTCAACATAGTTTTTTAAAATTTACTGAGATATTACAATGTACTCTGAGGATCAAACGAATGTTCAATTATTAGCAAGATTAGTCTGAATACATATCAGATATTTTCTTTCTGAAATCCAGTTCTCGGAAGATTTACTTTTGGACCAACTTTTAAACCTGTAGCTCATTGATGATCATCAGCTACAAACTATGTTTGTGAAATCAACAGTTAGCTTGCCCAAACTACCTTGTGGAAGTTCAGGGTTTTAACATTTTTTGTAGAAAACAAACAAACAAAAAAACAAACAAACAAACAAAAAACAAACAAACAAACAAAAAACCCCAAACAAAAAAAAACCCCAAACCACAGATTGTTCAGTTCTTTAATTTTTTATGCATTTCTTTAATTTTAGAACAAAGCACTGGCCTGCTTGTTTAAATGCTGTGTTTTCTGTCTGCAGATTTTTCTTTCCATAACACTGATTGTTCTATTAATTAGCTCAGGTTCTTATTCAGTGAACTCTTGCTGGACAGAGATGTACATCTTTACAATACTCATAAATGACTCTCATAGGTATGTCCAACACCAGAAACTTTCCTTTGAGATGCCTTTCACAAGGCTGCACTCATTCACCAGCTGTTCTCTCAGTACAGGGTAAATGACAACTCTTAAGCTTGAAAAGTACTTTCACATATTTTCAATGAATATTTTGAAGACCATAAAGCCTTCATTGCTGCATTGTGCAGACTACTAGTGTTTACAGTTGTGGAACAAGCTTGCACAGATTTGTGCATCAACAGCAAATTTAACTTTAGGTTTCTACAGAAATAACTGAATCCTCAAAATAGGACTTAAGCTTTTTCTTTTCTTTTTTTTTTAATTATTATTTTTCTACATCTTGTTACAGAACCTAAGTAGTTGTTAAAAGATGGGACTTCACAGAAGTACAGATGGCTTGCACCAGTCAGTGTTGCTCCTCAGTATCCATGATTTTGCACCACCTTATAGTTTAAGCTTACTGAGGAGAGCTGTATAATTTACAGACACTTTGTTTGTAAACCCAAGATTTCTAATTATTATAACAAAATATCTCAGGAATGCTTACCACACATAGACAAATAATACTAGTAATTTTTTAGTCTTCAGTAATTTGAAACTATAGGTTACAGTTTAAGAAATTCATATGCCAGTAGCTTCTACTGTTTTCAGAGTAATAATAAAGAGTTGGGAATAAATCCAGTTTCAGTGTTGTGAAATCTGATCAAGATCGCTGGAGGTACTTCAGACAAGTGTTTGTTATACAAAACATGAGAGTTCTAACCTATAAATGACTACAAAAGTATGGCTCTATTGGCTGTTTACAACTCTTATTAACCGCTTAGAATTAGAAGTAGTAATATTATAACTTTAAGCTATGACTTACCTCTACAACCTATAAACAGTTCCATTAATACATGAGAGCACATGTAAATTAGAATGGAATCATATAAATCCATCATTCTACTGAGAATTTATTTTTGTTTTAATTTACAGTGTCAGAAAAATATAAGACTGTTCAAGTATGGCATTATGTTAGTACAAAATATTCTTGGAGAGTTCTCATGCTTCTCTCATTATTATTTCAATATCTGTAATTCCATTATCAAGACTGCAAGGGAGGAATGAAAGTTAATGGAATGCATGTCCTAATCCTGAAAGACAGACTGACACTTCAAATTACTGCTAAAAAGTAAAAAAAGAACATATTATCAGACAATTTATTATAAGACCTACTGAGGAAAAAAACACTAGAAAGAAATCAAACTCCATAAAGATATTTCTTGCTAGTGATGGAACGTGTATTTGTAGTTCTGGCTTCTATGATTCTATCACAGAAAAAATAGAGATGAGCACCACATCATGCAATAACTGTACAAAGAATACAATTAAATAAGATACTGAGATGGATCTGTCATCTAAAAACCAGAAGGCATAGTGCTTTAATTAATGCATAGTCCAAGTAAACTACATACTGAAAATGAGAAAGACTTCATTTGATTATTAGCACCCATAGACATGCTTCTCATCAAGATTCAGTGATCATACTGTGCACATGAACATGTTTCATGCCGGAAAACAGAAAAAAAGCATGACGCTAACGTGTGAGCTACAATAAGAAGCAGCCACTAAGTATTATCAAAGGAAGCAAAACCAAGAGAACTCAATGCTTAAATTAAATATATATGTATGTTTATATGCATATAGTGGACTTCAAGACCAAAAAAAATATTTAGCTGTACAAGAGACATCCGAGATTAATTACAGACTGATTTTGTACAATAGTTTTCCCTGTAGTTAAAGGGTTTCCTTAATCCACCTTGTATTGTGAGGGGATTTATTTATTTAAGTTTCCTGATTATTCCCCTGAAAATTATATATAAATGTCCGTTTGCTATACGTAAGCTTCTCAGAGAGGCTAGTTCGCAGATATACACGCCAAGTCTAATCAGTGAAGAACCAATAAAAAGAAACATTAACTGAAACAGGATCCTTCTAAAAAGTGTGCTGGGAAGTGGCATTCTCAACCACTGCTGATGTATGAAGATAGATAAAAGCTGGAAATTACTGCTCACTTACCCTTCAGTACGCAGCTGTCATATTCCAAAAACCAACAAAACAAAAAAATTGAAGCTTACAAAAATAATTTAGAGCATGCTATAGAGACAACATGAAAATGCTAATCCAGATCATACAATAAAATTTCTACTGAAATATTTTTGTTTCTTTGTTTACACTTCCTTGAGTTTTTCAGTTAAAAGTTCTGAGATAAATCCTTGCAAAAACATATTCTCCACCTCTGTTGGGCCTTCACCCCACTTTTCCCAATTCATTACCAATTGCAGCTATTTACCAAAAACTTAGAGTTATCTTACGCATAGTTAATAACTTTACATGCATGTTTATAAATACAGTGCTTAAAAGCACAACTTTCAGATGATGATTCGTGAGGAAGGACGGTGGCACAGCGGGAGCTTAGGTGGCTGGGCCACAGAGGAAGGCATGGGGGAGGGAGTGGACTACTTGTGATGGCTTTCAGGGACACGTGTCAGTGTCTGAGAGTGACGGAGCGTATGATACCACCAGACAAGATGCTTTGGTGAACACCTGAGGCCAGTATTGCACGAGGAGCAGATCTCTACAGCAAGACAGAACATTCCCAGCAGTGAGAGGACGCAGCTGCTGGCCATTCCCTCAGCCCGGCTGAACATAGGCCATCTCAGCTGGGTGTCTCCGAGCTGCCAGGTGCGGTCGTGTCCCAGGAAGAACAAAGCGCTTGGCAGCTCTGGTTGCACTACCAAACCCTTCACCCCCTTCAAACTTCCTGCTGCAGATAGGATGGAAATGCGTGCCAAAGTACACAACAAGACATGTTCCTTTTAATGGCAAGGCAGCGATTCATTTGTAATGGGAGATTAAATAGATCCAATGGAGCAACATTGCGGCATGAAAATCTAGTCCCAAATAATGTTTTGTGCGTATACAGGGATTTCCAGTATGTACAGCAAGCAAAGTTTCAGGAACTCAGCACTCCTGCAAAGTCCGGAATAAGCATTTGGTTTTGCAAATTCCAACAGAAACTGTATAAAACTGGGGCCAGAATAACTAAGAAACCACATTACACTACAACATTCGAACACTTTAATTACCAAAAAAAGATACTTTTTTTTCCCCAATTACTGTTCTGAATACAAAGATGAGCTGATTCAGTAACAAGAAGTGCTGTCAATGCTAGTTTACCGCACAGAATTTCCATGGGTCAGCACTATTTAAAACACATACCATGACACAGCACTGAAGAAGTTTCTTTCACTCTCTGACATAACACTAAAACCATATCTAAAATGTTAAATCAATTATTACATCTCACACAACAACAAAGTAGCTCGGGGTGTTAAAATGATTACTTCAAAGACACAGAGGTAACGCAACTGATTCAATTCATGCCTGATCACTCGGGGTTTACATTCTTGTATTCTATTCAGCAAAAGAGTAGAAAACAACAGAAATCATTATCCTTTAATTTTAGAGTTCTCTGTTTCGCTGCCTAGCATGGACATTTTAGAGTTACCAGTGCCCAGAAGATATTAAAAAGGACTCTCCACAGGTGGAGTCACCACGCATTAAGACAAAACATTCACATCCCTAACCAGTCCATCGATGTTATGTCTTGTACTTTTAATGAATAAATATTCTCTCAACTGCTTCAGTCCTACGTTTTGAATTTTGTCGACAATTACACACTGCACAGAATTAGAAAGGACACAGACACTTCAATACTTCAAAGTGACTATAAAGAAGAAAAAAATTCCTTTCCTTGTTCCAAGACTAAATGAGAAAGCCATCGTAAGACTTTCCAACATGCATTTTTTACAATTTCTCTTAAATTCAAAATAAGTTTGTCAACTACACATTGCTGGATACAGAAGCATAATTCCCAGATGATGTAAAAACAGAGTGCTTCTGGCAGTTACCAGCATCCCATTGCTTATTTTCACTAAGTCACCAAAGCTCTACTGTTTGAATATATTGCATATATATGGCATTAACACTTCAAGCCATACAAAAGATCTCACTATTTTCATAAAAAAGTATAAATTCAACAAATGTCAATACCCAAGTTATGTTACAAGTGAAAAAGGAAACAAAAAAGTGTTTTCAGAAGTTAACTAGCTTATTGAGCAACTTTAACAAGAAAAGTGAAAAGAACAACGTCTCCTGTACTCTGAGTACGTTGGCAATCACTTAAAAATTTTCATACTTTCTGTAAAATTACTTCTCTGCAGTACATAAATAAGCCTCAACATCTGTGTAGATGAACAAATACAACAAGCAAACTTGAATAAAGTTCTTAGCATTCTTAAGGGGAGAAAGTTGAGGTAAATGGGTCAGAACTATTCATCAGAACTTTTCTCCCCTCACTCCAAAATGCGAATTAAAAGCTTTGCACAATTTATTAGGGCTGGCATCACTTCCCAAGCTTGTATTCATTGTATCCAGGATAGGCAACAGCTGGAGAAGTCTGCTTGGCTTTTGTCTGAAAGAAATCTTTCTTGCATATATCTGTTCAATCACATCTGCACAGAATGTTCTGAAACAAAGGAAAAGTTACACAATCCAGTCTGACCTGCAATCCGAGAGTTCATAGATAAACAGCACTTTTCAGCATAAATCAGTCAACCATACAATGCATTTGATTTTTTTTTCTCCATTAATCAAGTGCTTGAACTTTCCTATTGCTGTGCTGGGAAGAATGGATATAATTTTCTCACAGCTATTGCAGAAAGTGCATTTATTTTGATGGAAATGTGCAATATCACACCGCCTGTGGGAGTTCTCCAGTACATATTTTGAATAGGATTCATCAGTGTCCATTGTTGGTATCTACATTTCAGCTATACTTCATTATAGTCAATAAAGATCTAGTCAATAAGATATAATTTATCTTGCCTGGAGGTGTACATCTAAAATCAGTCAGATGAATCCTGCCCTGAAATATCAGAACGCTCTTTGGATATAGAAGAGATGTCATGTTACCTACTCTACTACAGATACCTAAATTAGATTAAGTCCATGTTCTTTGGCTTCCAGATTTGGAGTGTGTTCCTTCTTTCTGCAACAATAAAAAATAAATTAAAAAAATGGAAATGTATTTATATGGCAATTAAAGTTCTTTAACACTTCCATTCATAAACCAGTCTATTCCCTGTTCTTACGCTTCTCACACACTTCCCTTCCAGCCAATCATTTCTTTGGACTGGAAGTATTTACAAACGTTGGACCATAAACATGTAATAGTTTCCAACACAGTCATCTTGAACCCTTTCTATGCATCCAGTATGAAGCACAAATGTAGAGATTTGGGTAGGCAAAGAACAGACTATCCTCTACAACCTGCTAATAATGATAAAATGCTGCTGAAACAGCTCGTTTGCTATCTAGCCCTCTACCAGAGGTAGCAGAGCTATCTTCAACTATGGGCTGAAACAAATAAAAACTGAAAATAGGTCCAGGCTCCCCTATCCCCGTTCCAGGATGCTCTGATGCAGCAACCCTGCAGCTCAATAAATAAGTGTGCAACAACCAAGCAAACCTGCTCTGAAGCCAGGCTGGAACTCAGATTCAAGAGCTGGGGACTTGGTTACATACATGTATATTAGCATCCAGCAAGGCAGGGATTTTTACTATGTTAACTGAAGTGTCTATCACCATACCTTAGGTTCCGCCTGGTGACCATAGCCTAAGTGGATACCGCAAGATATTTGTCAGTGATGGACCTGTCTGAACTGCCAAAAACTGGCCTATAACTCTTATACAACACTGCCCCCCCCCAAAAAAAAAAAAACCAAAATAAAAAAACAACAAAACAACTATTTCAAAAGACAATAATAATATTGAAATAATAATAATTTAAATACCTACAAAATCAAACACTTCAACTTGAAGAGATGCCAGCATTATGGAATCTCAACCTTGCTTATCTGTGTCTATCACAACAGAGGTGGACTATAATGGGATACTTGTACTCCTCATACAGCACCTCTGACTATACGCAAAATACCAGTTTCCCTAGAGTTTCACAAGTTCCTAGGGTTCACAGGGCCAGAATATCTTGCTGGGTTACTGCCAGACCTTTAACTTCCCAAAATATTTCCAAATCACTAAATGTGATCCATTCTCTAATGTGTATTTTTCAGAAACACATCTATTTTAATAGAATATTTTTAGCACTCAATATTTATTCTCCCTCTGAAGGGATTTATGCATCTTATACCTAGTAATACTTAAGATTGTTGTCGATGAAATAAACAGGTTTTTTTGCAAAGTTTCCTCAAGCAATATTTATGTGGCATTTTTCTACACCTTCTCATGCTCTTCTGCACCCTTTCAAACTATCGGCATCAATCACTAAGAACTCTTCCAGTATCGATTTCACAGATTAAAGAACAAGTCTTTTAGCCTTTCTACTAAATGCTGACTTTTAGTCTTTCCTGCACTATTTCACAGAGACCGAACTAATCTCTGTCAAACTGGGAGCCCATGAGGAGTTTCTTTGTCTGCTCTGACTCCCTAAGTCCTCTCTAGTGTCAGTGCTTTCCCCAGTCAAGGATCCAGGGTCTTTCTGAAAACATGGCCTGAACATCTTGTTTCTAAATGCATTATTTTGACTGTGGTTCAAACAAGTCATACTTTACCTGCACAAATCCATATAAAAAATATTCCAAAATAAAAGATCCATGAAAGACTTTTTTTTTTTTTTTTGTAAGAAATGAAGACTTGCCTTCTGTGTTCATGAAGGAGAACAAACAAAAACAACATAAAATTTCCCATGAGATAAGGAAGAAATGCATATGAAACATAACTAAGCAAGGAGTGCATCAGTATGGAAAAAAACCTAACAACTGTTTGCATCCTCCCACTAACCCCACTCTCTAAAAGAAAGTGAAAACCACTACCCTATTTTTTCTAGAGTAACAAAATAAAATTATTANAGCTTGATACGGTTTTGTATATATTTCATTATTTTTCTTTTTATTATTTTATTATGAATATTTCATTAAAGTAGTTTAGTTCCTTCTAAACTCTTAAGTCTCTCTTCTCCTTGGGGAGCGGAGCAAGAGAGAGTGAGCATCTGTCGTTCCACCGGATTGGGCCAATCTGGCCCAAACCATGACATTAGAGATTCCATATAAATAAAAGAATGGCTTTTGGAATGTTTCTTTAATGTCTATAGAAGGCTTTGCAATTAAAATTTTAGCCTTAAACACACAGTTTATGGAAGTAATGCCTGTGCTTGTTATTAACAGTTTCCATTGAAAGACCGTATTTTTGTTGAATATTACTAATTTAATCTAGCTATTCTACAAGCAAACATATTGCTCAGTGTGATGCTTGAAGCAATGATTTTGGGTTTGTTTTGCCTGGATTCTTTTTCTGGAGTGGTGAATAACAAGAAGTTAGTTAAAACAAACAAACAAAAACAAAAATGAAAAAAACCCACAACACCCACAATTTAAAAAATAAATAATTGACAAGGAATTCCCTAAGAAGGACTATCATTATATTCTTTCAAGCTAGAAGAGTTTGAAGTTTAGGAAGCAGAGATTGTCTGGCACCAGAGATATACCTATTGACCTACTCAAAACAAGAAAAGGCCACTTAGAATTATAATAAAGGTTTAAGATTCACAAGTCATGCAATTCCCAGCAGCAACAGTAATTGGAGAGGACTGATCAAAGATTTCATTACACCAATTACACTCTGCCTTGTGTGTGAGACTAATTATGCAGGTGTGATCCTGCCAGCACGAGAAGCATCGCTACAACAGCCAAGCACGGACCTTGCTGGCAATCGCTTTTCTCACTGCAAGGCAGACCTGGAGCAGGTGCCCCATGTTCCCAATGCTGTCTCCATAAGGGCACGTGATGGCAGGGAATGGAAATAAATTCATAGATTAGAATGTTATGTAAGGAATCAGAAAAGAAAAACTTATAAAAGAGGTAGATTTGAGGATTGGAAGGAGGAGAAAGGCTGAGTGACACTAGCGTTGGTAGTTTCAGAACTGAAACAAGCTGGATCCTACATAAAATGGTCTGGTATGAGCTGCAAAAAGACAGTGTCAGAGCACACCTTCCAAAACTTCCAGTACGACAGTCTACCACTTCAACACTAAAAGAAAATTTTAGCCAATGTTTAAAGTACTGTACATTTTCTCCAAACTTTTATTTAATTCATTTAAAACATGCATGAGGTTGTCCCATATACATTTCTCCTAAGACCAAAGCCAGCTTAAATGTAAAGAAATCTCCTTTCAAATGTGTATTGAATTCTATATATTTATAACCTTATCACTATCGTTATACTGCTAATTACATTTGACTTTGTTACTAAATGAAAGCAATTCTAGTGAGTAGCCCAAATATTACACCACTGGAAAGATTTGAGAAGTCTAATGTATTGGAAGCTGTCCTAGAATATTGCATATTAGTTTTAAAAAAAACAAATAAAGTTCAATTTCAAATGTTTGTAGTTTTGAAAATTAAAATCTTGAATTACCTAATCACAGATTTCTGAACACGTTAAACATGCAGGTTTTGTTTCTCCCGCTAAAGTATACAATGCACCATGTCCTTGGAATCTGTCCTTAAGTACATTCAGGATGCTCTACACAAAGCTGTGCAGAGCTGGACATAATCTGAAGCCAAAGCAATTTTCCTGAAAACTGTTTTTCCATACTGGTCTTCCTGATAATGCAGCTGTTAGCCAGGATTTCAATACACTTTTTTTAACTATACAGGGAAGCTGGGTTAATAATGGGGGAAAATGTTAAATTATCCTACTCAAGTAAAATGAACAAAAAGAATTCAGAATCTGCAGAGCTAAGGAAGGGCCATTTTTTTCACATCCAGTTTTAGAAAAAGAACTATTCAAGAAGTGGTATGCAATGTCTTTCCATCCTCAGGAGACAATTCCACAGTTTAATATATCATTTGGTATGGCTTGAATATTTTACACTTAGTGAGTACCTGTTACATAACTTTCCTCCACTGTGTTTAATTACCCCATTAAGCAAGCTGGTATTTGCATTTGCACTTAGAGCAGCTGCACTACAGCTCCAGGGCACAAGAATATAAAACCAAGAAGAAAAATTAATAAAACATTATCTTTTCCATTTAATAAGTTCCCTTTCTTTTTTTAATTGAAGTATTTGTATTAGTAGATACTATTCCAGCATTGTAAGGTAATAAATCACATAAACCTTGTATTATTCAAGCTGACTGAACTGCCAGATAGGAGTATCATCACTCACTAACGGCACAACTTGCCCTTAAGCTTTTCTCATTTTATGGTATTTCTGAGGAGTCACTTTGTATCTGAAAATGTTACTCAAATCACAGAAAGTGGTGCAAATGTAATGAATCAGGAATCATTCTTGGTCTCAACTTTTTACACAGGAAATAAGTTACAAATTTATTTTACTGTGTTGTACATCATTAACTGATCCAGACACATTTCTAAGAAAACAAAGATGAAGATTTCAATTAATTAATTAAAAAGTCTGCAAGTCATCACACATCCTTAGAAATAATTTCTGAGTTTCAAGACTCTATTTTTCAGCCAGCCTAGATAGTTTACAACACATCCATGAAAGAATGGAAAAATAATTGTTCCTTATTACATCAGCATGTTCACTAAATAGGATGCATGCAATAAAGAGTAAGAAACAGAGTAATGACAAGTACCAATTTATTCATTAAGAGCCATTATTACTGAAAAGGCAATTCCAGATTGCTGGTTGCTGCATCAGTAGTGCCAGGTGTGGAAGTTCCTCCCGCTATGGGACAGGCTATCGTGCATTAGAAGACTGAGATCTTACGTATACAGATGAAGGAAGCAAAGTACCAGTTTTGATTTTGCCCATTCCCTTGATTCCCAAAGTCCTATTTTTGTAGATGTTATAACAATGTCCTATTTATGTAAATGTATTATCCATTAAAATCTCACTATAATACTTTCTTGTATCTGGCAGGAATGACCCTATACCAGGCTTTCTGTCATCCCCATTAAGACTTTCTTCCTTTTAGTGAAAATGATTCCAGCTGAGATCTTTTCCAACCATCTCTATTTTTCATTTTGGAGCACCTATCAAAAAATAGAAAAATCACTATTTTAGAAGCACCAGAAGTGTGTCGCAGCATGGACTAAAGGTCTACACCTGTTTTGGTGCAAAAGTTCAGGTATTTAACAGTACTTAGCATCCTAAAAGTTCCCCTCTTACCCAAAGTAGGTGTGTATATAAAGTTCTTAAGGGATGTAAGAATAGCATACAATTAGCACACATATTACAGCTGCTGTATACCTTTAATAATACTTCTGGTTTTCTCAGTGAGTTTTTTATGTTGCCACAGTATAGGCCTAAGATACACTCTTCTAACTGTTTAAAACACTGTTCTAAAACAACTTTTACTAGTATACCACTTTTCATGAGCTGTTTATTTGCATTGCTCATGAAGGTTGTGAGGACAAAGGAAATGTGACTCAGCTCAAGCAGCATGTTTATGCACACCCACATAAAATACAGAGTAAAGATTCAGCAGAGCTGCATATCACATACACGTCACACCAATAAGAAGGAAAAGAAATTATCATGCAACTTTTATAAGCCTTAATCTGACTTTCCATTTCAGTTCAATAACCAATTTAGCAACATCAAAGAGTTTGGGCACAACTGCCAATTCCTCCCCGTTGGCTGAGAAATATTTCTTCGTTTCTTTCTGAAAAATTAAACATTTAATTCCCATGAAGAGCCACATGCCAGTGGTTAATTAGGGAACATTTTACAAGAAGAACAAAAAATTATCATCAACACAGCAGGCAAATATTGACATTTTTACAAGCACAGCCATGCCACAGTTTAATTTCTGGTTCCAGAGCTCTTGTGAGCAGGCAGCTGCGCCCAGGCAAGTTGAGAACCTCGACACTTACTGCAAATCCCAGCTTTCTGATACTTATTCAAACTGGCAAGAAACATTCCTCTTACATCACTTTCGAATATTTGACAGCCTGGCCATCCATGAAATGCATCTCCTAGAGATGTCCATGGGTCACTATATACTTCTTCCTCCCAGCTACTGAAAAGTGATGTGGTGCATAGGAAGCTGGAAGGGCTCCCAGGTCCCACGGTGCCTGACAGGAATAAAAGTCAGCAGGGTGAAGGCACAGGACGGATGGGAGAAGGCCCGTAACAGATTACACCAATTAATGGATGGATATAAGATACTCTTCTGCACTGAGAGCAAGGTTAGCTGCTGGGCAGGCAGCAAACAGACATTTGCAGTGAGAATTGATGCAGCCTGCTGCCAAAAGTCATGCCACTCAAATCTGCACAAGGGCAACACCAACTGCCACAGGCTCACAGGGAATAAATAAGGGAAACTGGGAGGGGGGGAAGGCAAAAGCAAAATAAAGCAATACAACAATAAACCCCCAAGATGCCGTTTCTTCTCCTTTCCCAGAAATCCTACAAACTTTATGTAAAATCCCATTTTCACTCTAAACTCGAAGTTCTAAAGCTGCCTGTGGCAGATGTGATTCAGTAATGCTGTCTTCCTGAAGTAGAAGATGGAGCCACAACCACTGCGGTGGGTATAGATATATACATTCAACTATAGGGGCAATTAGAGAGGATAAAAGACAGATTAGGTCCTCCCCCCAGAATACAGACCCTACCAAGGATAGGGAGGAGGGGGTAGGGGTTAATTACCAGCTGGAACCCAAACACTTTCTTTTTGGCAGTTCAAAATGTAAATCTGTTTACGTGACATAATTTTCACCAAGCACTGATACACATGTATTAACAAAAATGTCCAGTTATTTCAGTCATTTTTAAACTTTTCTTTGGGTGGTCTGAGAAAATATTTCTTTTCCTTTCATTTACGCACCACCACCCACTCACAGGATAAAAACACACAAAAAAAACCTCACAGTGTCAAAGACCAAATATTTAGCATAGCCACATTCAAACAGTTTCATAAATCTGGTACTGTTTGTACTCTATTTAAGACATTGTACTCCACAGCACAATGAAAAAATGAAATGTTTCATAACATAGGAAAACTATATGTGTTACAATCACTGTAAAACATGTCCAATTCATTTTTAGAAAGAAGGTCACCTTCAGCAAACACTGCTTTATCTTTTAAGGTCTAAGACTACAGTGTTGAGTCACATTGTTATGGCCTTAGTTCAAACAGCCAAAAATGTCTAAGACCCAGCCACCACGCAGCCGCTGCGTCCATCAGAGCTGGGAGCGGTGGAAGACACTCGAGGCAGCTGGGTGCCCACCAGCCCTCTCCCGTTGCGTCCCCTTCACTGTAAGAGATCAGCTGAGGGCAGATGTAGCAGTGAATGCTCCAGAACTTTATCTCGCTAACTAAAAACTGTTTCCATTCTGAGATTTTTTCAAACTCACATTTACATTTGCCAAATGTTCAGATGATGTTTTCAAGCTCCACATGTCCATCAAGATGACATTTTTACGAAGTTTTAGCTAAATCAGATCAGTCATTTAGGCTCAGGAAAAATCCATTGCTTTTGTAATTTAAGACACACACTGAATGCTTGATTTTGTAACCTTACTGTCATTTCAAACCTATATCCAAGAACGTTTACTTAACAGGCAGAAAATTTAATTAGATAAAGCAAAATGAGTTGTTGCAGAACTTAGGAAGAAATATTTTCTAACTACCACAACAACTGTTTTGCATAAAAAACAAACAAAACTTTCTCGTGTTTATCAGCTTGTAAAGTTGCAGCTTTATACTTCATATGCTGTTACCTTGCCAGGGATTGTGTAAAATAACACCACTGCTTATTCAACATAGTTCTTTTAACACATTTATCACCATGTCTTCTCTATTAGTAAGTTGAGCTGGTAGTATGGACTAATCAAAATGCCTTTGAACATCCATTAATACTGTCCAGTTAATCACCTATTGGGTTTTGAATCAATGTTAAACTCATTTTATACTCTCCATGTTCTACTGACACAAATCTTCTAAACTGTTTCATTTTTACCACTGAACAGGTCAAAATAAATGGTTTCTCTTACTATTAAAGATTTCTTGGGTACGGGAGAGAAACAGCCAACACTCATCTGCTGAAACCATTAATGACTTTCATTAATGACCAAGGAAAAATTTTTAGAACCAGAACAAATAAAGCAGAGCTCAGCTCAACATTTATGTGAATTTGAACACAGAACATAATGTTTCTGTGTTAAAAAACCTAAACTTTTAAATTACAACTAAAAATACCAACATTCCACTGTAGCATTATCTTGAAAACAGCATTTTTTAAGAAGTGAAATGGAAAAGAAGGAGATGCCACCTTCCAACTTTCCCAGTCCATGGCTGAATTTGGAATTTCCAACACAGATGGTAAGGAATATGAAGTACAGGGAAGGTCCTCTGGGCTTGATATTCACCTGTCTCTTTTCAGTAACACCAAACTATTATTTCCTCAATTGATATCTGCCAGAATCAGTAAAATGACATCCCTCCATTGCTACTATTATTTCATTCAACCTTGATATCATGAACAAGAATGTAATTATGATAATGAATCAATTATTTTCATACAATATAGCAATCAAAAAGACTACCAGTCCCTCCTTTTCTCATGATAATACCTGAACATTCTGGTTTTATTCCATCTTCGATTGCTCACATGCAATTCTTATCATTAACATTTTACTTTTTCTTTCATTTCTTATTTCCAAAATTAAAAAAAAATAAAATAGAAAACAGCGATGTTTTAGAATATTCATAACAGCATGCAAGACATACGATTTATGTAGGACAATAAACAACTATTTTTAATGTTTGGAATATTTTACAGGATTTACTGGTACAAATTTTGAATGACAGCACATCTGTCTGTTAGGACAACCAGCTGTCAATAGTGCAGCAGCTACACCATCATATGAACTGCATATTTTATATAGTTTATATAAAAAACAGTGTCAAGGATGTTTGAGAGGATTTAATTTTTTTTTTGGAGTTTGTAGACAATCCAGCTATACCTGCCTTCCAAGGGACATTTTGTCCCATAATTCCTCTAGTTTTCATATCACTTTGTCCAATAATTATGCCACCAAACCAAATAATTTGGAAAATAAATTTTTGCAGCCTTCTCATTACAAAAATGAAGTGTCCAAGTTATTGTGTGATCAGATCAGTCACATACAGTGGAAAAGCAAATACTTAAAACCGAGTATGTAAAAGTGACTTGGACAGGGTTTTGCTCACTGAAATATCATTAATACAAAACTGTTACCTTAGTCAAATCATTGACTCTGTTAAAATACTGGATCCACAAAAAATTCATTGCTTTGTCCTCAGAGATCACAGACTGACTAAAAATCATGCTATTTTAGAGAAAAGAATCTTTCATCTCCTGCTCAGAAATGAATCCTTCCAACCTTGGTCATTGTAGCATTTATGTTCAAACTACATATACATGTAAGTCGCAGAAGAACATTCTTCTGCTACCATGGTTACTTTTCTAGTCAAAGATAAGTTACTCAAAGACAGATTCACCTATGATGAACTGTACAGTTTCTCAATCAATTTTTGACTTGAGACAATCTAAGTGCACAACAGCAAGTTAGCTATTATTGCCTAGAGACAGTTTTCTTTAGTCAGATATAGTTATAACTGGAACAAAAAAATATAAACCTGATACTCTCTACATTTAATTTAGACAAACTGGAGTTTACTGTTATCCACACTAGAATCATGTCTGTTTTCTTAGTCTACTTGTAGGACTACTTTATGCAAATTGTAGCTCTACCTGTAAATCGTGTCTCAGTTAAGCAAAGATAATTGCTACCGATTTAAAAAAAGTTTCAAATTTTCTGTAAAAAGTATCAAGGAGTTGATAGGAAAGAGACAAACTACCATTCCACACAGAATTCCTGTATGTCTAAAAAGTCGTAAGTAGTAGAAACTAAACGCACCTTTCTGCCACAGTAAACAGTCATTTTCTGCTGCTAGTGAGGGACTTCACAACCGTCATGATTCCACAGCATGCTAAAGCAACACCACGGGGACAGGCAACTACTGTGCAGCGAATTCGAAAGGAACCTATAAATTAGCAGATAAAAAGAAAGAAAGCAAAAATTAAACAAATTATCCACACAAGTTCCCCCAATGATTCACTAAAGAGAGGGCACTGATGAGCAGTGTGTCCTGATGATCTAACTATGTACAACCAAGAGGAAATTCAGCATTAATATCTCTGTAGATCCAAGAACATACGATAAGCGTATTTTAACAGCTCCCCCCATTTCAAAGCTTACTGTCCCCCACAAGCTCCTGAAATGCTTTCTAATTTCCCTGAATAGCCCAATATTTACCTCTCCATAGCATAATCGTGTCTGGAAGGTCATTCCACACATTTTTTGTTTTTGTGAAAAACTGCTGCCAGGCATCTGTTTTGAACTTTTTCTACTCCCATTCTTTTTTCTATTTATGCCATCTGATCACATTACTTAAATCCATCTCAAAGTTTTAATTTAAGAGGACATTCCTCTGAATCATGGCTTAGTTTTGCCTGTAATTTTCCAAATATATTGAAAGATTTTTATTTTCAGTCTGAAGCTGTTAAAAAAAAAAAAAAATTAAACACAATCTGTTACCCATCAGCCCTTTCTACCCCAAATGATTAGGATTAAATCTTTACAAAGGCTTATTAAAATCAAAAAAGTCCAACTTTTTGACAAATTAATCAGCCTAGGCAACCAATTGATATAAATGTAATCCAGTATATGAAGTACAGCACATCGGCACCAAGTAATGAACAGGACAGGCAGAAAGATTCTGCATTTATACAATCACACCTCCAAGTTTCCTTAGCTAGGAGAAATATGCCAGCTAAACAGAAAAAATCATAACTGTTAGCCATTCTCTTCTGCTCCATTTACTCTATGTCCCAATTCCCTTTTTGGAGTTCAGGAAAATCCTCAGCCTTATTGCTAATATAACCTCCCTCTTCTGTCTTATGAAGAACACAAAAGAGCAGAACAAGTTGAATATAGGAACGTGGATCGCAATAAGGACCACTTTTTCCTAAGTTACATCCATGTTTGCCTGCACCGAGAAAATTCTAGGCTTATCCTTAACCTCATTTGAGATCTTCCTACCTGTTCAACTTGCACTGTCAAAAAACAAGACAGAGATAAATCAGGGTCAAAAAACTTATATGTAGTCAAAACTCGGTCCAAAAGTTTTAACGTGATCTAGATCTTACTGTACAAAGTGTTTCTCTCCACATTTAAGCTGTAACATTAGGGTTTTATATTGACTACTGTAAAAGAACTTCGGTAACAAGAGACAATTGTCCTTTGCACCTTCATGATAGTGGATAAGACTCTTTTATTGAAATCCCACATTCCAAAATTGTTTTACTTTTTTCTTCGTGAGGAAAGTTTAAAATAAGGAGCTGTCTGGTCTGTATATTAATATGCCACCACTGCCCAAGTTGGGGACTTGGAGCAAAAAGCCCATTGTAAAACAGAAGGAAATAGCCTTTTTTGGTTTATTTTACATTATGGGCAATATGAGTTAGGTGCCTTCATTCAGCAGTAAATGTCTCTCAGTAATACAAGGAAGTGGAAATCGATCTTCCTGGGCTTTTAGACTACTATGAAATAACACATTGTACTGGTTTTGCCTGGGATGGAGTTAATTTTCTTCACAGTAGCTCCTATGGTGCTATGTTTTGGATCCGAGATGAAAACAGTGTTGATAAGACAGGGATGTTTTAGCTGTTGCTGAACAGTGCTCACACAGCATCAAGGCCTTTGCTCCTCACACTGCCCCACCAACGAGTAGACTAGGGCTGCACAAGACACCGGCAGGCGACGCAGCTGGGACAGCTGACCCCAACTGACCGAAGGGATATCCCATACCATACATCAGCGTGCTCCACAATAAAAGCTGGGGTAAGAAGGAGGAAACAGAGATGTTCAGAGTTACGGTGTTTGTCTTCCCAAGTAACCGTTACGCATGATGGGGGACTGCTTTCCTGGAGATGGCTGAACACCTGTCTCCTGATGGGGAGTAGTGAACCCCTTATTTTTTCTTTGCTTGCACATGCAGCTTTTGCTTTACCTATTAAAACTGTCAATGCATGAGTTTTCTAACTTTTGCTCTTCCGATTCTCTCTCGCCTGGGGGGAGTAAGTGAGCAGCTGCGTGGGGCTGAGCTGCCCACCGGGGCTAAACGACAACACACATTTACTCTAATTCAGAGAATTTCAGACCAAGCTCTATGCGTGCAATTAGGAACTCTAATATGCAGATATTCAGATGAGGCAAGAGTTTATGTTATGTTGTTAATGTTTATTTTTTGTCCACATAAATCACAGCCATTTAAAGTAAACACCCCAAGAGTTTCACACAAGCACCACTACACAGCTGATTACACACAAACAAGTTAATTTGAGTAATGTACACAGCAGAATGGTCAAAAGCAACAAATTTCTGTTTGATTGAACCTCTGAATTGTTTAAAACGTAGCCAATTTCAGCCAAATTGGATAATGCAAGTTCATTATGAGGCTGATATTTCACTTTCAGCTTGAAGCAAATTTTTATAGCCTGAAGAATGGAATTTTAATAAAATGCTGACAAGCCCTTACCATACAAAATAGTTTCTGCTAGAGGGTGGATTGCCTATTCTTGACATTTCAAAATAAATGAATTTACATTTAACGAATGAGATACAGTTCACATTCAGTAACTGTAACTCTTTATGGCTTTTTCTATTTGATAGATGGGAAATAAATATCAACAAGACAAAGTTCAGATTCTTGTCCCTTCCTAAGTTCAAAGCTGAAATGCTTCAGACTTCAGCCCTAAGGCCAATTAGGTCTATCAAGCTTCATATGACAGCAGTATTTAAAATTGAGAAGTATCCTTTGCAAAAGCAGAATGACACATGTTCCTGTGATTCTCAATTCCAACCCTTATGACTTAAATGTAACTCCAATGTTTTAATGCAACAGACAGTTGATGTAGATGTTCCGTTCCTCCTTCTACCTTGTAATTAAGTTTCTTTAAGATTTTTAAAAGCAAAAATTAGTTCTGAGCCTTCCACTAATAAACAGTGGTGCCACAAACGGCATTTGGAGGAAACACATACACAGTGGAAGGCTTCCATTTACCACAAGAATCTGCAACAGATTGCACAAGCAAACATAATAATACCAATCCAACACCCAAAACTTATAACCAAGAATGTGAATCCTGTTATTTGACTTTGTCCTGGTTCCGGTGGAAATTGGGTTAATTTTCACAAGAAGCTGGGACAGGACACAGCTGGGATGGCTGACCCAAACTAGCCAAAGGGGTATCCAATACCATGCGAGGTCATGCTCAGTAAATAGCTGGGGGAGCTGGCCAGGGGGCAGGAATTGCTGCGGGTTGCGCATTTTGGGTTCCAGTTGGTGAGCGGTTGTGCATTAATTCATTTTGTATATTCTTTTATTAGTATTGCTGTGGTTGGTTTTCTCTTCCTTTGCTGTTCTGTTAAACTGTCTTTATCCCAACCCACGAATTTTGCCTTTTTCTTCTGACTCTCCTCCCCATCCTGCCGGGGAGGAGGAGTAAGCAAGCGGCCGCATGGTTCTATGCTGCCAGCTGGGGCTAAACCACCACAGACTTGCAAACAGAAACCTAACTATTAAAATTCAAATGCTGGAGGCATCTCAGTTTACTATTCTAATACATAGAATATCATGAATTGAAATTAATGTTTAAAAGAGGGACCTAAAGAACAGATTATTTTCTGACCAGTGCAGTAATGTCAGTTACTAAAAGATATAAACCCAGGAAACAGGGATCTTCCACAAACATTTTGAAAGTGGCCTTGATATGATGACCTCCTGTTCACCAGAGGATATGTTTTTCTCATTCCTTGGCAAAGGTACAGCTCAGCATAAGTAGAAGTGTCTTTTATGTTTTAGTTTTGCTCGCTAAGTTTGTGATTGTTTTATATGAAATTCCCTGTAAACTATAAAAATAATTCACTATGCTATTTTGCTGACAGTTGATAGACTGTAAAACTACCACTATTTTCACTGTTTTGGATTCATTCTCTTTTTTTATAATCATTTGATAAACGTAATTTTCAATAGGAATATAGTCTTTCAACATTTGTTTGATTCATATCTGCTCATTCCCAAAACAAATAGTCCCTGCTAGGTAGTTCTTTTCCATACAGACTTTTCCCCCCTTATACATTTCAGTTTTGAAAAGATTTATTTTCAGAATACCTCATTCAATCACAGCCATTATACCATATTACTATGAACAGCGCATTTTTGCATTCTGTAATTTCTATGTAGATCTATTAAATAGTCCTTGATTATAATATCTATTGTTTTCACCTTCTGTGGAGTTGAACTGTATGAATGCATACAGTTCATGCAATTTATTTTCTGATAACTAGTCCTTCTTGACAGAAATCATGATTTTCTAATGTAAAATATGACCAGAGCGTGCACACACACATAGAGTGCATTTTTGATAGCTCACTTTTTCCTTCTTGTTTTTTGGATGTAACAGAGAAATTTTTTCATTAGACTTGGAAGTACTGTATGAGAAATTTTCAAGCCTTGGGAAACCTGATCCGTAACAAGCATCACATAATGAAAAAAAAAAAAAATCAATACATCATAAGAAATATACACAATAGACCTTAAAAGCTCATTAGAAGACTCCTTTATGCAATTAAACCCAAACTGAAGTATAAAGTCAGATCTTAAACTCCTAATTTTGCATATGTAATCCTGTCTTGAAATCACGTGTCTCAGATATGTTAGTAGTCCAAATCCACTTTGGATTTTTTTTTCTCCATATTGTATCTTACCTGACATTTACATGTCTCCAATAGTCCCACTTGCAAATACACTTTTTATTGTAACACAGGATGAAGGAGTATTTTTACAACTGTACATTTTGTAAGCCACAGATATATCAGAACAGGATAATAAGCTCGGAGGTACCAATTCTACAAAGAGGTTTACATTAAATAAATGAATTTAAAGCACAGAATTCCCACCATAGCTATAAACGCTTTGGCACTGGAAGGTTTTCTTTAGATTTATTTACACAGTCTGTGACTTCTTGGGCCCAAGCAGGCATTTTTATGGACGTAACTGCTGCCATATCTAAGCGTCTTTAAATGACATTGAAAGGAGAAATGGTATATATTTTTTAAAAACCATTATCAAATATTCTTCTTTGTAGAGATACCAGTTCATCTTAACAGACAGAAATAATGACAGACAGCAAGGCAGATGGGTGAAGACATTAGGTGAATGAGTAAAATTTAGTATAAACGGAAAACTGTTACAAATACTGCAAGGTCCTGATGCAACTACTGGAAGTAAACTCAACGGAAAAAATGAGGTTTTGTCTGTGATCTGTGTTCATCATGTGGAGGGTGGGGGTGAGGATTTTTATTTCTAGCCTTTTATAGTGGTACTATTTTACTCCTGCCACTCTGCAGAGAATTTCCATTTCTATCAGTAACAACATACTGTGCCCTTTACCTACTTATTTAAAGAAAATGAATAAAATACTTCCCTGTACGAAAATGAGATCTGCCATCTTTTTTATTATTTGGAGGCATTTCTAGCTGGCAGAGGGGCAAACACTGAGTGACACCAATGTGAAAATTTACAAACATCACCATCCCGTTTACTTTAAGGATCAACATACATAAAGGAAAAGAGGCAATCATCCAACTTCTGTTTCAGCATTTACGCAGAGCATTTTATTGCAACTTTCCTTTTTCTCTGCCTTTGCTGTACTTAACCAGAATGAAGATATGAAATATTTAATTCTCATCCTTTTTCATTTTCCTACATCATTACAATTCCAGATCACTATCTTAGTCGGCTTTGTATCTGGTTTTGATGCCACTGAATGCCTGGCTTCAGGAAAGAGTAAAACAATTCCTGTGGGACATTAGGTAATGATTCTTCCACATTATACTTCAGGGACTGACACAAATGGAAAAAGTCTTGGAAATTGTCCTCCGTAAAATACCACTTATTGCATTGAAATTTGAATGTAATTTGGAATTCACCAAGGACTTGGACCATAATTTATATTTGCCAAATATATGTTAATTAATTCTAATGACATTAAAATAATCTCCCATTTTGGTGCTATCATATGGCAAACAGAAATGAATAAAAAGCAATTCATTCTTACTAGATTTTTATTACATAATACTTATAAAAGGATCTTACATCATTAAATTTCACAATAATATTCCACAAGAAAAAAAGATCAAAGCAAGCTTTCCTATACACCATAAAAATCAGTCACTTGAACTCACTAAAAAGATAATACATTAGTTTTCAAATATAAAAAGTTGTGTTCTCAATAATATCTAAACCAAATTTGCTTTAAGATATGGTTATTGGATGATAGGGTATTGTTACTCAATTTATATTCGGATCCCATTTCCTTCTAGATTCAAGGGATTCAACAGATTACTAATTAACATTACCTACAATAATTTTTATGTTCTTTGTAGGATCTAACTAAAAAGATAATGAAGGGTTAAATGTTGACATGTGGCTATACTTAGCATTAATTAGGTATGTGTATGTAGACACATAGATATGGCTTAATGAAGCAGTCTCCTAACAATATTGTTATCAGACCAAGTGCAACCACCGTTATCATGGAGTCATTAGCAGGTTGCTGCAAATTTATAATCTCAAAGGCCATTTAAAAGTTAATAACAACATATTACATTTGTGTCCATGTCACAAAAGTTCCAGTACACTTTGTTGTTCAATTCACATTTCGTGATAGCACTATAAAACCAAAACAGTCACCACAAATCATCCTTAAGTTGTGCATTGCCCTTCTGAGCATGCGCTTCAATGAGCCCTCCATACCCTTCAGAAGAAAAATTCACAAAAATTTTCATTGTCGCTTTTCTTATTTGACAGACATCTGCGTGTAGAGGGCTTAATGGTTTTCCTGTGCACCAAACTGAAAGTATAAAACCTATGTAAACCTGGAAAACACATGCTCATTAAGTGTTAAACTAAAATACTTCAGTCCACTGTGCTCTGTAAACTAAGAGTAGACTTTTTAAACAACATACAGGGATCTAACTACAGAATTCATTAAAGTGAGTGCAAGTCATACAGCTAAAATTTACTGCCATAGAAAAAGTTATCTTTAGAACACATCTAATAAAATTTAAGTATGAGCTGTGGTACATGAATATTTTAAATAGTCATTGGAGACAAAAGTTGTGAGGCTGCAGCATAAAGCTGAAGGAAAAACACAGTGCTTTATGATGCCTGTGTCCAGCAGTCATCATAATGTTATACGCATCTTCTAAGTGTCTAATTGCTGATATTCTTTTATTTCATTTATTTTGACTACCTAAACTGTCTCTAAAGTGCCCATTCCGCATTTGCATTTTAATGAATAATAATTGATATTTATTCAGCACATTCTATTTGCATCTCAGAGGTTCATTTACAGATTAATATTTCTTATTACCTAAAACAAACTATTCATAGACATTCAGATTTGGGAATTACTGGCAAGCAAGGAATACACTGTGGATAGCATTATAATTTGGTCAACTTGTTGGCCTCAGCTTTAGCTTTTGCATTGCAGTCGGTGTCAGTGGTGGCTGGGGGCGTCTGGACTTTAGGAAGTTGCATTGCAATTCCAGGGAGATGAAGAATTAAAGAAACTGCTCACTGAGGTGCCTAAAGGAAGATTTCAATTTATGCCATTCTTGTCAAAGTAAGTTCTGTAAATCACCCAGGAGAAATTATTAGTAATCAGTAGTTTTCCACAATGATACTGATAGTAAAGGAAATATTGGAGTATATGGTCATCAAAAAGAAAAAAAAAAATCAGATACTCAGGCTTGTATAAGTTTATGAACTGGACTGACCAGTATATATTGTGCCTTGACCATGCAAGTCCAACTAAGAGCAGTGAAAAAGTTCATCATTAATCCAGAAAGTGCTTCCCACCTGGGTTAGTTTATTTGGTTTCTGATTTTGACAGTTACAATTCAGTATTCACTCCAGTGATTTCCTTACTTTGTTCAGCATTCTTTACAATAACAAAAAATTAATAAAAACCAAACTTCACTGCTATAGTGAATACGATTACATAGTTTACAGCTGTGAATACCCACAACATAAAGAAACAAACCTACACAAAGCACAGAAATGACATTTGGATTTCATATTCATGACTGGTTCTCTGGCAGATCAGGTTTAAATGTCAAGCTTCTATGAAAAGATTCCCCCCCGACATTAATCTCTCTCGCCCGTACATTCTTCTCAGAAAATTTATATTCCAGCATCTTAGAAAGTACTTTGTATTCTTTTCTTATATATGTCCCTGTTTCTTTGGATAATAACCTAATCTAAACCAAGCACTTGTGCAATGGACTGCCCTAAATTTTAAAACTGTCAAGTGAAGGCTGCGCTCTCTGAACACTACTATCTTCAGATTAACTTTTTATCATATACGGAATCTATCTAAAAATAGACATAAGGTGGATACCTAAGCTAGCCTCCTAGGCAATGCAGCTTGAGGATGAAGTAAGTCACTCTCCAAGCGGACATCTAGAATAAATGAAACACACCCTAAAGTGCTTCTTTGTCTCCTCCAGCTGCAAGTGGAGCTTATGCTGTCTGACTCAGTTATACACACCGACACTGTAGAAAATGAAAACAGATCTCTCCTTATGAAAGACAGTAACAAACATCATAAATTTTGAAAGAATTTGCAATATTTACATACACATTTTTCAAAGGCATTCTGCCTTAAGAAGCCTGCAGGTAGGGGACAGCACCTCAGACCTAAAGGCAAAAACGTAATCTAATCAAGAAAGGCATTACAAACATTTTTAAGAAACTTGGGGACAGTAAGGAAGAGTATTACCATATGACGTCCAGTGGTCTAATCTCTGGGAATAAGGATCATCCAAAAAGAAAGCTACAATCAAGCCATGTTATTCCTGATTAGAGAAAATTAAGGTTCTCAAACAGCCTCCTCTAGAGATTTCCTTTAAATATAGGAACAGAGAAAACATAGCTCTCAGAAGATTTCGGGTCACGGTGACAAAACTCAGAAGTGAGATGAGACACTGGAGCTGATAAGGAGATTCATTACGGTTCGGTATAATGTTAAAACAACTTGTAGTTCTATATCTTCGTAACTTGGCTCTGTTATCACAAATCTAGACTTTTCAATAAACATTCTTTTACCCAAATATCTTGTCTAGCGATCATCCTGATACATCATTCCATCAGACAAAGCAAGACTCAAGGAAGGACCATCAGTGCCCACCACCAAAGAGGTGGTGTAGAGTTCCCACCTAGAGTTGCCTGCCTGGCAATCCACTCTGCTCTAGCACAGGCAAACAAGAAGAGTGACTATGCTGGGGCTAACTTGGTAAGTGTAAGCCTGTAGCATTTTGGCAAGAAGCAACATACAGGGAAGAGAGCCTACATCAGTCCCTTTTCCACTTGCTTAAGGTTTATTTTTTATTGTCTGCAAGCTAGTATATTTTGCTGGAACCTTAACTATTACATTTCTTGCTGTTTTCCAAACTCAACATTTAGTCTATGAAGTCATTGAAAACTGAAGAGATACTGACTTAAAATTTTTTGTGATGTTTAACCATAACTGTGTTAGTAATCTCTGGCTTACCTAAATATTTTTTGTGAAGTAAAAAGCTAAGGGAAAGAAGAATTTCCATTGCAGCACAGCATTCTTTTAAAAATCCTAGGCTATTAACAACATTATGAACTTTCCCATCTAATTATTCTTGAATGTGAGGAAATAAATCAAGATAGGTCCATAGTGTTTCAAATATTTCAAATCACATAGTTGATAATGGAAGACAGATAAAAGAAATAAGATCAGAGTACACAGCAGATTTAAAGAAAGCGTATAATCATTGCATAGCATGAGATGGCCTCTGGGCTGCAATCAGTCAGGAATCCCTTATAAAATTATTATGGTGATACAATGGAGTGTTTCTAGTTCAAAAAGTAAGAGTACTAATACTGACTGAAGTCCTTGCCCCGTTTAATTTTAATAAAGGATTAAGGCAGGGAGATACATGGTTCCCTACGGCCAGATCCCTACAGCTTTGCACGGTGGTTCTGGGAAAACAGCATTACTGCTGCAGAGTTTTCAGGATGAGCCTGCAGCAACTTTTTTGATATGCTGATAACTGCTAACTTAAGAAAGCAAGGACATATGATAAAGATCATGCTGTCTGGAGACTTGATGAGAAATGGGACTTAAGATTAGTAAAGATAAACTAAATATATCCTTGTAAGCTGGCAAAAATGGTCTTAGCTAAACTTGATAACAATGAATACCAATGAATCTGAACATTTAGATGTGAAGGAACATTAAGCTTAAAAACAGCAATGAAGAAAAAAGAGTAAATCACAATTTGTAAGCTGTCAGCAGTTACTGAGAAAGACTGATTTCAGATGTACAAGACCATTATATGTCTTATTCTTTTCTACAGAAGTGGGACACAATCACTTATCTCCAGAGGAAAAATGCATTTTAAAACATTAACATTGAATAACAAAGTAAATTTGCCAGTAAAAGGAGCTAAAAAGAATATGTGATAGGAGGTATAAATAGAGATGCAGATAGAAAGAAAACTGGGCAGATCTCAGCGGGCAGGGAAATGTCAAGGTCAACTAAGTTCATTTAAACATCCTATAGCAGGCTTCTCATCTAAATCCGACATTAAGAAGAAAAAGAAATGATCTGCAAAAGACCAAGGGCTATGACTGGAAATGGTAAAAATACACAAGTTACACGAAGACGTTTGAGCAACATAAGAATGGCCGTTTCTGAGCTCCGAGAGCTCAGGAATCTCGCAGAAGCTGGAGGAACATTTAAGACTGAAGAAGCAGAAAAGAGATGTAGTACTAAAAAGATAAAAAAGAATCAAACAATGCTAAGACAGACAAATTTATGATCTATAAATATTTTCATGTGCAGTGCCAATTAAATGTATTTGTCTTTAAAATATGAAGTACTGAAGTCCAATCTAGAACAGTGCTGGGCAGAGAAATTATATTCATATACATCAAATTCCTGTTTTCTTGAAGGAAAAAAAAAAGTTAAATAAGGAAAAGCAGAAACACTACTTTGAAATTCCAGACACTGCAGAATTTTTCATGTTTTGTAATTGAATGGATGCATACTGTAAAAACAAAAATAATTCCCTCTTCCTTTTCCCCAACTTTTCTCCTTCCCATGGGCCAAAAAAAAAAAAAAGAAAACCCAAAGCCTTACCTACTGCATAGATTATTTCTAGAATAAAACTTTTAAGTAAGTGGTCAAAAAACATATACATTGTTTTTACCACAAACTGGCTTTGTTTTTCCCATATTCTTTCATCATTCCTTCTACATGCTGTGAATTTTTTCATTTGAAGGTTTGCGTATTGCTATGCCTTGTTTATTGATTGACATTGCTCAAAAAAAAAAAATCTCCATTGTCATTGAAGAACATTAATTTAATCTTCACTTAAGCATTCTTTGTTTGTGCTTCACTGTGCTGGAAACTTATTATCTTTTTTTCAAGCACAACTGCACTTAATCCCAAGCAACATATACAGGAGATAGTAGCACAGACCATTATAATGAAAACAATTTAAACAGTTCATTTCCACACTCTCATTCAGCCAAACTCCAGGGAAACAGCATACAAAACATGTGAATCACTTCTTCATTTAAAAAAAAAAAAAAATTCCCACTGATTGACAAGCATTTTAATCTAAAGATTTTTAATTCTCAAACATTGCATTCTATCAAATGATCACATTATTCTGCAAGTGGTGTATACGTTTGTATCTAACTTCCTCCCATTTTTACTTTTGATGACATTCACTAAAAATAAAATTTAAAAACACCTATTCATATTTCTAGTATGTCACTTCTTCATTTAACAAAAACCACCAGTAACTATTCACCCAGGCCAGCACCTGCAGATACAAAATTAAAAGAATGTTCATCTTCAATGCTATTTGAAAAGGGCAAGCTTTTAAACAGATTTTAAAAGAAAATTAAATGTCATATTTCAGTCCATATTGCTTGTATCATTTCAGAAAAAAGACATGCAAAACACTTCAGTTTACCAGGTTGTAACACCAGTTTCTGAATACAAGGACTCAGGGATATGAGATATCCATACCTGTTCAAGAAAATAAAAAGAAATAAAAAATTACTACCCTTCAGCATGGGCTACAATTCAGGGAGAGCAGTGACCACTTGCTTCTAAACCTGGTGCATGCAGTCTGAGGAACATCCAGGAATACAGCATCAACTCTCGTGTCACAACTCATCCCTTACAGAAAAAGTGCTAAACTGCAAACGCAGAGCTAGCACGACTTCTCTCAAGGATGCAGGACTTGAGATGTAATTCTCCAAGTCTCCTGCAGTGCATGAAACGGAATTTCTCAGATCATTGAATATATATACCCGTACTTCTGAAGTACTGCTGAAGCTACCGTACTTCTGAAGCTGCTGAACAAATAGGTGGAAAACAAGATCTTTATATTCGTTTTGACCATTGTTCCTTTCAGAATTCATGGGTGTCCTTATTCCTCTCATAAGTAGAGTCTTTAAGCATCTTCCCATAGCATAGTATATGAAAACTACCCATCATCTTTGTTCCGTTGTCCTCTTCCACTGGAGGAGAAATGTAGGCAGTGGAGGCGTGTTCTAAGTACTGCTGAATGTATCCTTCTGGAGTTACGATGGCCTGAAGACCTAAGTGAGGCAAGGTTGGTAGTACAGTACTTTTTCCCCCCAAACTGGCTGGGGAGGAGAAAATATGTAATCAAAATCAGTCCTTTATTAGACACAGATCCAGTGAAGTCCAGAGCTAATTGTGACTAGTATGTTGTTCTAGGAAAGCATTTCTGTTTATGTTGTAATTTTTATAATCATATACTTGTGTGTGCCATTAGGTTACTGAAAACAAGGTCGAAAAAAAATTATTTCTGCCTATTTAAGAACAGCGTGGGTCTGTGATTGCCATTAGTTCTTGTCTGTGTAACCATTTCAGACTCACCCATGAGGAATTTTTATCTTCCAGGCAGGGAACCTTAATAGTTACTGTGCAGAACCCTGTTGTGCCAAAGGAACAAAGCACAGACAGTAGCTAAACAACAAAACCAACAGTGACTGCAGTTCAATTTATCTATAAATAAACAGGCTTGGTTAGTTCAAAAATCCTTGTAAGTAACTCGGAGAAAGTTAAGAATAAACACACTGTTTTCACAGTTTGAAGAGGGAATAACGTGTTTGTTCTTGTAGTCCTTTCCATGCTTGAAGACAATATTCAGCCTCACTAGATAATCAAGCAAACAAAGCTAAATTATTTTTTTTTTAATAACATAATTACATAATCAAGGACAAACTCCCAAACTACCATTTATTTTCTAAAATGCCCCAAAAAGGATATTTAAATGAATTATTTCACACCTTTTCAGGAATATCAGCTAGCATTTCTCAGGATATATGGTTACTTCTATCAAATATGAACTTTCTAAATAAATTGACTGCTCTAAGTGAACATTTAGACCAGATACTAGCTGAGCTTGTAGAAATTCCATTTTTAAAAGTCATTAAACTTCATATAGTGTTATATTCTACTTTATATAAAAGTAAGTAAAATATGAAACTTTTTGAATGTGCGGCTCAACAGATTATAACAGTTTGATGTACATATCGAAGCTGGTTAGTGTGGGATATGCAAAATAAAACAATTATGAAAAATTGTTGATCAAGGGTCATTCGGTTCTACTGTTCTATTAAAAGAAATGACTGCTGAAGTTACTAGAAGTTTTGACAGCACCCTATAACCTGTGCAAATGCTCAGGCCAAACAATAACTGTGACACAGCGGTGCGTGTTTTCACTGGAAAAAGCAAAATGACGTAGAAAGACACTGCAAGGACACTTCTTTTTTAACATCTAAAATGGCCTCTTGTGATTCTTGGAGCTGAATGAGCCTAGACAGGGTGTAAATAAGGGCAAAATCCTACTTCGTGTCACTGTGATTGACTACTACAGAGGAAAATAAAAAAATCCAACCCTTTAGTAGAAATACATTGTGTGTTATCTGAGCTTCATAGGAAAAGCCCTTCTAAAGAATGATTAGGACACATGATATACTGTAGTGGGTTTGTGTGGCGTGGTTTTGGTGGCACAGGGAGCTACAGGAGTGGTTTCTGTGAGAAGCTGATAGAAGCTTCCTCCATGTCCAGCAGAACCAATGCCAGCCAGCTCCAAGAGGGACCCACCGCTGGCCAAGGCTGAGCCCACCAGCTACAGTGATAGTGCCTTGGTGAAAACATATTTAAGAAGAGAAAAAAAAAAAAAAACCTTGTGTGACAGCAGCCAGAAAAGAGGAATGAGAATATGTGAGAGCAACAACTCTGCAGACACCAAGGTCAGTGAAAAAGAAGAGAGGAAGTGCTCCAAGCACAAGAGCAGAGATTCCCCTGCAGCC